>OZ022500.1:94489243-95089243 GCA_963989385.1 Ctena decussata
CTAACTAAACTCTTCACAACAACTTTCTCTATAAAACTAACAGGCATATAATGCTCTGCAGGCAGCTAGTCTGAACTTCAAGTAAATAAAATTTTGGGGATGATTTTTTCCCCCTCTAGTTTCATCATTTGTCATGGCATTTCATTAGAATCACAAATGAGATCTCACTTATATACAGTTTTGCAGGGGAACAAACAAAAATCTTTCATATTCTAGCCCTGCCTAGCCACAATTACTTTGACTGCTATCACTCACAAGACCACAGAACACTTATTACATTTCATCTTGAAAAATGCCACTACTGAATGCTGTCATTTGATGAATCAAGATCCAAAAATGGCTTAACAAAAAAAACATTTTTCAGAAATTCCTAATAAGTTGAGAATATCAAGTAAATTAGTTACTCATCAAAGCACAAAATAAGGTTTGACTTTACAGTATTCATTAGTTATTTTCTGTTCATTCCCTATTAAAGCTTTGGACTCTCATTGCAATCACCTCATGGTTCTAAAAAGGGGTCACAGTATGCTATTATTCAGAAATTAGATAAACTATCCTAGCATCCTCACCAAAGCAATTTCCTATCTGGAGCTCCTATACATAAATACAATATGTGCCCTCATTTAGATACAATGTTGACAGCACCACTGAATGGCTGGTGGAACAGGGTCACAGGAAATCTCACTTCAATATTCATGTAACTAGTAGCCCCTCATTACAACACCTGAAGAGGCTTTCAAATGTGGGATAACATATTGTTATGAAGAATGAACAAAAATTATAAAATACTCAACTTGTACAGGAACACTTACAGGCAAAAAAAAGCTGCGTAAATCATATGAGCCGCGACACGAGAAAACCAACAATGTGGTTGTGCGCCCAGCGCAGACTCAGATCAACTTGGGCACCTGCCTAGTCTGATCAGTCTTCACTAAGTGCTTAAAGGGTAGCTAAGGGTCTAAGCTACCTTCATGCGGACAGGGTAGAGTCTGATCAGACTTGGTGGATGCCCAGGCTGATCTGAGTCTGCGCTGGCCACACAACCACATTGTTGGTTTTCTCGTGTTGCGACTCAATTATGTAAACAGACAAGGCTCAGACTACACACCTGTACAGTCTGGTAAGAAGCCTTTATATGCACTCTGAGGAATCTACTTGTGCAAAAATAAACCCTCTAGCTAGACTGCATGAATTCACAGACAGGCCCACAGGTTATAAAAAAAATTTGTGCTCAACTCAGCTGAGCATGAAATTTTCTCTGCTGATAAATAGCAAGTTACTGATAAGTACAGTTGTTTTCTTGCTCAGTTTGGCTGAGTATGAAATTATCTCTGCTGATAAATATAAAAATGCCAACATTAGTTGGCATTTTCATATTTATCAGCAGGGAAAATTTCATGCTCAGCTGAGTTGAGCACGAAAAATGTTTCATAACCTCGGGGCCTGGTTTGGGTTTCACTGTTTGCATATACATCAAGCAAGTTTGAGCCGCGATAAGACCAAACCAACAATTAGCATGTGTGTCTAGCAAAGACTCAGTTCAGCCTGGGCATCCGCCAAGTTTGATTAGAGTCTTCCCTGTCCTCATGCCAGTAGCTTAGACCCATAGCTACCATTTCAGCACACAGCAAAGACTGATCAGACTGGGCAGACACCCAGGTTGATCTAAGTCTGGGCTGGGGGCACATTCCACTTTGTTGGTTTTGTCGTGTCGCAGCTCATAAGTGAACCACCTCAGAAGCAGATCATGTCCAAACAGTAAACACTTTGATCAGCCAATGCATTTACTTAGAGTGAGCAGTCTTTGCTTTCTGTAAGATTCCTTAGCATCAACTGACCATTCACGACTGATCACTAGTCACACATGAGTTATCATTTCTTTGTCAGCAAAGTATTTTTCTATGAGATTTAAACAAAGACAGTCTTTACAAAACACTTAAAACTATTTTTTTGTCATAAATATTAAACAAAACAGGAAACTAAGCAAAAAATTATAAAAAGCCATCAGTATTCATGTATCAGTTACTGGCCAAACTAATAAAATCATTTCTTCAGTATAAAACATAAATTCATGATTTCAAATAAAAATGTTTGTAACAAAACCAAGACATAATGTGGCAGAGAACTGGGTATTGATCTTCAACCAAACATAATATACAGACAACCTGAACATATGATGCCTCTGGCACACTGTGCCGTGGCATAAGGTGATACAATTTTCTATGAGTTAGATCATGAGTAAAAGGCTCATACATAATTACCTTTCAATGCAAACATATAAAAATTTGATATCAAAATATGTGTCTAAGAGCATAGTATAGTATGATACATTACAGCTCATGACCTTCCAAAAGAATTCATCTTTTCAGAACTGAGCTGCGACACAACAAAACCAACAAAGTGGCTTGTGCACCATGCATGGACTAAGACTCAGATCAGCCTAAGCATCTGCCCAGTCTGATCAGAGTCTTTACTGAGTGCTTAAAAGGTAGCTATGGGTCTAAGGAGCTCTATGCAGATGGCCAGAACTCTGATCAGACTGGGAGGATGCTCATGCTGATCTAAGTATTCACTGGGCACACATGCCACTTTGTTGGTTTTGTGTCGTGGCTCAATTTACTTCAGTAAGGCTGGTGTTAAGTGCTGTATGACAGCCACAATAAGTCAGCTTGTGTCCAAAGCATCTATTATACACTAACATACACTATTTTTCTAAATACAGATTCATATAAAAAGTGAACTGACTTGAATAATGCTGTTTCATTGAATCCAGCTCAACAGATGTCAATGATAAGAAAAAAAAAAAAAAAAAAAAAAATATGCAAAGCCTAACCCATGTATATCAGTTAAAAAACAAGTTAAAAGAAAAACTAAACAAGGTCCAGCTAATAAATAAATATGCATTTGCTAGTGGCAAATGCATATTCATTTATCAGCTGGACCTAAATTTTGCCATCAGATAGAAACAGATTTGTGCATCTGTGAAGACTGATCAGTGTCAGTGCTGTTTGCAATACAGTTCCCAAAGGAGCCATACACCTATGTTAGAAACAGGAAAGACTGATCAGACTGCACTGATGAATCAGCTGTTCTGACTCTTGGCTGCCTGCATGTGATACAAAGCTATTTCTAATGGAACAGGTACTATCAATATCAAAATATGACATACAGACGTAACAAAAAAGTACACAATGAATGCAACAGCTGCAGCTTATAAAGTCCGACAAGTCAGCTGTCAAACAAAACATCTGATACCTGAAGGATAGCATCAAAACAATCCACTGAGTATCAAACTTTTGTTTCGATGGCTGATTTTTCAGACAGTAACCCAGATCGCTTAAAGCAGAATGCAGTCAGACCATAATTGATACTGTCACTTTTAATATCAAAATTTAGGCAACTTATGGTGATCCACACAACACTATGTAAAAGGCTGAGGCAGCTGTGAATCATTTGTGTTTCTTTCATCAAAATGTTGCCCTTTTTTCTGACAGAGATTAACTACACACGTATTATACAACAACTTACTACTGAGTTTACAAAGGGTACTAGTAATATGAAACACTTAACCAATATAAGGTTATTATGTCATGAGCAAACTATGATGAGCAGCTTCTACTATGTTTGTCATGTGAACCAAATGTTCAACCTGGTCTGATTCATCAAATTCTTTTTCATTTGATTCATTTACACAAAGTGTTCTGGGTCTACTATGTCTGAGAATTTTGTGCCTTATTTATGCAATTTGGGTCAATCAACATCAACATTTTTAAGAAAAAAGAGACAAGGTATTTACTTGAGTGGGCATTAGAATATGAATTCATGCTGTTTCCAGGCTTGTTGTTTGACCCAGCCCAAATAATCATCCAATCTGCACTTACTGCATAATTTAGATAACAAGATTTGGGTTGAACACTAACTCCATGCTCCTAATAATTACTGGTACTGGTTTTGATCACTTCCATTTATTGTCCATGAATACATGTTGTAGCTTCTAAAATGATGATGGCCCACACTTATACCTTAAGTTTCCATGGAAAACTACGAAAATTCTGTATCTTCAAAATCTATCCTTTTGTTAAGCTCTGAGGCTCTGCACTCCGTCATGATTAGATTTTCTAAATGCTCCTGCCCCTGCTACCATAATGACCCTAAACATTAAGGTACCATAACAATTTACTGTAGCTATCAAGTAAATATTGCCACTGAGCAAAGTGTAAAAACATTACTGGCATACTAAACCAGAGGACCAATGGTCCTGTAGCTCACCTGACACCTTCTGTCAACAGACACAATTTGTCGTTTCGCTCATTTGTTACAAATTTGAAACCAGTGGCCTATAAGGAGTGCATATTTTAATTTCAAAATCATAGTGACCTTGAGCAAAGATCAAAAAATGGCCTTGACCTTTGATGACCTTTTGTCTTCATGTATTCATTTAGTTAACCATATTTTACAATTATTATATCTAGGCTTAAAAAGTTTCCATGAAATCAACTGTTTAGGCATTTTCCCATACAAAAGCATAACAAACCAAAGTTGACCTTGCCATAAATTAGGACATGGTCAATGCATGGTCATGATTTGTATAAACTATGACGCGCCTGATTTCCCAATGCTATGTACCATGCCACAAGCTCATTGGGCCTTTGGTTCTGGAGAAGAAAATTTTTGAAGGGTTTTAACTATATATGGGTGTGACGGCCATCTTGGTCATGTGACCCAGATACCCAGATTAAACTTTCATTCCCCCGACCTAAGTAGGCTCCATATGAAATATGACTTCAAATGGATCAGTAGCTTCAGAGGAGAAGATGTTTGAAAATGTTGACAGGAGACAGAATTTCAGTGTCTGTGAACAAAGGTCAAAGAATGACCTTGACCTTAAGTGACATAATTTCTTCATCTGGTCATTTAGTTAACCATATATACCAAATATTATACCTAAGACTTAAATAGTTTCTGAGACATCCACTGATTAAGCATTTTCCCATATAAAAGCATTACATACTAAAGTTGACCGTGCCATAAATTAGGTCAAGGTCCACCTATGGTCATCATTTGTATAACCTATGATGGGCTTGAATGCCCAATGCTACATACCAAGTTTCAAGGTCATAGGCCTTTTGGTTCCGGAGAAGATTTCTGAAAAGGTTTTATATGGGCATGGTGGCCATATTGGTCACGTGACCCAGATCCCCCAATAAACTTTCTTTCCCTCATCTCACTGAGACTCCATATGAAATATCGCTTCAATCAGCCCAGTGGTTGACGACGGACAGACTGACGACTGATGGACGACGGATGCCTGGCTATACTATAAGCTCACCTATGAGCCTAAAGGCTCAGGTGAGCGAAAAAAGAGAGCCTGACCTTTGTCTACACTGTTTGATCAGACTCCTTGACATCATGAGCTGCGACACAACAAAACCAACAAAGTGGCATGTGCTCCTAGCGAAGACTCAGATCAGCCTGGGCATCTGCCCAGTCTGATCAGACATCACTGTCCCCATGGATATTGCTTAGATCCTTGGCTACCCTTTAAGTGCTGCCCAGGCTGATCTGAGTCTTCGCTGGGGGCATGTGCCACTTTGCTGGTTTTATCGTGTCGCAGCTCATATGTAGGTTACTACAGTGTGCTAATATTGCATCACTAACAGTATACAAAACTATTCACAATTATTGACAGCTAATCTCATTTCTTCTTTTTACTGTCTTTATCAGCTTTGGCACCAGCTATCACTTTAGCCGATTGTGGCTGAAAAAACAAAAACAAAAATTATTATTCTACTTTTTAAAGAATACCATAAACATCTCTGAAAGCGAAATTAAGCAGTAACATAGGGCTAATACCATTTGGCTTAGCTGTGCTGTCAACCTATCTGGTACTGTTCTAGGCGGTTGTCAACCGAGAATTAAATCGACAGCATAGTATTAATTGACAATAATACTATTGTTTATGACCGTCTATCCATCTGATAATGCTGTTGATAATCTCTGTCAACTGACACTTTTGCATGAATGATAAATGATTGTCATGTCCAGAGCAAATGTAAAGAAACTGGTATTACTCCTGTGAACAATTCATTGTTTTGCGTTAGATGTTTATGCGATACATTCACAGCATTCAACAGACGGACAGAAGACATCAAATAATTGTGCAACAATTCACAACAAGGGCTTCGCAAGCGGCGCATAATACGCCCGTTTCAATGTCCTAAAGGAGTTACAGAATGAACAAGATTGTTTACAAAAGGATAGACAGGCAGACAAACAGGGGCAACCACTCTATAATTAACTAGAGCTGTCAGCTATAACCCCCCCCCCCCCCCCCACCCCCTTAATTGCTTAAATCAAATGGTGTTATTTTCGTAACAAAAAGCATAAAGAGGGAGAGAAATCATTGTTACCATGTATACCAAATATGAATGGTTGCTGTGAAATCTGTTACAAAAAATTACATTATTCAAAGTCAGGAGAGAAAGAAAATTGGAAAAATATAGGGAAGAATAAGCAGAAGACTGGTTCTCAATCCCACAATACAACAAGTTATCATCAACCTGCATACAAAATTCCCTACTCTAACTTACAGATGCATAGAAATCTTTTGGGCAAAAAAATGCATTATTCGAAGTAAAGAGAGAAAGAAAATCAGACAAATACAGGGAATAAAAAGAGGAGAAGTCTGGTTCTCAATCCCACAATACAGTAAGTCATCATTAACCTGCATACCAAATATGACTAATCTAGCTTGCATGGTTGTGGAGAAAATTTTGATGAAAAAGTTCATTATTCAAAATATGGAAAGAAAGACTATTTGACAAATACAGGGAAGAATAAGCAGAAAAAGGCTGGTTCTCAATCCAACGAAACAACATTTCGCCATCAACCTGCATACCAAATATGACTACTCTAGCTTGCATGGTTGTGGAGAAATCTTTGACGAAAAATTTCATTATTCAAAGTAGGGAAAGAAAGAAAATCAGACAAATACAGGGAAGAATAAGCAGGAGAAGGCTGGTTCTCGATCCCATGATACAACATGTCATTATCAACCTGCATAACAAATATGACTACTCTAGCTTGCATGATTGTGGAGAAATCTTTGACGAAAAATTTCATTATTCAAAGTATGGAAAGAAAGAAAATGGGGCGAATACAGGGAAGAATAAGCAGGAGAAGGCTGGTTCTCAATCCCACAATACAACATGTTGTCATCAACCTGTATGCCAAATATGACCAGTCTAGCTTGTATGGTTGTGAAGAAATCTTTCATACAATATCTTTGAACAAGGGAGATAACCTACATACACTAGGTGTACCTTTTTTAGTTCTACTTTTTCCCCTTGACAATATATTACATGTTCAACAAAAGTTTACACACAAGTAGCCGATAAGAACTAATGAAAGGGATTCACTCTTAAACGAAGAAAGGGAGAGCAGCCATTGTTGTATGCGACACATCGTTAGGACTTCATACACATTGCTATGAAGTTTTATAAAGATATCCCAAACGGTTATCTAGTTATGGCGCGTACAAGACTTACAGGGATAAAATTAATCAAAGGGGCATAACTTCAAAAGTAAGAAAGGGGGAGCAACCATTTTTGTACGCGACACGTTCCCCCACCCTAATACATATGCCTACCAAATTTCATGAAGATATCCCAAATGGTTACTGAGTTATGGTGTGTACAAGAATGTTTACGGACGGACGGACGGACGGACGGACGGACGGACAGCGCCACGACATAATACGTCCGTTTTTTCAAAACGGGCGTATAAAAATGTTTTATATCAACATATTAAATCTCTGACAAGTATGTGTTGCAATTTCATATACAGTCGAACTTCGATGGCTCGAACTCGCCGGGACCACCCAAAAAAGTTCGAGCGATCGGTAGTTCGAGCCATTGAAGACCAACTCACAAGGTCCAGCCGTATGTATTATGCTTTTCTATCATAGCACGGGTGACTTCCTGTTTATTGATCGGTCTAATTTAAGCCACTCGTTGACCCTTTTGCACTTTCTGGGAGAAATGAAACAAATGTTTTTATTTTAATTTACAAGATGAAAAGATCAACCATCTAATAAATATGGACATTAAGCACACTTGATAAAGATACGGTTTACATTTAGTCTGGTCGCGAGAAAAGTTCCCACTAGCTAAGACCCGAGCCAGCCTGCTCGGCTTATAAAACTGCTATGAAGCAACAAGGACCGCATGCACTTTTACTAGCAAAGCAGCGATCAAAGAAGGTGTAGGTCAGACTGCTCGGAAAAGCAGTCTGGTCTACTCCTTCGGTGTTCGCAAATGATGAAATGTACGTTTTCTTGTCACTAGACTTTCAATTAGCATACTCGCGCCAATCAAGGATACCTGTGGTTTCGGCAAACGCTTTGTCAATATCAAAGCATCTTATGACAATGATCAAATGTCTGAGAGACCGTTATTGAAATGGAAATTATTTACAAGGTAATTAGTGCGAGCCATCGATGGGTTTTTACATAGAAAATGTACCCTAGGGACCGGGTTTTGGGTTCGAGCGTTCGAGCCATCGCAGTTCGAGCCAAAGGTGGAAGGTTAAGTTAAAATGAATGGGAGTTTTGCCGGGACTGGAAAGTCAGTTCGACCGAAGCATGGTGTTCAAGCCTTCCGAGTTCGAGCCAGTGAAGTTCGACTGTATCTATCCCATCATTTCAATTTTCACACAAAAACCAGTGGACCCTATCATGCATACTCTCGTTAAACTCTAAACAAAGTACATTCTGTAACAAGTGCATATAAACAACATTTAATTTTCATTATCTGCTACCCTTTTTTCATTGTCATTATCTGTTACCCTTTTTTTCAAAGCCAAGAGAGACCTAAATAAGCCACAACTGCTGCCAGAGCATGCAGTGGGGAACCAAATGGGACTGTTCTGCTCAAACAGCAGCAATGTGCTCAGGATCTGGGGTCATATTTATAAAAGCACTTAAGTCGTTGCTATGCTGTTGCTAAGGCTTAATTTCTATAAAGGAGATTTCCTACAACTATGAAATTTGCTCTGGAGGAATAGTCTTTTTCAGACTGTTCCTCCAGAGCAATAGGTGTAGGGAATCTCCTTCAAAGAAATTTAACTTTAGCAACAGCATAGCAACCACATAAGTCGTTTTATAAATACGGCCCCTGCACTCTTTGCCATTTTGCCAAGCTTTTAACAGACTGGCATCCCAATTTTTAGGGTAATTACAGAATGTAAACGCCTCAGTATATTAAAACCTTTTCATTGTAACAAGGAGTCTTGTCAGCTCAGAGGGTTAAGTGCTGTTCTGATTAGCAAGTGGTCCCGCTTCAAATCCTGCTAGAGGTGGTATTCTTCTCACCTTAAGGTTCCATTTTTCACATCCTTTCATTATCATCCTTCCATTGGCTTGATATGACTGAATATCTATTGAAAGGGCAAAAAAACTTCAAGTCATCCATCCATATCCATCATGAAAACATGAAACTACCGAGAATTATCATAAGGCAGTAATAGAAGAAAAGTTACCTGAAGTATAGTAAATGAGCATGTAAGATCATCTGAGACTATCATAGTAGCTGCAGCATTATCAAACTCTCCACAATAATTCGGAGCTCCAAACAATGTTACCAACTGAATCAAAACAATATACAGCATTATACATGACAACATTTGCATCTACTTAACAGTATAGCCTATAGTTATAATGCTACTCAATGTAACAATATTTTCTGATATGCTGTCATGTCATGACTCCCAGTCAGACATAACTATAAATGCTTGTTTGCCTTATATTCTTTTGCAATGTCATCTCAATATAATTCCTTTATAGTTATAATAATAATAATAATAAAGACTTTATTTCAAGAGGGTAACACAATTAGTACAAAACTAATCTCCCTTGCGGCCCTCAAATATTTACATGTATGCACAAATAAACATCAGATTCTCCAAATATGGAAAGCACTTTATTGGATCTACCAAGCAAGCCCCAGAACCCATCCCCAGGCACAGTACCGAATGGAAACACCTAAGCTTTATCACAAAAGAAGTTCCCATCCCCCAAATCATGCACAGACAAATATTCCAGTAATCCACCCCACTCCCACAACCCTCACAGTCCCTATCCAAAGGTGAATTCCATATTCGGAAAATCCAAAATTATGTATATACAAAAAAAAAAAAAAAAAAAAAAAATGACATATGAGTTTGTAATCCACACACAACACACACCCATACACATCATATCTATATAAAATATAAAATTACATATGTACAAGTTAAGAAAAAAAAAAAAAAAAAAAAAAAAAAAAATCATGATGACTTCAACTTTTCATCCACTTGACACATCTAGAGTGAAAAGCTTCAAGGGAGGGGGCTGCTTTTATTTCTTTTGTCAAACAGTTCCAAACTACAGGTCCAGAAAAGGCCATGCTGTTCTTATATAGAACTGTATTAACTTTTGGAAGAACAAAATTATCAGCAGTCACAGAGCGTAACATGTGAGAGTCATTCCCATTATGATCAACAATTTGACGTTTTGTAAATATGGTGTTTAGTTTAGTCTCAATATAAAGCTGTTCACTTATGCTACACTGGCTAAGCTTTCTATGGACCCAAAACACACTACAGCAAGAAAATAAAATGTGTTTGTAAACCCCCCCCCCCCCCCCCCCCCCCCCCCCCGCCACCAAATCCACCAAATTCCTGCCCACCCTCTCTCCCCCTCCCAACCATATGCTTGCTTCTCAAGACAGTTCTTCCCTGAAAAGTAAAGTTATAAAGACAGTTAACTCAACCAAATGGTTTAAAGACTTTGCTCAAAAGTTAATCAAGTCATGTACACCTCTGCCCCTTTGTTCAGTTCAGTTCAGTTCGATTGTCCTAACGACGTTCCCAAAGTGGCTCAGCGGTATAGTTGCACACACTTGGCACCGTGTGTCCGTCCAGTCACACCTCTGCCCCTTTGTGTATGTTTGATTTAAATATCCTCAGGTCTTCAGATATTTAGCTGACAAGATGGTGCATATATAAATATCAAAGACGGATATTAACAAGGCTGTATCTAATAATGGTATGTTTTAAATCTACTCAGGTCATCTTCACCTTCGTCTATAACTGTATGCCAAATATAAAAAGCATGAGTACTTCTTCAGATTTCTAATTACAAGGATGTTCTCTTACAAAATGCCTGAGTTGGAAAGGGGCATAACTCAACTAAATACTCATAAAATATACACAAGTCAGGTTATCTAAACTTTAATCTGAATTTCTAGCTTATGTGGTTCTCTAGTTATTTTGTTTACAACTTTGTTCCTACACAAAGGGAGAAATTCCAAAATGGGGCCATAACTCAATCACATATTTACCAAATATGTTCAAAAGACAGATGGATAAACAGACAGGCCCAAATCAATATAGTTGGGAGCATAATAAAGGGACTGTACTGTATCAGGTTAAAATCAAGGAATGTGGAAAGTCTGCACATAGGTGCTGATTTGAGTAACTGTGTCAAAAGTCCTGAGGAATATATAAGGTGAAAACCAAAGTCAACAAATATGGCTAAAGGTTGCTGTTATCACAAAATGTAAATCAACTGCTGATATCCCACACTGTAAATCAACTACACTGTATTTTCAACATGAGTGAGTGAACTCGAGTTTAACGTCCCACCAACATCTAGGTCATACAGAGACTGGACCTCGGTATGAAGTCTCATCCGAAAGACCGGAGAAGCAGGGAATTGATTGTGTGACCCCTGGATCCGTAGTCCAGCATGTTATCCACTAAGCCACCACCGCCCCTGATTTTCAACGTATTGCTAAATTAATCACGTTAAGTAACAACTTATTATAGCGGAAGTAAAACCATGTGAAATACCTTCACAAATTGTATAAGATCCCTACAAGCAACCATGTCACAAAACTGATGATCAAGAATTTCAAGAATTTATCATATTACAACATCAGACTAAAGGACTTGTAATATACCGAGCAAAAGTAAAAATGCTACATTACACAATGATACCTTTTTGCCTGGATATATATATATTTTGTATTTAATCTGATATATATCTACCCCTGGGTAAAAATACAAAAATAATGTCTGGAACCAGAACTCTGTATATGAAAAATCAAACTAACGAGATGGAACATCTGTAAATAATTTAATTTTCCCTATGCAATTTACTGTATAAGATACAGTGAAATGCATAGGGAAAATTAAATTATTTACAGATGTTCCATCTGGTTAGTTTGATTTTTCATATATATATCTATATAAATAAAGTAAGGTTTGACGTTATGTTTGGATTTATTAAAATAAAACTATGCAAAAAAGTGTCAACGCGTTTCCCTCAGCTCGTCAGGACTGTTGCCTATATATATATATTTTACATACAAGACATATAGCAAAAGAATGTCTTTAAAATAATAAACTGATACTCTTTGTAACAGACTTATCCTACCTTATCCGATTTTAGCATCGTTTGTCATAACCAACTATGCACATGCATAGATGCACATTTCCTTGCTGATCTAAAGCAATGCAGCCAGAGTGATAGATAATGCTCAGAAAACTAGGACATAAAAGCTCCATTCGAAACTACAAACTCTCTCCCTTTGCATTAGAAAATTTATATATGGAGTATTCTTCAGTGTATCATTATTTTGAGCAACTTTTTTCTCGATGCTTTAGTACAATAAATCATGTATTTTACCTATTGTTACTAATTTTTCAAGGGCATGAAAACACACTGTGATGTGTGCTTTCTCATTGACGTCTTTAATACACTGGTTGTTTATCTAAGCCAAAAAAGGATGGATGTACCATGTGCTCTGTGTTTCAATCAATTTAAAATGCCAGATCAACTTCTCTCATTTGCACTGCTGAAAACTGGGCCCCCATCCACTTCGAAATGTTTTGTTTTATCTGTAACTGATTATAAAGTTTTCCACTTATGGCCTTTCACATGCATTTTACTTCCACATGCGTTCTTATTTTATTTAGCTTTCTGACTTCATAAAACAGAAAATTTAAAGACATATCACATGCAGCGTTTACATTTTTGTTCAGTATATTTAATTACCTGTCTCTTCTGGAAGAACTGATACCCATCTTCTACAACCTGAAGTGTGGAAAAAACAACATAAAATCTCACTAATTTTGACTGTCAGAGAGCATATTGCAATTAGACTTTCATCTCATTTATCAGTATGCAGTTGTTGTTTATTTTCTCTCTTTTTTCTGTATTTTTTTTTTTATTTCTGTTATTTTTTTTATATTACAAGGATTCCGCGGAACACTATGCCGCACCTGCTTTGTGCCTTCACATTAAGATATCAATGAAAGCATCAGTTTGACACATATTTGGTCAAAATCCATTTGGTATTTTTACTATTTTATGAGATATTGTCTGTTTCATACTTTCGCTATTTTTAGTAACAGTGAATGGCAGCCATTTTGAATGGTCAATCTGCAGTAGCTTCATGCAAGGATCATTCTGAAACATAGCTGGTTCAAATTCATTCAGACGTTCATGAGAATTGTCATTTTCATGTTTTTGCTATTTTTAGTAACAGCAGCCGACAGCCATCTTGAACTGCCCTGCCCTATAAATTTTCCATTTGCCAATTGCCATTATTCTGATTGAATTTGACTAAAATCTGCTCAGCGACTTTCTTGAGATATTGGCATTTTAGGAAAACTGGACTCGTAACCAGAAAGTATGTCACTGTGACCTAATTCCACTACAGATTCTTTTCATTTTGATAATTCTGACAACCAAGGTCACATTAATGTTCCATGCAAAATTTCAGCCTTATATACCAAGTAGTTCTGGAGAAAAAGTTGATTTTATTTGTTTTACTATTTTTAGTAACAGCGGCCATCTTGAATTCTTAACTCAGATGAATTTTATCATTCTGAAACCCTGCAGTCTGATCAGGCTGCATGTGAAGTTTGAGAACCATAGGTGCAGCGATTTTCAGAGAATAAGTCATATGAATGGACTTAAATGCTAGGGTCGACATAAATTATGCTAGGGTTGACGAAAGGTCACTGTGACCTAATTCCGATACAGATTTTTTCATTTTGACAATTCTGACAACCAAGGTCCCACTAATGCTTCATGCACAATTTCAGCTAAATATACCAAGTGGTTTTGGAGAAAAAGTTGATTTTATTGGGTTTGCTATTTTTAGTAATGGTGGCCATCTTGGAATCTCGACCAGCCTGAATTTTACCATTCTGAATCCCTGTAGGCTGATCATGCTGCATGTGAAATTTGAGAACCATGGATGCACTGGTTTAAGAGAATAAATCTTTTGAATGGACATAACATAAATTGTGAACGGACGGACGGACAGATGGATGGACGAACGGACTGACAGATGGATAGAAAACCGGACGCCTATATTGCACCTTGCTAAAGCAGGTGGGACAATAAAATCAGATGTCGTTCTCCAAGCAGTATGACAGAAATAAGCATCAAGAACTATTTCACATCAGATTGTTAGAATATAACTGCAATACTGCTGAAAAAAATATCCGCCACAAAATAGCTTAGGCCAATTTTTCCATACCTAGTTTGTTTCAAACATTTCTATTTTAAGAACTGCTGAAATTTTGCTCCAGGAAATCCTAATAAAATAACAGCACATTCTGAAATTCAAAGCTGTGATATGCTACATATATCTGAAAGTCAAGCTCTGTTTAAGAATTTGCACTATGGCAGAAACAACATGTTATGTCATCTCTATAAAGACAATTCTGGGTAAACACCAAGCTGCATTTGTATTAAATGAGACATTGCATTTAGAACTAATTTGTCAGTTCATGTACTGCATTTAGCACTGTGAAGTACATGTATGTACTAAGGGAACATAAAATTGGAATCTGCAGTCATGTATATAGAAACAAACTGCACAATGCACCTTTGGTATGCCCCTTTGAACAAAACTAACAATGTATTTAGTGCTCAAAGAGTCAGATTGAATCTTTAGTTTTATATTTCTTATGTATGAGTAAAACTATTTAAAAGTGATCAAAACTGGTGCAAAGGTTCCCCACATATCTCATTAACTGTTAGTTTTAGATATCTCAACAGCTTTGTTAGTTTTTAGTGATACAAAACACAAAAAACAACAGCCAAAAGCGGACAAAGTGTGAGTAGTTAAGCAGATACTCATAAAAACAAAAGCATAATTAAAGCTTGTGATTCCTTGGCATGTGAACATAATATGCTTGTCCCCAGCTATGTCAGCTATAGCACTTAGTCACACAAAATCAAAGCACATTTTGTTTTGGTTGAAGTGCTAAAATTGATAATGATGTCAACATACAAGTCATTTAGTATTGGCAATTAAAATTTTCTCAAACAAGCATGAGTTTTCAAGCCATAGAGATTTACTTCAAACTAGTATCTGATCCCTCTTTCGTGACTGTGTATGATAAGAACACAAACTCTAAAAGTCTCCCCCTGATTGTGTCTTTGGAGTACAACTTCCCTACAACTCATTGGCATAAATTTTAAGACCTGGGCTACTAAACACATTGTATGAAAAGAATGCATTTAACACCAAAACTACAGAACAAATTTAAATATTTGTGATTATAAAACTGCAAAATATCTTCTGTTTCAGTGGAACTAAAAGCAGTGGACTGTTATCAAGCAACCAAATAAAGTGGATTTTGATAATATCTTTAGGATATTGTTTGCATATTTTCTACAGAGACATTTTTGGTCCCTTATACAGAGCTCCAGACAAGAGGGGGTATTAAGGATAATTCAAAGATAATTTTTCTTATTTCTCAATGAAAACATATGTTGTGACCCCTCATTAGAATAGCGATAACACAGTATTGGCAAATTTAAAGCTTCCCTTCTGGCAACAGTGCGAAATCGGTCATTTACAAATTAACATTTTCTCATGAAATTTTGTTATTTTCAAAAAAAGAAAATTATTTTGATGTAAATATAACCTTTGTCCTTCATTATTCCATATTTGTTAAATGAAGCATAATCGAACAATGGAGAAACAAATATTCAAAGCGAGTACCTATATGTGAAATTTTACCGCATAGCGGCAGCCATTTTTTTCCAATTTGATTGGTTCAGTCATGTCATGACCCCTTGTTGTTTTGACGTAGCTCATTTGCCTAACCAATCAAATTACAAATTTATTAATTTATTCAGTATGACATAGAATTGATCAATGAATCTCATGGTTATTTTTATTTTTAGAATTTCGGTATATTTCCATGAAAAAATGGGCTGCAAAGATTGGTCAATTTTCAGAAGTGAATATCTTCGCTATTTATGCATCCGAAAGCATCCGAAAGGTACCCTAATGAAGCTGAGGGTTTCCTCTACAAACTGGAGTTGATTTTAGAAGTGTAAACATTAGCGCATCTGTGCGCAAAGCATTAAAACACACCCACTGTTTACACAGTCGGCAATGGCGCTACAGAAAATCTGATACACCGCCAAAGGTAAAACATAAAAATACTTAACTGAGCGAAGTGTAAATTGAAATTATTGATCGATAAAATGTCACACAAAACTTGAGGGGTTGTGTAGTTTGACATAACATAACTTTTTTATTTCTATACGGATTTTGAAAATTTAAACATCTTTATTTTTCTAATGAATTGAACTTTCTCATACTGTTTTTATTTTTGGAAAAATGGCAATTTAAGAAATGCATTGTTATCGCTAATTAGAACCGTCTCGACGAGACGGTTCTAATGATGGGTCACAAAATATGTTTTTATGGAAAAATATGGATAATTATCCCTGAATTATCTCTGTTACCCCTTCTTATCTGGAGCACTGTTATGTAATTGCAGTTCCTCATTAGAACCACCTAGGCCAGGCAATGCTAATCAGGAGCCACAACATGTTTAAAACAGATTTTATTCTGGACAACATTTACAGAGCTCGAAAATACACTCGCCTGCTCTCATTTACGAGTTGCCTCATGCTGCAGGATGAGTGAAAGTTTGAGAAATTTCTAATGTAAATTATCAAATTCACCATTTCATTTTACACAGGACAAGTAATGTTTTTAAGAATTTTCGAGCCCTGCATTGTATAATCAAAACCCATGATTAACTGGTACCCTGCTGTTATGCCATGCTGCATCACAGTGCTTTATAACATTACCATATGATGAGCCATTCATAACTGAACCCTGATATTTGGAGCCTAGATAAACAAGACAGAATATCAGTTTCACTGTAGTGCCGTTTTGCAATTTTAAACATCTTTTCAGTTTTTATATTTGTAGAAAAAGAAAACTGCAGCTTTTTACAAACAGAAAAAGCAAAATACAACCCTTTGTTTTAACTTTGAAACAACAATGCGGATTTCAAACTTTGAGAGTCTGATTATAACTTTATACAAAAGCCTGACAGAATAATTCATATCAAGACCTGAGGAGTGTGACATGCACACAAAGCACAGAAAATTCCAATGTGACTGAGAGCAGTTTTATCATTATTTTTTTTTAAATTTCAGATTTTTTTCTGTATTTTTTTTTTCAACTACAAAGCTGTGTGGAGAATTTCAACTGACGCCTCTTTAACTATTCCAATTTTAGAATTTAATGTTACCATAAAATGCAAACAGATATTGATGATTTCATTGCAATCAAATCAGTTTACATCTTGATGATGGTACTCTATTGGGACTCTCTCAGAAGTCCTCAATGGGGTAGCATCAAGATTTGAGCTGCGACGCAACAAAACCAACAATGTGGTTCTGCGCCACATGCAGACTCAGATCAGCCTGGCCATCCGCCAAGTTTTACCAGACTATTCGTTTAATGCTCAAAGGGTAGCTAAGAGTCTATGCTACCACCATGCGGACAGCGAAGACTCTGATCAGACTGGGCGAATGCCCAGGCTGATCTGAGTCTGCGCTGGGCGCACAACCACATTGTTGGTTTTGTCGTGTTGCGGCTCATTTATTAAAATGAGTTTAAATGTAAGAAACTGATAGCTCAGCTGCTACCCACCTGGTGTGCTCTGACAATGAGACTGAGGTTGTGTTGTTTATTGAACTCTCTCACAATATCTCCACCAAATGTGAAAGACACACCTCTGTCATTCTCACCCCAGCCTGTGATGTCCTGAAAAATTGTACACAAATTCATCCACAAATATCTCTAAAGTCCAGAGTTCCAAATAAGATGGGTTTGAGGATAATTCTGAGATACTTTTTCTTATTTCTCAATAAAAAAATATGTTGTGACCCTCATATGAACCGTCTCATTGAGATGGTTCTAGAGAAGGGTTACAACATACCTTTTGATGGTTGGTTGATTTGATGCTTAACGTCCACGGTAAACAACTAAGGTCATGTCGGGACGGTCAGTTAACCTAACCGCACTATTCCTGGGCAGGCTTAGACCTCCTAAGCGGTTAACCAGTACTAAGTGCACATACTTTTGCCAGTAACTGACAACCGCCCTTCTTGAATCAGCGGAAGGAGAAACGAAAGTATGTGGCCAGACCGGGATTTGAACCCAGGACCTCTGACTTACGAGTCAGGTGCCCTACCGATTGCGCTACCCGGCCCGGCTATGTTTTGATGGAAAAATATGGAAAATTATCCCTAAATTATCAATGTTACCCCTTCTCATCTAGAGCACTGGGCAAACTCTACATTAATATGGTTTGTCCAAACAGTTAAGACTAATATCAGCCAGCACAGATGCACTGTCTGACTTGAGTGTTCCCTAATGACACAAACGATCTATGGCCACAACTGGTCAGAATATTTGAGCCAAGACACAACAGAACCACCAAGCAAATTCGATGAATTTATGTCCCCCGCCTTTGGTAAAAAGAAGGGAGAATGTAGGAGGAGTTGCGCACACAAGGTATGTACGCAAAAGGTCTTATGATGCTGAAAAATGACTAAGTTTGCAAAGCAAAAAAAGTGGTAAAAAATTATTTGACGATAACCCCAAAAGCACATGCGCATCTACAGACCATGAGAAAGATGCCTGCAAAGATTCAGAATGATTCATGAAAAACTGTATGAGTTGGGCACACAAGGTATGTAGTCTAAAGGTCTTCTGATGCTGAAAAATGACTAAGTTCGCAAAGTGAAAAAAGAGGTAGAAAATTATTTGACGATAACCCCTAAGGCACAGGCACATCTACAGACCATGAAAAAGAAGCCTGTAAAGTTTCAGAATGATTCATGAAAAACTATAGGAGGAGTTGCGCACACAAGGTACCTACTGTTAAGGGAGGGACGGAACCTCGGAACCACAGAAAGCCAAATACCATGTCCCTCGCTTTTCTTCGAAAAAGTGGGGGGGGGGCAACAAAGTGGTTGTGCGCCCAGCACAGACTTAGGTCAGCCTGGACATCTGCCCAGTCTGATCCGAGTCTTCGCTATCCGCATGGAGGTGTCAAACACCCTTAGCTACCTTTTCAGCACTTAGCAAAGTGTCTGATGAGACTGGGTGGATGTCGTGGCTCATTTTGTTGTAGGTCTCTGCCCTAGAATGATAAAAATCAAAGCCAGAGAGCAACAGGCCTTTACCAGCTTGTAAATTATATTTCTGGCACATAACAATTTCTCTTTTGAGTTGTGTTCTAAACAGGTTTTCTGAAACCCCTGTGCAGACAAAATGCTTTGGAGCTGCATAAGAATTAAGGTGTGTGGGTACACTCAATGTTTTTCTGTTATTTTTACGAAGGAGAACATTTTTTTGACTTCTTATTTGCTTCCCTGCTGGATGAAGTCTTTCCAAAAGGGTGTCTACTCGTAGAGAGAAAAAATTTCTCCACAGGAGGAAATTCTTTCCTTATTTATAAGAGTGGACCCCCATTGAGACGGGTGACATAAATGAAAATGGCAGAGTTGCTTCCCCTGAATGTGTATTCATTTACCTTAATAGTGAGGTTGCTTGTTGAAAATTGATATGAGCCGGGACGTGAGAAAACCAACAAAGTAGTTGTGCGCCCAGCGCAGACTCAGATCAGCCTGGGCATCCGCCCAGTCTGATCAGAGTCTTCGCTGTCCCCATGGAAGTAGCTTAGATCATTAGCTACCTCCGTGCGGACAGCGAAGACTCTGATCAGACTGGGCGGATGCCAAGGCTGATCTGAGTCTTTGCTGGGCGCACAACCATTTTGTTGGTTTTGTCGTGTCGCGGCTCATATAAACAACTACTATTTTTACTATTAATCATTCTAAGATGAATTTCTGTTGCATTTTTTCTTTGTTCAGCTGAGTATGTCTTTTATCATTAATGTCCAGTTTTGTCAATTGTGTCTCACATTTATCCTCTTTTCAGTGTCTACGAAGCCAGGAGGATTGAGCTTTGTGATTGTGGCCTTTCCTGTGTAACTCTATTCATAACTTTTAAGCAGTGCTAAACTGTCAATCATTACCTCATCAGGATCAGACCACAACATATCACACACCAAACCATGGTCTGGCACATCTAGCGGCCGTTCCATCTCTCTCACCTATAAAATATTCTGATATTACATGTATACTTTCAAAATTACTTATTTTGGGAAAATGCAGGTATCAAGCCTTATTTGCAAAGTTTAGAATCGAACTCTCATTATAGTGATAAAAGCCAAAAGCATTTTACAATAGGTTTTACCAAAAAGACAAAACTGATATTATAACTTGAACTTATTTACTGTAAGTTTGGTATTAATGCAGTGCAACAACTTGGTATTTTATTATGTTATCAGATCCAATGGCTTTAAGACTGCTCAACCAAGTTGATAAATATCTCACAAATGAAAAGAGCTCTGACTAGCCAATTATAATTGAATCAACCGATGCAAGTGTACTGAAAATCAAAAGGCAGATTTCAGCCGATTCCCAACTTGATGCACTGGACATCAGTCTATCAACTACTGCTTTTCTTGTCAATTTTAAATGATGTACATTCTTAAATGATATATTTTTCAAGCATAGCCATCTGTAACATTATAATTCTAGTATGCATGCACTACTGAGAAGATGTCACACATCACAGACCTGCATATAAAGAAACTGTATGAGAATGAAATGAAACAGTTATTTTTCTTTTCTTTTTAACTAAAGCATATGTTTTAGGATCTCATTTAAAATCACCACACAGAAGTGATCACCTCTGTGTGAGGTTTGTCTTACAATTTTAACAACATCAAACACCCAACATAGATGCTTTTAATACAAACCAAAAAATTTGCATAATGAAATAAAAATATTTCTTTACATTTTCATATAGAACACCACAGATTACCTGTTCCAAGGAGTTTAAATCTGGTGACAGGCCACCATGCATAGTAAATATCGTATTTTCTACAAGAGCCGCTGCAATGAAAATAAAAATAAATTGTCAATGTTGCTGTTAAGTCACTGCAAATTAATCTTTATATTAAGAAAAAATGTGTATAATAACTAAAACTTCAAATAAGGGTGAGTTTTAGTGACACTCAAGTTCATTTTCTTTATTTCTCCATCCATTATTGTGTTGCTAAAACCACTTTGGAAAAGTGTATTGTTAAAACCACTTTGGAAAATGATGATCATCAGAATTTTCTCAAAATTATCCTCCAAAACTCAAAACTGACCATATGTGAAGCTCTGCTTATTACACTTTTGTCTGAAGTGAAACTGTTGCAAAATAATGATTAACATGTGGTGCATAATTTTAAAAGTTAACTTTATTCACATTGCAGGACCTATCTAATCATGTTGTAATTTACTTTTAAAACTAACAAAAAAAGTGTGTGTTTTTTATGTTGTTGTTCTTGTTGTTTTTCTTGTTGTTTTTTCCTTCTTTTTTTCTTTTTTTTTTTTACCATATGTCAGGTTTGCAAAGGCTAAAACAGTAAAACCATGTGAAAGTATTCCAATTTCTCCATTAAACAATTTAAAATTTATTTGTGCAAACTAACATGCTCACTACCCATTTCCAAATTCCTATTTATATCTACCTATGAGAAGGTAAGGCACCAAATTGAACATTTTGGATCACATGTTTGCCAATGCTAGTTTCTAATACTTCAGTCCTTACACAAAAAGTTCCTTACCAATTGGCAAACAATTGAAGCAGTCTGTGAAAGTCTTCCACAACTTTATATTGTATCTTCTTTTACATTCGTCATAAAAACCATAAATTCTGAAATATCATAAAAATCCTTTAATCCAACCATCTTTAAAAAACAGTCTTTCACCATAACATGTGTGACAGTACAGCCAATTGTAACAAAAGATCCTTTTTGCAGAGTCAAAAATATAGCTGAACTCCAAGGGCTTGAACATAGATATGGTTTTCTTGAAAAGAAGGAATATGGAAACAACCCCTCTTGGGGATGGTCACTAAAAACAGTTATCATGTCAAAATATTTCATGCTGAGATACTGTTTCAGCAGTCCCTAAAATGAAAAGAATGCCATTCTGACATTTTCTGCTAAACTTTCAATGGTAAATAATGCAAAAGAAATGTGTGTCATTGCTAAAAGGGACCTTTGGCATGTATGAATAGAAAATGCTCAAATCAGCCAGGATAAACTGCAGTTTTTTCCCTCTTCACTTATCAAATGAGCCGTGACATGACAAAACCTACATAGTGGCATGTGCGCCCAGCAAACACTCATATCAGCCTGGGCATTCGCCTAGTCTGACCAGAGTCTTTGCTGTCAACATGGAGGTAGCTTGACCCATAGCTACCATTTAAGCATAGAACAAAGACTCTGATCAGACCAGGCAGATGCACAGGCTAATCTCAGTCTTAGCTTGGCACACATGCCACTTTGATGGTTTTGTTCTGTAGCTCTCAAAGCTTTACAGATCATTTATGCCAACAGGGAAGAGACAAACTGACTGAATTTGCTGGTGGACCTGAGTCTTTTCAGTTTGAACATGCCATAAGGTGTTTTTCTCCTGAAGCCACTCACATGGTTTATGTTAGCAATATACCTTCAGAGTTAAGACCTAGTTCAAATATCTTTACCTGCTGATCTCTCAAATGTTCATGGTGGTCCTTTTACATTCCAGTTATCTGAGTTCTAGTTCTACAATACTATTACACAAATTCCCTAAGCCTACAACCTTCTTGCAGCGTCAAATTTTAAATGCTGGCTAAAGCAATCTGATTTATAGCAATTAGCAAAGTACAGTCATATACGCAATGTACCAATACTCCTTTTCAGAAGCGGTCTGATCTAACTTGATAATATCTGGCATTTACATGCAATTTCTTTTCCTTCATAATACTCCCTAAAAAGATGATTCTGCAAGTCCAAATTTTGAGACAGAAAAGTCGATCATGCAATATCAACAGGTTAAACTGTTAGAAGAAATAATGAGCAGGTCCATAAGAATTCACTTACCTATTAACTGATGCACACTCATGGTTACCTCGTAGAAGGAAGAAATTATCTGGATATCTTATCTTATATGCCAACAACAGACATATAGTTTCTAAGGACCTCTTACCCCTGTAAGACATAAATTTATAATAACTAAAGGTTTCTGAAATGCACGAACTGCTTTCCTAGGGGAACTGTACAGAATCATACAGATATGAAATATTCTGCTTTGCTTTTGATTTTCATGTTGTCAGCAGCTTACTTAGTTTGCAGGGTATTCATATACCCTATTTTCTGAAGATTGAAAACTTACTTAGTCCCATCTCTGAACCTGCTATCAATTGTTAGCAAACAGAACAGGTCTTGATCAGGTGCAGTCTGATAAAAGTCTACAGCATTTCCTCATACATGTACATCAGTGTCCAGTCATTGCAAAAATGGTACATAAGATTAAACCTGGCCTAAAGACAAAATCTGAACCCAAGTAGCACTGAGACAAAGAGACACTTCTCAAACTTACTTTTTCTTTGCCTGCATACACAGGGATAAAATCTGTAAGCTTTAGTTAAGTAGGTTAAATACCATATAGACAAATGAACTACATGTATAGACATGTGTAACTATTGTACTAAACCTTGCAACCTTGTAGACCTTGCAAAGTACAATAGATTTCATGTTAATTTGCATTTTCTGGCATAAGGGGCATAATTAATATTAGCCAGTGTAATAGTGAAATGTTTACTGCAACAGTCAAAAGATTTTGCACATGAAGTTTTCATTACCATTGCTCCAGGTAAGGAAGATTTTGATCATAACTCTGTAACAACTGTTCAGGTCATAATGTATAATTTGGACATGGTAACCATCACTTCTGTTCCATCTTCAAATGTTGCCTCATTTGATTTTTTTTTACAGAACAGTTGGCGGTAAGGCATAAAATATTGATCCAGGTCAGACAATTCCATTAAGACCATTCTGATTAGGACCTATACAGTCTAGTCATTTCTGTTTGAACAGTTTTGTCTTATAGCTACCACAAGTGGTTATGCTTTCAGTCACCAATGCTTATCCCTACCATGTCTAACTTTAAATAATCAAATTACTATCTAGAAAGTAGGTTTTAAATGGCACATTAGTGGACTACCCCCTTCAACCCTTAAAGTAACAAAAAAGCAAACAAAATTTAGCTCTGCAAAATTTCGAAAAAAAATTCACCTGAGCTTTATCATATTGAGAATTTAAGGATAGAGGGCAAACAGTGAAGATCCAGATGAGGTGGCTCACAATGAGCCACCTCATCTGGATCTCTACTGTTCGCCATTCAACTATTTTTTATTTTCAGCACTTTAAGTGTTAAAGCAATAAAAGTAAATATTATGCAATAGGAGACTATTTAATTGTCTCCCTTTGCATTATATATTTACTATCATTATCTGAGCCACGACACAACAAAACCAACAATGTGGCTGTGCGCCCAGCACAGACTCAGCTCAGCCTGGGCATCCGTCCAATCTGATCAGAGTCTTTGCTAAGGGCTTAAAGGGTAGCTAAGGGTCTAAGCTACCTCCATGCGGACAGCGAAGACTCTGATCAGACTGGGCGGATGCCCAGGCTGATCTGAGTCTCCGCTGGGCGCATAACCACATTGTTGGTTTTCTTGTGTCGCGGCTCATCTATGTTCATTTCCTCCACTGCAAAATGTTCAGTCCCTTGGTAAGGAAGATAGGCCTGAGTAATGTCTCTCCTACCTGTCTACATAATCTCCTAGAAAAAGGTAATTTTTATCAGGTGGGTAGCCATTTGTGTCAAAAGTCCGCAAAAGATCCTCATATTGTCCATGAATATCCCCACATATATTTATAGGACAGTCAAGCTCGAGGAGGTTTGGTTGGTCAATAAAAATCTGCCGTGATGATATACACAACTGTCTGATCTGGGTCTCTGGAAGCTGGACCTACAATTAAGAAACAGATAAAATCTGATCAACACATTGGTATCGTTTAACCCTATTGCACTCAGAATGGCCAAAACTCTATGGAGTTTTGGCTCTTCTGAGTGCAATAGGGTTAAACTACTTATGACAGCCTGAAAGTTCCAATGCAGAACAATACGTGTATATGTATCAACACAGGGTATAATCGATTCCGCCAATTTTTGCTTCCTGCAGAGACTGTACATCATATTTGGCTTCCGCCGAGACTGTCCGCGAACTCTTGCTTCCTGCAGAGACTACTGTCCTCGAACATTGGCTTCCTGCAGAGACTGTCCGCGTGACTCTGCTTCCTGCCGAGAGAGCCTCGGCAGGAAGCAGAATCACGCGGACAGTCTCTGCAGGAAGCCATTTATCATGTACAGAAGTCTCGGCAGGAAGCAAGAGATCGCGGACAGTCTCGGCAGAAGCCAAATATGATGTACAGTCTCTGCAGGAAGCGAAAATTAGCGGAATCGATTATACCCTGTGATCAAGTGAGGCTACCTGTACTCTGCAGCATGATTTATTATACTGTAAAAATTCTGAGGATTGGAACAGATAGGTCCCATGTTTTTCCGATGTTTTTACAAAGACAGACAACTTTTACAACTTCTTGTTGTTTTCATGGCTGAAGGAACACTTCAAAAATGGGGTCTACTCTACAAGCTAAAAATTTGCTCCTACTGGGGCAACTTCTTTTCTTTAAGAGTTGATCCCTTTGAATGACAAGAATTCCGTGGAACGCTATGTCGCACCTGGTTTGCACCTTCACATAAAGAACTCAATGAAAGCATCAGTCTGACACCTATTTAATCAAAATTCAGTTGGTAGTGCATGAAATATTGTCTGTTTCATATTTTTCGCTATTTTAAGGAACAGCAGATGACGGCCATTTTGGATGGTCAATTTGCAAAAAAATTGAAATAGCTTCAAGCAAGGATCATTACGACACAAAGCTGCTCCAAATTCATTCAGAAGTTCTTGAGAATTGTCATTTTCATGTTTTTGCTATTTTTAGTAACGGCACTGTCATTTTCATTAAAACCTATCTTTAGTTACAGCACCCAACTTCCATCTGGGATTGCCCAATCACAAAAATTTGGAAGAACTCCAATAGCAGACCATTTTGACTAAATTTGACTAAAATCTGTTTAACGTTTCTTGAGATATTGGCATTTTAGCAAAATTGGTCTCGTAAACAGGAAGTAGGTCACTGTGACCTAATTCTGCTACAGATTTTTTTCAGTTTCATAATTCTGAAAACCATAGTCCAATTTATGATCCGTGCAAAATTTGGGCCAAATATACCTAGTTTTTCACGAGAAAAAGCTGATTTTATTGGTTTTGCTATTTTTAGTAATGGCGGCCATCTTGGACTTGCGACCAAGCTGAATTGTATTGTTCTAAAGCCCTGCAGTCTGATCATGCTGCAAGTGAAATTTGGGAACCATGGGTGCAGTGGTTTTAGAGAATAGGTCATTTGAATGGACTTAAATGCTAGGGTTGAAGGAAATTATTTTAGGGTTGACGTAAATTATAAACGGCTACTCTGACCTAATTCCGCTATAGATTTTTTTTCATTTTCATAATTCTGAAAACCAAAGACCCACTTATGCTCCATGCAAAATTTCAGCCAAATATACCAAGCGGTTCTGGAGAAAAAGTTGATTTTATTCATTTTGCTATTTTTAGTAACAGCGGCCATCTTGGATTTTGGACCAGGCTGAATTTTATCATTCTGAAGCCCTGCAATCTGATTAGGGGTGACTATTGCAGGCCAAAATGACTATTGCAATACTATTACTATTGCAGAAATCCCTGTTGCAATACTATTACTATTGCAGGTTACTATTGCAATGCATTATAATAACTATTGGAGACAGCATTCTTATCCAGAAATTCTACTTTTATGTATAAAATCTTGTCTGTTCACATAAGTTTGTGGCGAAAAAGCATTATTTAATGACTGTCATTTCACAATGTGCACAAAATGACAACAAAATACAAGAAAATGTTATATTTTCCATTCTTTGAAATCCAATACAAGCTAAAACACATCCTTTCCTATTATTCTTTTAATTAAAAATACTTCCTTCAAGAAAAAGATGCATGTCTAGAAACTATTGAAACTATTGCGATATTGGAATGGAAACACTATTGCCGATAGTATTGACATTGCAGCTTTCCCTATCGATAGTGACTATTGCCAGTGTCACTATTGCGATATATTGATAGTCTGATGTATTGTTACACCCCTAAATCTGATCAAGCTGCATGTGAAATTTGAGAACCATGGGTGCAGTGGTTTTAGAGAATAAGTCATTGTGAATGTACTTAAATGCTAGGGTTGACGTAAATTGTGAACAGATGGACGGATGGACTGACGGGTGGACAGAAAATCGGACGCCTATATCACACCTTGCTAAAGCAGGTGTGACAAAAATGGAAGAGTAGCCCTGCCTGAAGGTATACCCATTCACCTTAAGTAAGTGGATCTTGTTGGTAACAGAAGCATGCAAGCTGCTATGTAAACAACAGAATATGCTATGAAATGTTCCTAAATAAAATAATTAATGGCTCATTTTCAACAATCATATAACAAAACAAAAATCTTGTTGAAGTCTTTTCAGTTTACTTTGTAAAGATTTACACATATGATATAATTATTTCTTATTTATAAATCTGCTAAAATCTAAAACTTGATTCACTAAAATATTCGCTTGAGGTATAATGCAAGTGAAGTCCTTATCTTCAAATATTATAATTACTACTAGAGAGCTATTTCAACTTCCCTTGTGCAAATTAAGTTTTTCACTTATAACTACACCCTCAAGCTCTTACCTGTCTCCCAGGTGCATCTCTTACAGACAACAGCTGTAGTATTATATTGTCTATGTCTATTTCAGCCATTGTAAGTTTCTGCACCTCGGTGCCAGACTCAGTCTTGTCTATCATCCTCTCTACTGAATCACTTTATCATTCATTACCACTGAACCACATCTTTGAGCTGAAAAAAGGATTCATTTCATCTAAATCTTAATAGTTTAAAACTTATCTTCAATTCTTGAAGTGAAAGATAGGAAGAAAAGGAAAAAAATAATCTTTAATTTCAAATACCATATTGATCCTAATAACCACCCTTGCTCTAATAAAAGTCCCCTGCTTCTTTTCCAGAAATAATGTTACACTGACTTACTAACCTCCATATTTCCATCAGTTTTACAAAGGTAACAGTATGAATTACTGTTTTCTTCTCTGGAGAAAGTAGCTTTTCAAATGGGGTCCACTCTTCAAGGAAAGAATTTGCTCCTAAGAGAAAATTCTTCCCTTGATAAGCTGACCCCTTCTGAGAAGGGTGGCAAAACAAGGAGAAAAGTAGAACAGCTTCATTTACAAGTATATCCAACCACCTTAATACTGTTTATTACAAGTATTTTGGCAGTGGCTGATCTAGTGCTATTGTTTAGACTCTAAATAAATAATGCCTCACTTTGGTAAAATGTGATGCCCCCAAGGTGTTTGATAGGATAAAGGTATGTATTTATGCATTTTCACTTCTTTAAACAGGTTCAAAATTTTAATAGGAAAGCGAATCATATACATTACAGCAGCCTATTTCATATTCCAGGTATCATATGAAGTTCTAGCTCTAGATAAGGAATAACGTCATTCATGTATTTTAAATTCTCATATCAATATGTCCAATAAAATTCCTTGTTGTTAGGGTCTCTCCTCACTCCCCCCCACCCCCTGCCCCTTTGTTTGGGTCTCTTCTCACCCCCGTATGAAAATGACCCCCTTAAATGAAGAGAGATATGCATACAGGTACAATTTTATAATTTCATGATCATTTCTTCAGCACATTATAATATACATGTAGCATTCATTACGACTTTGCTATCAGTATAAATGGATCCCCTATATTAACTGCTTGCATTTCTTTTTTTTTTTTTTAGCCGTTGAATGTTGAATAAAGGGTTCAAAATGAACACAAGTAGGTAGAAAATCTACCACCTGAAAACTACAGTTGCCACCTCTAAATTGGAAAGTAAAATGTGCTGTCTAGCAATTCCTTACTGGAATGAACTTCTTGGAGGTAAAAGTCAATCTTTATTTATACCAAAACATATCAAAATCAATTAAATGATAAACACACAAATAGAAGAGTAAAACTAGTGTATACTAACATATTATTAAATGCACGGGGGATGCAGCCCAGCCCACCAGAATCCAAAATATTTTTAAAAGATCATATTTTTGTCTGTGCTCTCCATATTTAAGAGCTTGCTCCCCAGTTCCCCAAAAATAATGCTCAATACTCCTCAGTTCCCTTAATAAATAGTCTTTCTCCTCAGCTCCCTAAAACCCCGCCGAGAGGGCCTCATACATTATATCGAACCCCACCCACTCAAACTGTCGTGTATTTTCCTAATCCCATCCAGAAAATTGTTCATTAGTGCTAAGATGTCATAGAAAACAATTAAATTAATCTTATGGTTTAGTTTGGTGCAACAAAAGGTACCAATTGTGATATACATGCATAACAAACATGCTCATACAAATAGTAAATTCGCAATTGATCAGCTGAAAGAATTTGGTCACCGTCGTCTGAAATCCATCTTGGACTGACGTCATACTGCAGTAACCAATAGCAACAGAAGCTGACAGCAGCAAGTGCGCGCATATCGATTAGAGTAGAATCGAATAGAATAAAATTTAATTCCGCTCACGGATCACCGTAGACTGGATGCGGATATCTAACAAAGTCAGGAAATTATATTGCGAAAAGTAAGTATTCTCCTTCCTCATATAGATCGTCCAAACTTCAGTCAGCCTCAGGTAATACGCAGATAAATTTGGAAACACCATGCACATGAAGTCTAAACGACAAAACACTTCAAATGTGTCCATATGTCATTCTAAGAATACGATTTTATACGGTATTGGTATTGTACCTATCGGATAACAAGTAGGCTAGTCAAGCTCGTGTGGAAACACAGAAAGACAAAAGCTGGAGAAAGTTCCAGATCAAGATCAATACCGCAGCGATTGCGGCATTAACGGCTAGGAAATTCAACTCCACCGAAACTAGCAGGGGTGTAGCTAGCGACTATTTTAAGGTACGCACAACCAGGTTTTATTCTTCTTGAGAAGGAGTAGTGGTCGAGCCCCTAAAGATATTTCAGATGGTTGTGTCTTTTCGTAGGCTTCACTGAACCATTGTATGATTTACAAAATTTAAGTGGGTAGATACGGGCGTGCGTGTTGAAATTTTGTTAGTTCGAGAAAGTTTCAATACCCATCTGCGTAAATGCGTAAAGGCAGCTACGCCCTTGAGTATGTCTAGTGGTATACCACGTCAGAAATACGCGTTTTAGTTTGACACGACAAATAGAGAGCTGGAAAAACAACTCAACTAAAAGCTAAACGTAAGAGAGAGAGAGAGAGAGAAAGAGAGAGAGAGAGAGAGAGACTGCTTAGAGTAGATGTGATATATTAAATAAAAAAGTTTTTAAAAACCCTACCTTACAAGAAGCATGTGATACAGTTTCACTGTACAATACAGGCGTATAGATCTGCATATTTAAACAGGCAAAAGTAAGGAAATTCAAACTACGTAAATGGTCTTGTGTGAATTCCGTTTCTTTACAAATGTTATTCCTTGGAAACCACCGGTCTTTTTATTCTTCTCTTTAAATGTAAACAGTGTTGTACAATGTGTTTGAGTAAACAGTCCATTTATAGCTGATTAAAATAATCGATCATAATTTCTACTTATGCAGCATGTTACTGATTTTATTCCGTCAAACATATCTTTTTCAGTCTTTGGAATTTTCATCTTCCATTACCACAATTATGTCTGGTTAAGTAGTGATGGCCTGATCCGCAGCTTAATTTATTTGGTAGAGCTGTCACCCACTGGGCAAACAACACTAAATCAATACTGAACAAGCAAATTCAAAGAATTTAAGTCCCCCGCCATTATTGTTTATGACCAAAACACCTGTGAAGTTTCAAAGGCATCGGCATAAAACTGTTGGAGGAGTTGCGCACACAAGGTACCCACTATCTAGTTACTTTGGTAATAAAAACGCCTAAAAAATGACTAAGTTCAACTTGTTGAAAAAGTGACAAAAAATAATCTCAGGATTATATCCAAACCACATGCATATCTTCAGACCATTACATGACAAAAACAGCTGTAAAGTTTCGAAAGAATCGGCATAAAACCTAGGAGGAGTTGCGCACACAAGGTACCTACTACTTTAGGGGGACGGAAGGACGGAAATAAGGACGGAATGCCGAAAACTGTGTCCCTCCGCTTTTCTTCGAAAAGGCGGGGGACAATAAACGCTGATGCAATGTCATAACGTTGAATCCACGTTTATTCAATGTTGATTCAACGTTGTGTGCCTGCTGGACAATTTTTAAGTCACAGAAGAAATGTTCCAACACGAACTGAGTTTGCGTCCCAGGAGCCACTTATTGTTCAAACAATGCCCTAAGAAAGTCGATGCAAGATTGTTTCAATGTTTTGTGCATTCAGGATACTTTATCAACAATTAAAATATACTGAGCAAAAGTGAAAACGCTACATTATAGAAGACAGTTTGTAACGAGCACAATGATACTTTTTGCCTGGATATAAACGTTTTAGTCGTGAAAGACATTTAGCAAGAGAATGACTGTAAAATTCTGAATCTGATACTCAACAAAAACAGAGTTATCTTACTTTATTCAATTTTAGCATATTTTGTAATATATCAAATATGCGCATGTGCAGCTGCACATTTCTTTGCCGATCAAAAGTGTTACATCCAGTGTGACAGAAAAAGCAACTAATAACTCACAATTGTTATTTAAAAATACTAGGAAATTGAAGTTCAAGTTTGCAAAATTATAAATCATCTCCCTTTGCATTAAAACTAATGCAAATTTCAGTTTTCGATTGTTCTTTCGTTTATCACTTTTCTGAGGAACTTTTTCTCGTTCTTGTAGTGCAATAAATCATACATTTTACATATCGTTAATTTCAAGCAAAATTGTGACAATATAAGGAAACCGCAAATTAATTTCTTATGAGACTCTCCATTCTTCAAGGATTCTTATTGTGTTTTCGAAGAAATAGGGATATTTCAACCGTGACTAATTTTCAAAGACATGGAAACACATAATGATGTGTAATTTCTCTTGCGATATGTTTGGTACACTCGTTGTTTACCTAAGGCAAAATAAGGGCAACTGTATCTAAATCAAGTCTAAAACGTTGGATCGACTGTTCTGTATTTGCACAGAGGAAATCGGACCCTTGTTCACTTCGAAATATGTTCGTTTTAACTGAAACGGCTTAAGAATGGATATATCTATTTCATATAGCTTTAGCTTTAGTATATATATACATTTTTGTCCCCGAAATGCAAATCAGATAGTTTTTGCCAAGATCTACCACTGGATATTATGCAAATAGAGCATAAAATATAGGTCATAAACTGGCATGGCAGTGTTGGAGTCATTCTAAGGATGGATTCATATGCCGAGGCCTTACAGTCACAACACACAAAATGGATAAAAGCTATTACTGATGTGAAACATTGATGCCTTGACTAATATATTTCAACTGGTATTGTTCATTCAGTGTTGCTTGGCTTGATATACTCAAACTGAATAAATGTCCTGTAGGTCCCGTGATGACTTTCAGTCATGTGAAACAGCTGAAAATGTGCCATTTGTCTAGACAGATCTATGTTCTTTGTTGGTAAATTCGTTTCCCTTAAATGACTGCTTCAGCTGCAGAAATATTTTTGTGGACCTTCGTTATTGTACAACATAGCTTTAGTCTATGTAGTTACCTTTGTGCATCCCTTCTAACTTCGTCTTCTAGCCAAGTTCTAGAGACAGTTTCATGTTACTTCTGTATAATTTGAAGCAGCTTTATTGCTGAACAACCATACAGATTTAGTCCAAATCAGTTTTAAATTAAACCTGGAATTTCTTGTAAGCTACACCAGTGACCTATATATAGATTTATAGGTCACTGGCTACACTCAACAATTAAGGCAAAAAAAGTTGTTTGCTTCCATTTTCCTCTCAACCCTATTTCAAACCCGTTTTTATCAGCTCAAGTTCTGTTCTGTTTCAATTCTCCTACCGAAGTTCCCCAAGTGACTCAGGGGTACATAACCATAGTTGCACACACCTGACGCCGAGTGTCCATCCAAATATCAGCTTAAGACAAGATTTCTTCCATTTCATACTGAATCTTTAATCATTTCCTATTCTTCTCATGTAAAATTATGACTGATCAAATAAAAATAATTTCCACCATACTGCCTCAAGAATAGTTTGCCATGAAAAGGGAAATGCATGATTATTATACCCCCGACATACGAAGTATGCCCCGACATACGAAGTATGTCAGGGGGTATATAGTTTTTGTCATTCCATCTGTTCGTCCGTTAGTCCATCCATCCTTCCGTCCGTCCATCCGTTCATCAACATTACGACAAAGTTTTGCGTTAAACCATTTGAAATTGCTCATATTTCGGTAACCTTATAACAGATTCTCTTCATATTTGGTTCATTATATCTCTATAGCATTACCTTTGATCTGATATATCTAGACCCCTGGGTCAGGCCCCTGGGTGGGGGTCAGGGGTCAATAATTCGGACATAGGTATTTTCATTATGTCAAAGTTTTGCGTTAAACCTTTTTTAATTGTTCATATTTCTTTAACCACATGTCAGATTCTTTTCATATTTGGTTCATGATATCTCTTAAGCATTACCTTTGACGTGAAGAGTCTATGCCCCGGGGGTCAGGCTCCTGGGTAGGGCCAAGTGTCAGTAATTAGGACTTAGGCATTTTCATTATGTCAAAGTTTGACGTTAAACCTTTTAGATTGCTCATATCTCTGTAAATGCATTGCAAATATCTTCCATATTTTATTCATGATAACTCTATAGCATTACTTTCAATTAGGACTTCTAGGTCAGGCTCATGGGTGGGGCCAGGGATCAACAACTAGGACTCAGCCATTTGTTGTTGTTTTTCTTTGCTTGTTCTAATATATTTAAATGGAAGCTGGTGATGCATGACTAATTTTATCTTATACTACTTTACATTATATGGCTGCTGCTAGTGACCTAAGGTCAAGGTCACAGACTTTGAATTTGTTCTTTTATAACATTTTTGCATTCAACTTTTGTGTTAAAGTTTGCTTTCATTAGGCGGTGGCACTGGTGGGGGGGTATATGTGAGCCCCTGCTCACTTGCTCTAGTTTTATTGTAGTTGTTTTTTTAATTTTTGCTAAACACAGAAAATATAATGCTTCAAAATACTTGCAAACCAATTCCAACAAGGGACACAAATTAACAATAACTATAGAGTAATACAGCAAAAATTTATTTGATCGTTATTCTCATGAAGTTTCAGTGAAAATGTATAAAACTCAGAAACTAAACAGAATGAATCATCATTGATCACATATCTTTATGTAAGCCATAAATTAAATTTATGTAATTCTCAGATCTAAGCTTGGAAAATCTTATGGAAACTGGCTTCTAGAAGAGCAAATTTTAAGTGAGCTTTAGTCTAAGTGATTTTTCTCATGTATGACAGCTGTATAAGACTAAACAAAGGAACAAGAAATTGCCAAAAAAGTGGCTAAAGTATCCTGCCACAATATATACAATTTTGCAAAAGACACAATCATGTCATCCCTCATTAGGAAACAGAAAATTCTCATTTTCATTCATATTTTTATTTTATGCTGTTTCATGCATCTATCAAAATTCAATACAGTATTCAAAAAAGCTATTTGGACCATATTAATGATTGTAGGTTTTGTATTACAAGAGAAATGGTCCAGATGCAGGATTGATGAGATTTTGCCACATGAACTAATATAAAACTTTATAGAGCATAAAAAATAAATCAAGGGTACAAATAAGTGAAATATTCAAAAAGACCATCCAAATAAAAATTTTATGCCAATTTTGACGATTGTAAAAGTGAGAAAATTGATTTTTAGCACTACAGTCGGTGGAATTCTGAATGGACTGAAGGTTGGATTGATGGATGAAAGGAAAACCTGACGCCTGTATCATGCCTTGCTAAAGTAGGTGCTACAAAAACTTTATTTTCTTAAGTAAAATACTAGTGGTTTGCCAGTTAATCAAGTAAATTGGTCATTACGCTTTGCGCAAATGAATGATTAACTGATCACTATTTCACATAATGGATCTTTCTTTTTTTTTCCATATGTATATACTATTATGTCCAGTTGTGCATTATACTGCATATTTAATGCTCCTTTGAGCTTTTAGATCACAATGAACGACAGCATTAACTGCTATTACATCTTGATTAAGAAGTCCATAGAAAATAGTATTTTCTGAAGATTCAATAAAACATAGGTAAGGAAAAGCTCTTGGATAAATTAAAATCTGAAAGAGTTCCTTCAAGAGCAGAGAATACATTCATAAGAAGGAACATGGGCCAGACTACGTAGTTTCGGCTAATAAAGCCTCTTCAGTGACCCTGACAATATCTGGTGATGAAACCAGAGAAGAGCATACTGTAATTTCATAATCTCAATTGGATAGCCGATTCAAAGACTGATTAGTATCAAAAAAGGTCCAAATAATATATAAAATGATGGCTTAGAATATGAGTATAAACCTATCTAAAATTTCAGATTTCTCAGAATATATCCTTTTTTTATTATTATTATTCTCAATAGGTTTCTATTACTGTCATAAGTCGATGTTTACTCAATCAATAATCATTTTCTTAAACCAATGCTCACTCACAAAGAACTTCTATGCTTCAGGCAAAGATTTTCCCCATAAGACAGGCAAGACAGGTTCGAATTTTCAAAAGTATATAGTGTGCATATTTTCCGGAGCAGATCTTTCACAAATATGCAAACTGTATGAAATCAGCTTTCAGACCCAAAGACATGCAAAGACATGGGCAGATAATCCAGGCTGACCTTACCTACCCTAATTTCATGGTTTTCTCATACCTCATTTTTTGAGATAATTACAAGTATTAAGATCAGTCATTCATTCCAACATTTTTTATCATAAATGAATGGTAAATACATGCATATCACAGTAGGCAGCAATATTTTTTTTCTTGTTTTAAGCTTACTGACAATTAAACTCACAAAACCATACTTCTGGTCAGAACAGCCAAAAGGAAATGCTTCACTATTATTGAAATATGAGCATGTTCCCCCTCATGACCCAGCATTTCCTTTATGAAGCAGACTTACCGGTATGCATGGTAAGTACACAATATATATGAGTGGAGAGCTTGGTCATGGGGGAGGGGGGGGGGGCATGATACTCAGTAAGCCAAAGAAGAAGAACGGTCAAAAGCAGCACTGTGATCTTAAAGGAATATTTTGTCAGCAATGAAAGTTAAAACTAGACAATCACTAAAGGTGATGAATGCCCATGCCCTATGCCTCACTAGATGAGTAATGTGTTAAAACATATTTGTGTGAAGTTACATCAAAATCTGTCAATAAATAAAGGTGTTAAAGGGATGACAAAGTTTAAAAATAGCAACTGTAAACTTGATCTTGGATCTACAACCCTGAAAGGTGAACTTGTCCAAGATATTGTTATACTTAATATTTGTGAGAAGTTATATCAAAATCAGTTAACAAATAAAGGCGCTAGAACCATGACAAGTTTTTCTGAAAACAGCAACTATGACCTCGATATTGATCCTACCAACCTGAAACGCAAACGTGTTCGAGGTACTGTCATACCCAACATAGCTGTGATCTTATACCAAATCGGTTGATAAACAAGGCCAGTAGAGCGATGACAAAAGGTGAGCTTGTATATGAGCCATGGAAATAAGGTCAAAATATGTATGTCATTCAAGGGGATATAATTCTGCAATAAAGGCCTAGCTCAATGTTCCGTTTCCTTTATGCATATGTTCAATGCATGTCTGAACTGTGATGCAAGTTCCAAATCCCAACACCAAATACTATTGGAAGAGTTGCAGAGACAAGAACAGTACTACAAAGTGTGAAATACAGTCAAAATATGTATGTCATTCAAGGGGATATAATTCTGCCATAATGACCTGGATCAAAGTTCTGTTTCCTTTATGCACATGTTCCATGCATGTCTGAACTGTGTTGCAAGTTTCAACTCCCTGCATCAAAAACTATAGAAGGAGTTGTGGAGACACAAACAGTACTACATCTGTGAAATATGGTCAAAATATGTATGTTATTCAAGGTGGCATAATTCTGCAATAAAGACCTGAATCAAAGTTCTGTTTCCTTTATGTACATGTTCAATGCATGTCTGAACTGTGTTGCAAGTTTCAACTCCCTGCATCAAATACTGTAGGAGGAGTTGCGGAGACAAGAACAGTTCTACAAATGTGAAATATGGTGAAAATATGCATGTTATTCAAGGGGACATAATTCTGCAATAAAGAGCTAAATCAAAGTTCTGTTTCCTTTATGCACATGCTCAATGCATGTCTGAACTGTGTTGCAAGTTTCAACTTCCTGCTTCAAATTCTGTAGGAGACGATGCGGAGACAAGAACGGTACTACAAAGTGTGACGGACGTATGAACGTATGGACAAGGGCAGAAGTATATGCCCCGCCACAAAGTGGCAGGGCATAAAAAAGTGTTAATGAATACAACAAATAACTATTTCAACAATCAGTTTGAACATTATTTACAATTAATCTCAGCAGCTAGGTCAATGTCAACGGATGTTTAACACATCCAACACAAAACAGATGGATCTGGATCTTAAGGATTGTCTGCAACTACATGTCATAGCCGTAAAGGCAAAGCAAAAGTCAGTGATTCAGATAATATTTTAATCATGGGGAAAACTTACGCCTTAAAGACAGGACTTCTCTGCCTGGAGGTCTGGTTCCCAGCACATAACAATGTTACCTGTATAGGTAAAAGTGTGAAAATTAAGTCAACCAATCAGTGGACCAGAATTAACAGTTATGAAGATTTAATTGACTGATTGGAGGTGTTGACACTATGAGATCAAGAGACAGAATGACACTGTGGTAGTTAATCCTCCTCTGTCTTTAAGCACAGAAATCCTTTCAGCTGTGTTCAACAACTAAAAACTGCTGCTTAACCCATTTTAGACTGGAAACCATTTTGGGGACATAGTCAAACAGTGCAGACCCAATTTAGATGCTGCAGAGTGGGACCTCCGATCAGGGTCAACCCATTGTCTTCTTGCAAGAATTTGTATGCAAAATACATCAAAAGTACAAATATTCACCAGAAACCCCATAAACTACAAATGGACTCATCAAAATAAGGATGGAGAAATCCACTGGTCAAAAAAGGGTTAAATGCCATTCATTCTGGCATCTTTTTGTATGTCATACTGAAATTTATCACATGACGACATAAATATTTTCATAGCCTCATTCACACTATAAATAATTACGTACTCATATCCAGCTTAAGAAAACACAAACACAACATACTCAAACAAACAAACAATGTAAGTATACTGTATTTCTTGTGAAAACAGGAGTTGTCAGTTGCAGTTACAATAAGCTACCTTTTTGGTGCAATATGGCTTATAGCGCACACTCTCTCACTGCTCCAGATAAGAAGATTTTAGGATAATTTTCTTTATTTTTGCCATTTTAGCATAATTTTGTGGCCCCTCATTAGAACTGTCTCATTAAGACAGTTCTAATGAGAGCTCATAATGTATGTTTTCATTGAGAACTAAAAAAATCATATCCTAATGTGCTTTAGTATTGGGACACCTAAAATAATAAATTTTCCATTTGTCCCAAATAGAAAATTCATTATTTTTAGGTGTCCAAATATATACGCACATTACGGTATCAGCATTATCCTCAATATTCCCTCTTATCTGGAGCTCTGTTCTCTTCACAGTATTATTCCTATAGTACCCGGAAACTTAGAATGAAAAACACTCTAATCACACAAGTAATGGTACAAATAATGCACATACATTTTATGATCAATCATTTGACAGTCTATGACATGCTGAACACATTATTATAAAGGTACAAATAATGCGCATACATTTTATGATCAATCATTTGACAGTCTATGACATGCTGAACACATTATTATAAAGGTACAAATAATACGCATACATTTTATGATCAATCATTCCAAAACACTCCAATCACACAAGTAATGGTACAAATAATGCACATACATTTTATGATCAATCATTTGACAGTCTATGACATGCTGAACACATTATTATAAAGGTACAAATAATGCGCATACATTTTATGATCAATCATTTGACAGTCTATGACATGCTGAACGCATTATTATAAATTGTGTAATGATCCTTCTTACAAACAATGTAAGTATACTGTATTTCTTGTGAAAACAGGAGTTGTCAGTTGCAGTTACAATAAGCTACCTTTTTGGTGCAATATGGCTTATAGCACACACTCTCTCACTGCTCCAGATAAGAAGACAAAACCACGTGGTAAGCCAGAAGTTCTCTATGTTTTGGCCCTAAACAGGGTTGTCCCAGGAGAAGGCTCGGAAGGATAGTTCCTGCCATGGGACAGAGGATGGATGTGATGCCTTGGAGTGCAGCCATGGTTTTTCTTACTGCTGAGCTCCCAGGAGCTCCCAGGACCAACATTGGTATGGGAATTGCCAAAACAACCATATATTACCTATTAACTTTGAAATCTACAGTATATATTAAGAATTTCATGGTGAACTGGTATACTGCCATTTTTTCCCATCATTCCACAAACAGGAACAGTAATTTTTGTGGCTTCCTGTTTGTTTCCCAGGATGACAAATCCCTTCCAAAATGGAATACAATACTCTACTCTTAATGGAAAGAGTTTGCTTCTCAAAGTGCACATTCTTTTCTTTTAGAGTTGACCATAATTAAGAAGGGAGACAAAAGAATAACATGATAAAGTTGCTTCCCCTGAAAGTGTACCTATTCATCTTAAATATATCAAATCTTTAAAAATCATTCAACAGTTCAATATACTCATTGCAACCATTCCAGAGCTACATATAAGAAGGAGTAACATGGATAATTTTGAGATAATTTTTCTTATTTCTCAATGAAAACATATATTGTGACACCTCATTAGAACCGTCTCAATGAGACGGTTCTAATTAGGGGTCACAATGTATGTTTTTAAGGGAAGAATAAGGAAAATTATCCCATAATTCTCCTTGTTACCCCTACTTATCTGTACTTCCATTCCTTGAACAATCAGGTTAAAACTTGGCAGATAATATAATAAAATATTGTCATATTTGTCTAAAAATAAATAAATGTAATACTGAGTCTATCAACATAAGAATTTTATTAAGTACAAGTACGCATTTCTAAAATTTTTTACTATAAAATTATACACTATCATGTATCTAGTATATAGACAAAGAATGACAGTTTACTAAAATTTGAAATATATATATACAAGTTCAATTGTTTTATACAAAATTCACTGGACTAACTATACAACCTCAACCAACCGTTATAAATATACAAATGCAATATCTTCCATCTACCGTAATCACATTATGATATCCTATCACAATGAAAATACAGTTCAAGTAAGGGTGGGTCTTGATGGTAATTCTCCATATTAACATGCACTGAATCTTTTCAAAAGAATACCTCACTGAGGCAGCTCTATCAAGAGGTCATAATGAATGTTTTCACAAAGAAATCAAAACAATTATCCTTAGCCCATTCCGGTCTGGATACCCCTTTAAGGGTATCTGGGCAAACAGTTCGGATCCCAGATCAGGCCCCACAAACATGGGGCCTGATCTGGGATCCAAACTGTTTGCTGCCTAAACATCATTTTTACAAGAGTTAGTTAGACCAATATTGTCAAAATATTCTTGCTTTTGATGCAGACGACAATTTCAGCAGACGACAAAAATACCCAGAATACAATGTGTTAAACTACCATATAAACACACCTTAACTGGGCCTCTGCATACAAAGTAACAATAAATTAATTTTGGATAACCAGCAATCACACTAGAGCCAATAAATAATTTCATAAAAGCTTACTTTCAATAGCTACTACAACTACAGTCAAGGGCCAAAAGTAATTCCACAAAATGAATTTTCCCATAGACTTCAGTGTATTTTCATGTTTGCAGGAAATTATATTTTGGCACTTCAGTTGAACGGATTACAAAAATTTTGGTACTGGTAGAAAGCTGAAAGAATATAGCATGCAATATATTTGTTTCATTTCGGTAGTTTACCATTTTCTCAAACAGCATGACTTAAACTTTAACGTTTGAATTACTGGTCCGATTTTTCGTGACGTCGCCATTAACGTCAATGGAAACTTGGTAATTTCAAAATTTACACAAAGTTTGACAAGCTGTTTCTCCACGCTGAGGGGTCAGAATTTAGTTCTGTAAACAATGTTTATTGCATAATTCATTTAGCTTTTCAACCATAGTAATTATTTTATGCTTGGCCTAGGATAATTGCCAAAATTAAGTTTCTTGTAAACATGCAAATGCACTAAAGTCTATGGAAAAACTTTGTGGAAATACTTTTGGCCCTTGTCTATAGTTATTCTCAAATCTGTGTGAAACATATTAGTTTCCCATGATGTAAATGGCTATCTTGTTCCACTGGGCTTTGTTGTTCAAAGCATTGTTAGCTCAACAAGGTCATTGGTCAATAATTCCTTGAGTCTTACAGTACTCCAACATCGAGTAGTTTAAGCAAAAAAAAAATGAGAGGAGCTTTTGCACAGCAATGGATTTTGAACTGAAATTGGTTTAAAGACCACTGCCAAGCCATCAGAACTAACTTTAGTTAGTTTCGATGACCGGGCACTGGTCTTTAATCCCATTCATTGGGGAGTAATTTTTTTCCTGTTGGCCCCCAGCGAGAAAGAAGGCAACAGTAAAAAACAGAAGAGTTGCTTCCCGTGTAAGTGTACCTGTTCAACTTAACATTTGCAAATATGAAAAGCTTATTCTTTACAGAAACCAGCAATATGAATCTACTCAACTAAACAAGAGAAACTTCTACCCCTTACTGTGTGGGTATAAATTGTTGTATTTCCAACTTCATATCATTTCTTATTCAGAAAGAGTTGCTAGTAAACTCATGAGCTATATCTGGCTAAGGTACCTTACAGAATCAATACTCAAGATATTAAACTATACCATATTTCTTTGTTTTTAAGACAGAGGTTTTTCCTCACAAAAACAATCCCAAAAATCTAGATCTGTCTCATAGACAGATACAGAATTTGAGCCGCGACACGACAAAACCAACAATGTGGTTGTGCGCCCAGCGCAGACTCAGATCAGCCTGGGCATCCGCCCAGTCTGATCAGAGTCTTCGCTGTCTGCATGGAGGTAGCTTAGACATTTAGCTACCCTTTAAGCACTTAACGAAGAGTCTAGTCAATCTGAGCGGATGCTCAGGCTGATCTGAGTCTGCGCTGGGCGCACAACCACATTGTTGGTTTTGTGTTGTCGCGGCTCATTTCAGGATAATTTTAGAAGAGGAAAACCCCATCTTAAAGCAGAATTTCACAAGCCTGATTTAGATATCTGGTGTTACGGTATTTCAACCCCCAAGTCTTTAGCCGATGAAATATGGTTACCACATTTTAACTGGCTGCACGTCTCACGGTAACTTTTGCTAGCCAACTACTTTCTGTGTTTTGAACCTGGTCTAGTCCATTTATGATTCTGATGAGGTGTTTTACGAGGGAAAAATGGCAGTGAGACTCCAATCAGACTGCTGTCTGATCTGAGCTTGCACCGTTTATTATAACACCACCTTTCAGTTGGTTCAGGTTTGAGTTTTGGTATTTATTCAGTTATTATTACAGCATTTGCCCTTCCAAAACAACCCAAAAGACCTAGATCTATCCTAAACAGGGTTTTTTCCCTTCCAATTCCAATCCAAAAAGTATTGATCTGTCTTTAGATCTATGGATCTTCATCTTTCTAACTGTTTGGGAGGGAAAAATCCAGTTTACAGCAGAATTATACTAGACTAATTTTGCCATCTTCAGTAATTCTAGATGTCTTATATCCAAATATGCTCAAACAATAGTGAACATGTCAGATTTCAGAATTCTTAACTTCTACCAAACACCATAATAACACCATTAAAGATGTCAAAACAAGCAACTGAATCTTCTAACTAATATCACAGCTAGCATTTGATAAAACTTCTTTAACAAAATCTAAACCAAATACTCAGATTTTCTCTGATATAAAATGGATTGCACAAGCTCTCTACAGGATCTTGAATCTGTTAAGCATATCAGGGTTCGAGGTTATAAAACTTGAGAATAATCTCAAACTCAAAATAAAGCACACTGATTGGCTGCTTCCGAGCACATGCTCGGAAGCAGCCAATCAGTGTGCTTTATTTTGAGTTTGAGAATGTACTCAAGTTTTATAACCTCTAGGCCTGGGTTCCATCTCTTTCAAGGGAGGTCAGTCTAACATCAGGAGTTCACTTTTTTGGTTCTCTTGTCTATCTCTTCCTGCAGCCTGTCTTGCAGGGCTTGGATCATACCTGGAGTTAGCTTACTATGATACCCCATCCTCTGGGCAAGTACTTCAGCACGAACACCCTGTTACAGAAATAAATTTATCATATAATGTCCCTGTTATTCAGTGGATGATGCTGTGTCATAAAAATTGCATAGCATCACTTTGGTGCGTACATCATTGACAATGACCATGTCAACAATGCCTTTTCTTACTGAAATAATGTCTATTTTGAAAGCCATAAAATCCCATTTTTAAGGGTCCTATGATAAACAGAATCTTATACTCGTGGTCATTTCATACAAACAGCCACTCACGTAAGATCCTCTTTTTCAAATTTTGAACCATACATATGAGCCGCGACACAAACTAAGTGGTTGTGCGCCCAGTGCAGACACAGATCAGCCTGGGCATCTGCCTAGTCTGATCAGACTCTGCGCTGTGTGCTTAAAGGGTAGCTAAGAGTCTAAGCTACCTCTACGCTGACAGCGAAGACTCTAATCAGACTGGGCAGATGCCCAGGCTGGTCTGAGTCTTTGCTGGACGCACATGCCATTATGCTGGTTTTCTCGTGTTGAGGCTCATATACTCCTTCATCCTTCTGGTAAATAATTATACTTTCAGGGACAGCAACTCTCACATTTTAATTTTGTAGCCCTTCACAATGGATGTCAACTCTTAAACCTGAAGCTCTGATATAAGGTCATTAAGGTGATAGTTGAGAGGTGCCTTGGTTCAGATAGTGGTTAGAGCACTTGACTTTGGTGCAGACGGTAGCAGGTGAGAATCCCAAATGAAAACTTTTTAAATCAAGAAGTAGTGTACCTGTTTCAAATAAAGAACGGTTAAGAGAAGCAAAAGTATCAGGTTGTATTCCATCTTTCAATTGCTGTGCCCAAGATACTATAAGGCTTTAAACAACCCACTCCCCAATGGCCACAAGGCTTCAACAAGAGGGCCATGAGGCCCTGAATCGCTCACCTGAGTATGGTGGCTATGTAGGTCATGTGACCTAGACTGCTTGAAGAAATTTTTATTCCCTCATCCCTTGGAGGTTGTGTATGAAATTTGGTAACAATAAGCCCAGTGGCTTTTGAAGAAATGTCTGAAATTGTCAAAATATGAGAGACGTGGGTCAGAGGTCAAAAAATGACCTTGCCCTCTTGTACCCAAAAATCTTCCATGTACTAATTAAGACGACTGTATATACCAATTTTTTGGCCAAAAAACTTCTAAACTTGCCTAGAAATCTTATGTTCTAGCATTTTCCCATACTTGGCCTTGCCTTAAAAAAGGTCAAGGTCAGCTATAGGTCATCATTTGAAAAATCTTGATAGTACTAATGTACCTGATGCTATATACCAAGCTTCAAGGCCATCAATCATTTGGTTCTGGAGAAGAAGATTTGTAAAGGTTTTTGCCATATATGGGCATGGCCGCCATGTTGGTCATGTCACCCAATTCATTTGAACAAATTCTTGTTCCCTCAGCCCCGCGAGGCTCTATATGAAATTTGGTCACAAGTGCCCAGTGGTTTTTATAGAGATGTGTGAAATTGTCAAAATATGAAAGACCAGGGTCAAAGGTCAAAAAATGACCTTGGCCTCTTGTATGCATAAATTTTCATGTACTCATTAAGGTGAGTGTATATACCAATTTTCAGGTTAAAATCTTTAACAGTTTCCAAGAAATCTTATGTTCCAGCATTTTCCCATATAAAAGCTACAAAAAGCAAATTTGACCTTACCATAAAAAAGGTCAAGGTCAACCCAAGGTCATAATATAAACAATCTTAGTAGTACTTGTGTACCTGATGCTACATAGTAAGCTTCAAGGCCATTTGCCTATTGGTTCTGGAAAAGAAGATTTTTACAGGTTTTTACCATATATGGGCATGGCCACCATATTGGTCATGTGACTAGGACCGTTTGAACAACTTTTCATTCCCCCCTGCCCCCTATAGGCTCTACATGAAATTTGGTTCCATTTGGCCCAGTGGCTTTTGAGGAGCTGTGTGAAATTGTCAAAATATGAAAGACCAGGTTCAAAGGTCAAAAAATGACCTTGACCTCTTGTACGCATAAATTTTCATATACTCATTAAGATGACTGTATATACCAATTTTCAGGCCAAAATCTTCTAAACTTGCCATGAAATCTTATGTTCTAGCATTTCCCCATATAAAAAATACAGGAAGCAATTTGACCTTATCGTAAAAAAGGTATCGGTCAACCCAAGGTCATAATTTGAACAATCTTGGTAGTACTCGCATACCCAATCACTGGTTGGGAGCGTACAGTACAAGTGACCGGTTGTCCCGATCTGTATAGTGGACGCATCTTTGTCCCAATATGTCGGGTAAGTTTCAAAAGTGTTTATTTTTGTGTTTTAAAATCATTGAGTGTAGGTAGAGCAGCTTGCCCGACAAGCCTCACTGCAGATCTTTTCGACATGTCACCTTAATTTTCTGTAAATTGTTATGATATGCTTTAATTTCACATTTAATTTGAGAAAATCACTACCCTACTTTAGATTTCGAAATCTGCGCCGGTACCATTTCTTCAAATTTTGCCATCAATTGTACATGAAACAACCGTATTTTCATTACGAATATTTTATGGTGTATTTAGGTTCAGGATTAATTAATCTTGTTAGATATCATGCTAGGTAAGGGCAATTATTTTCAAAGAAAACAAATGAGGGATCAAACACTATTCTGTATCGTGGGTCGTAAAACCGATTGTCAGTGAGACATCCCATACAGTCAGAAAAATTTGGGGATGCTCAGCTTTGCTTTTGTCTTGTGGATTCATCCCGTACTTAAAGAATACTTGTCATGGGTAAATCTCTTAATAGATCATTAATCTATCTTAAAAAGGGACTAACTAACATTTTTTTCGAATTAAAACGCTAACTCGGCCGATTTTCTGGTTACACGTGACGTGATCCGATTACAAACACCAGTGATTTGCAGATGAAAATACGAATTTAGAGCAAAGAAAGCAACATCTAGCCATCTCCAAAGATGACCATAATGGAAAACATAAATAGAGAAAACACTCTTACCACGTGGTTTACATCCAAACAATAAAAGAAAACACATTTCACACAAACACACCCTGAAGGTCATAACAACGGACAAAGATTTGCCCACTATACACATCGGACAACGGTGCACATGTACTGTACGCTCCCAACCAGTGCCAATGCTACATACCAAGTTTCAAGGCCATCGGCCTATTGGTTCTGGAGAAGAAGATTTTTCTACGTTTTTACCATATATGGCTGTGGCGGCTAGGTTGGGTTGGTCATGTGACCAGGACCGTTTGAACAATTTTCCGTTCCTAAGACCCCTTGAGGCTACATATGAAATTTGGTTACAATTGACCCAGCAGTTTCAGAGTTGAAGTATATTGAAATTGTGGACGGACAGACGCCGGAGCCTTACCATCCTATAAGCTCCCCCGGAGCTGCTGGCTCAGGTGAACTAAAAAAACCTTTACCTTTACTTGATGATAATAATGATAAAATTCACCCACCTCTTTCACATGCTGTTTGTAAATTTGCCCATCTATGTCTTCAAACTCAAAAATAAACAATGTCTTTGGCATATCATCTTCTGAAACAACAAACAATGGGTTAATTATCTCTAGAGGATAAGATATGAGCCGCAACACAACAAAACGAACACAGTGGTTGGGCACCCAGAGCAGACTCAGATCAGCCTGGGCATCAGCCCTGCCTAATCAAAGCCTTTGCTGTTGTCTGCAAAACAGCTGACATGGAGCTAGCTTAAACCCTTAGCTACCCTTTAAGCGCAAAGCGTAGACTCTGATCAGACTGGGCGGATGCCTGGGCTGGGCATTTTGCGCACTTGCCACTTTGTTGGTTTTGCTATGTAGTGGCTCATACACAAAATAAAAGCATCGCAAACGACTGCGTGATACCCCGCCACTGCAAACCTTTTTCACACACTGATTTTTCAAGATTTATGCATGTATACAGCTGGGAACAGGGGGAGATAACTCCCATGGGGTAAATTTGAGCATCACTGGATGCTTTCATCACTTTGATCATTTGCTGAAAGTTTCAGAAAAATTGCTTCAAACTCTGATTTTATATGGAATTTTTCATGATTTTATACATGTATTTAGTCCCAGATCCCAGGGCAGGGGCAGATAACCCCCGATCATAAAATTTCTGTGCTCATAAAAAGCTTTTGTTACTTCGATCATGTTTGTGAAGTTTCATCATGATACTCCACTTAGTAAAGGAACTGGAGGCCATAAACCGTTTTTCTGTACATTGACAAGTGCCATAACTCTGTCAAAAATAAACGAAATTTGCCCATTAACAATCCCAAGCGAGACATTCTCGATACAAATGCATATGCATATGCAAATTTGAAGGAAATCCATTAATAAATACTTAAGTTATCGAACGGAAACGAAGTGCGGACGGACAGACGGACGGACGTACGTACTACGGACGGACGGACAGACACACCGACGGCCAACGTGAAAACATAATACCCCGCCACTAACATGTGGTGGGGTATACTAAGTGCTAAGCTCATAGGCGAACAGCAAAGCCTCTAACCTACCTGCGGGTAAGTCTTCTAAGAGGCTGAGCTTTGAGGTATCTACACACTGTTGAAAGCTCTGACCAATCTGCTGAGGCTGACTCGAGTCTAGTGTTTTACAAATGTTTTACAAATGTGCTAAAGTCTTTTTTCATTAACCTGTACAGGTAGCAACTGCACCAATTATACTTTAACACCATATCTGGGATGCATTTAACACTATCTATGTTATCCTATATACAGTGGCCTCAGCGAGGTGATCTTAAACCAAACTTACAAGATATGGATGCCATCACATGAATAAGACCATGAGGCATGATCAATCAAGAAAACTCTGATCAACAGTCAGAGTCTGTTTCCTTTTTTTTTTCTTATTCGCCAGGTCATAAAGTGAAAACAGATCAGCTTGCACATATATGCAGGCTGTCTGAGTAATAACTTTATGCCCACTGAATAAGGTACATGATAATATTTTTTGCAGCATCTTTAGTTTATCTGACACTCTACCAATGGTATAAGTGTCAATGCAAGAAAAGGTACCTTACAGCGTGTGTAACAGAAGAAACATCATATCAGCCTTTGCAGATTTGCCAATTATGTATTTGTACAACACATAAAATCAAATTGCAGATTTGTCAAATATGTACAATAATAATATCAGCCTTTGCAGATTTGCCAATTATGTATAATACATAATTGTCAAATCTGCAAAGGCTGATATGATACTTTACTTTCAGGGTTCCACTATGAGCGACTTATTTCATAAATACCATATATACTGGAGACAGAATTTCCAAGCAGATGGTGTAGTCTCAGTTCAGGTTACTCCTACTGCAACAATCTGATAAGGGTCTATAGTTTGCCATTATGTTAGCAACTTTTTTAACACTTTCATATGCTTCAAGTGCAAACTGGTTAAGGTGAAAGGGGGAAAAACTCTGTTTTTACATGTTTGCCTCCCTTTTTAATGAGAGTTAATTTTAAAGGAAAAAAATTTGCTCCTCCTTAAAAGTCCACCCTACTTTGCAAGGGCTTTGTTGTCCAAATGAGCAGAAAGGAAGTCACTAAAGTTCCTTCCCTTTGTTAAAAAGGCAGAAAAACAATAGTGCATCTATCTACCTTAAGATGTCCCCTTATTTCAGATACCAGATTAATCCTATTAAATGCCCTGGAATGTTGCATTTTATATAGGTGGGTGCATTATTTAGAGCCTGAAGTGTTGTAAATGTCAATATATCTTTAGTAAACAGTTTTATGAATGGATTTACTTTCAGAGGAAGCAGTTGTACTATTTTCTGCCTCCCTTCTCAGTATGGGTCAACTCTTAAAGGAAAGAATTTGCTCCTGTAGGAGCAATTTTTTTCCTTTATGAAAAGACCCCATTTCAGACAGCTACCTCATCCAGAGAAATAAACAGGAATTCATGTAAGTTGATATTACATTTTTTCGAAAAAGAGATAGGGGGGCGTTCATTAGAGCATAAGCCTTTATAAGGATTAATACAGTAGTTATGGTCTGCCTTATATTTACCTTCTGATGACTCCTGGTTGTTCTCATCTGATGTTGGCTCTAACTTTGGTGGTGGAATATACATGGCTACATCAGGCTTTTTATGTCTAGGTGGCTGGAAATTGTAGCGTCTTGGTTTCTCACTGCTCTTTGCTTTGATCTCTTTATCATAGTTGTCCCTGTTAATAAATAAAATACCCTAATGTGTTATAGTACTGGGATGCCTAAAACCATTAATTTGCCATTTGGAACAAATGGAAAATTCCTGGTTCTTAGGTGTCCCAATATTTAAGCACGATTGGGTAGGTTTCACCAAGTTTTTCATATTAGGACAAAAAGGCGTGGATAACTGGGTTAGGGGTGTGTCCTCAACTTGAATACTAAACCGCAGTCTGGCACCCATGGCAGAAAACATGTACTCTCAGTTATATCACTGAAAGAGTGCAAAGGGTAGCAGCTAGATATGAACATTGAATAATAATATTTACCAGTAGTGTAACTAAAATGCTCCAATCTCTGAAATGGCAAACACTAGAACATAGTTTGTAAAATCAAGTTTAACCTAGTTGCTGTTTGACCATCATCATCTCACTGAAACCAGAAATGTAGTATTTGTAGTTCTTTTTATAATCTAATAAATGCCGAAATTTGCAGACAAGCTAGCAAAGGAAGCTGCCATTGAAGCAGTATCACTGCCCAAGGATACCAGAATGGTGACCATGCAAGACGTAAGCTAGGCTGCCAGGAAATTTGCAGTAAGTAAATGGCAGAAAAGGTGAGAAATCACAGAGACAGGTAGAACTCTCACCCAACTTGAACCATCCGTAAAAGAGAAGGGTCTGATCGATCTACCAGAGGGTTCAAAGCCTTAACCCAGCTCAGAACTGGATATTCATCCTTGATCAAATACCAACATAAGGTGCATACTGCCATGTCAAGTGAGTGTGAATGCGGAGAAGAGGAGACTACAACACCCTATCTTCTGCACTGCCCCCTCCATGACAGTGCAAGGATCAGGCTGCATACAAGGTTGCAACGAAGGTTTGGCAGCATGATCCATGTTACTGAGACACTGATGGAAGAATGAGCACTATCCCCACTGGAGAGAGACCATACTTGAGCACCTGGATGAGTTTGTTTCAGAGACAGGTCCGTTTGACAATAGAAAGAGTAAGAACAGGGAAGATTCTGCCTCACAAGTTTGCTAGCTGCTATCTGTATCGTAAGTTAAGACTTACAGGACAGAATAGTTACAACTAAGATAAAAACACACAAGACAAAACATTTCATTCGAGACATCCAGTGATGTATGTCCTTGATAGCAGATAGATAGATAGATTAAACCTTACTTTTGTGATAATTAATAGTCCATCAAATGACAATAACTCCATTTGGTTTTACCATCAGTTTTTTTTTTCTTTTAACACAAACTTATACAAACCATCTGTTTCCAAAAGAGTTCTGACAAGCCAATAACTGAAACACTGAACTTATTGCTTCCAATGATCAGAACGAGCAAACAGTATTTTACAATTATCAGTTTCATCTTACCTTTCCTTTTTTTTTGATAAAATCACATTAATTAATTTTGAACTATTTAAGCTTCTTGTGAAAAAAAAAGGAGAATTAAAAGAACAAAAATGAAACTGCTTTAACAAACAAGCACAATTTCTAACCCACCTTGAACTAAACCTGAAGTCTCTTTGAATTTTATACATGACTGTAACCAGAAGCAATAATTATTATACAGTGTAAACATGCCATATATGTAGATGAATCTGCCAAGAAAATCATAACCCCTTGTTTATAAAAGGGGCATGTCATTACAGCTAAGTTATCACTGCCAAGCAGACTTCAGCCTGTCAATCACTGTACAATTCTTTCACACCTTGTCATAAACTACTCAGTGGCAGGACGCTTGTGATTACAGTAAGCTATTAATTACAAAGCTATTAATTACATTGTAATTGCTGTGATTAAAAGTGTAATTAACTACGACAAGATAAAGGAGGAATGACATTACTTCTAGCTGAATTGACTAACAAAGGATTAAACAGTGACTTCAAGATATCTTTCACATATCCCAGATCAGAAAGAGGGAGATGAGCAAAATACATGTCAAGTATAGGCAAAATGTTAGATTCCTGAGGATGTGAATTTGACAATGCATAATCCAGCCAGAACAGCTACCGTAATGTGTGTTAGTATTGGGACTGCTAAAATATTTATTTTTCCATTTGTTCCAAATGGAAAATTAATTATTTCAGGTGTCCCAAAATTTAGGCACATTACAGTAATCATTTTTTGACAAAAAATAGCCATCAGAGGAGATGGCAAATCCCCGACCAAAGGCCCCTTGTGCCTTGGTAAACAGGATGCAGTTCAAAACACATGTAAGTAATATAATGTCATTCTTTTATGCTTCTGATTGACATTATCTGTTTAACAGATGCATGATTATCTAACACTCAGACCAAAACAGTATGCCAGACTGCTAAAAAGAGGTAAAATCTCAAACAGCCACCATGTACACAATGAATAGCATATGACACACTCAACATTTCAAAATGTGTGAATAACTTCTAAAGTACAAGCTCTACAAATCTAATTTTAAGCTCTCTAGTAAGTGAATTGAATTTGGGCAAAGAAGCCAAATCCAAAAAAAAAATGAAAAAAATTGGGGGGGGGGGGGGGGGGGGGGGGGGGGGGGAGCATGAATAAGAGAATTGTTATTCATGTATGAGACAATGAGACAAATTGTTATGACCTGTTCTGCATATCTGTAAATGAAAATATTTCAAAGCGTATTCAAGTCATGGAACAGACAGGAAATTACACCTAAAACCATCAAGGGGAAATAACTCAAAAAGTAAGAAAGCAAGAGTTGACATTTTTGTTCGTGACCCATCATCATGACCTGGTCTACATATCTGTGCAGTATCATGAAAATATTCCATAGGGTATTAAAGTTATAGAGTGGACATGAAAGTCATGGAACAGACAGGAAATTACACCTAAAACCATCAAGGGGAAATAACTCAAAAAGTAAGAAAGCAAGAATTGTCATTCTACTTCTCGCCACCTCATCATGACCTGTTCTAAATAATTGTGAAGTTTCATGAAAATATTTAAGATGGTATTCAATATATTGAGCAGACACGAAATCAACACAAAATCACAGCTAAAACCATCAAAGGAAAATAACTCATAAAGTAAGAAAGCAAGAGTTGTCATTCTTGATCGCGACACATTGTAATGATCTGTCCTACATATCTGTAAAGTATCATGAAAATGTTTCAAAGAGTATTCAAGTTATATAGCGGACACGAAATCATACCCAAAACCATCAAGGGCAAATAACTAAAAAAGTAAGAAAGCAAGAGTTGTCATTCTTGTTCGCTACATATCATCATGACCTGTTCTACATATCTGTAAAGTATCATGAAAATATTTCAAAGGGTATTCGAGTTATAGAGCGGACACAAAATCACAGCCAAAAACCATCAAGGGGAAATAACCAGAATACGCCTTATTATCGTAATATGGAATTTACTAGCATACACCAAAATATTTTTATTCTAAATTATCAATTTAAATTTTATTATTGCCAGAAGAGATAAAATAAGAAATATTTCGATTTCAGATTTGACTATTTTTGGATTGGTTGTGAGAATGATGGAACAGTGTATCGGTTTTGGATAATCCAAAGAACATGACATTGAAATGACGTCCTATTAAGATGTCGTTGCAATGTTATGTGCCTGCTGGGATCACTGTGCAATTATTCTGGTACTTCTAGTAACCATTAGTTTGGCATCTACTCCTTTGATTTGCCCATTGACACAACACAGACCAGTTATGCACTCATATACCAATAGTTAAATTTGTAAGGAATTAAGTCTGTGACAAGTTTGTAAACCTTAAATTAGTCCGAAAATTGATCAACTATCTCACTGAACAAATTATGACTATGAGGCTGAAAGGTGGGGTGGGTGGGGTGTAGTCCGTGGACTGGTACGTTGATAGAGCTATGGCGACGTCTCGACACAACGTTATTGTTCAGGTCTGTGACTGGGCCATAAATGGTCTGTGAAGTAAACTGAGAAACAGACCACGCCATAAGTCAGAATCTGGTCCGTCACGAACTCCATATGAGAAATAGTCTGTGTATGAAGTTCGTGTATGGTCCTTAGAGTTGACATGTTAGCGGTCCATGACGTTGGTCCGTAAATGTCCGTGAAGTTGACAGGTTATCTGTCCATGGCTTTGGTATGTAAAAGTGGTCCATGAAAAACTCGTACATATATGAAAAGTCAGATAAAAAGACAACAATGCACCAGTTTAATTCTTTTAAGACCTGCAGTCCAAACATTTTATTATTTTCGAAGATCAAAATAACATTGTTTTTGTACATTTATGGTACAAGAATAGATGATATACCAACTCTAAAAACAGCGGTTCCTGGCGTCCGCCATAACAGGTTCAGGTTTTGGTATTTCAAGCTCCATCCATCAGTTCAATTTCTCTAATCTTTCCATGCTGAAATACGTTGGTATCTATGGCGACATCTCGACGTAACGTTCGGTGTGTAACGCTATTGTTCTCAAAACGTTTTTTGGTCCGTAAATGTTTCAATCTACAATATTTTAAGTTACATTATTTCTCATATAGGTCCATAACTGGTCTGTCGGTCTGTAAGTAATATGGTCTGTTGGTCCATGTTTTGTCTACGAGTCGGTGTTTTGTCAATTAGTCCATGATTATTTGTCCGCTGGTCTGGTTTTGTCTACGAGTCCGTGTTTTGTCAATAAGTCTGTGTTTTGTCAACCACCCTTTGATTTGCCATGGCAGGCAAACAAGCTAGTTCTGACGAAATGTCATCAGAGAAGTCAAGCCACATTGTGACAGTCCATCTCTGGAACGACATTATGTATCAGCAATGTAAAACATTGCACTGCTTGGGCTGTTTGTAAGATGACCCGAAGTTTAATAGTTTAATATGTCGTTAGTTTTCATAAAGCTAATACTTGTTAAGTTCGAGATAAATACCTAACGTCTTTTTTGTGTGTTTTAGTATCATTTATTTTGGTCTATTTAAGGGGATTTTATGGCCAAAATTTAGACCAAATCCTAGAAACTATTATACAATAGTAAATGAAGTTACAAATATGTTTACTTTATTCAAGTAGCAAAAAGTCGAAGTCAGTGAACCATGAGATATGGGTCAAAATAACCTGGTAATATCGGTAATTGTACATTGCTGATATACTAAACATGCAAAGTATCAAGTTGCTTTCGTAATAGGCAATTTATTATCTGTCTCTTACAAAAAAAAAACCTACAGTACACGCAACGTGAAGACTTAATCTGACACGCTCTCGCGAGAAATTTTAATCTTTTCCGCGAAAGTTTAGTGGGGTTTTTGCGTGTGAAATGCGTGGGAGATGCGAGACACTCGCGAGATGCATGACGTTAAACTCGCGAGAAAACAATTTCTTTTCACGCGAGACACGCAACTTTCTAGAGAAAGGATTAACTCTATGTATGCTCGGGTGAGTCATCGGCGCCAAACTTAATCACGCGTGACGCGTGTTTTCGAGTGGAAAGGATTAACGATTCCTGTCAATTTCACAGGTCATATGTTGTACAGGTAATTCATTTATATTTTTACATTGGGCCTAAAAAAAAGTTGTGTGATTCCGGTTTCCAACCGACTGGTCTTTTTTGGCGCCGACTCAAAAATTTTTAGCGGCAAAAATTACGATCGGCAATTTCCGCCATTCCGGAAATAACCGAAAGTGCCGAACAAATAGACAGCGTAAACCGCTCACGCTATGACGCGTAAAGCATACCAGTTTGTCGCATTGTATTTAATACTGCGCAGGCTGATCCTAATACTTACTATCAGCATATGGAATAAGATTCCTTTCACCATTTTGTGCTCTGAGTGGCGTCCTTTGATGTCAAGGCACGAGACTGACCTATAAACGTGCAGTGTTTACGTATTTCAACAAATGCTGCCGTCTTCACATTTTAGTACGGCGAAGGCCCTGAATGCGTTCAGTCACCTCTAAATATGAATACAGATATTATGTTTATTAGTCCGAATACTTTGAGAATTTTTCCGCGCAGCAGCATCAGTTTCATTTTTCATATAGATAATGTGATTTTGCCACGCGGAGATCGGAGGAGTAAAAAACAAACTTCTCACCTCTTACTTTTCATTCATTTTGATGCATTTTTAAAATCCAAAAACTTTGACTATTGATCCACGACACAAAATCATATTTTCCATATTTCATGAATGAACTGATTAAGAGGATGCAGCTGTGACGTAATTTTTTTAGCTGTCAAACCAACAGGTTTACAAATTTGCATATTTCAGAGGGTGGATAAGTGGACGTCAATCACCTCTGAGACAGCCCATTTGCTAATCAAGTCATTGTTGTCGCGTGCGCTTTTAATGGAAACTAGACAGCTCTTACATCAGAAAGTTTATATGGTTTAATAAGTAAACCTTTCGACACGTGCCACTAGCGACTATATCTCTGAGTTCAAAAGCTGATCGAAACGCTTTGATCTTTGTTACTGTTTTGACATGGATTGGGCTATTATCGGTGGTGTCTGTGTCATCTAACTAACCTATTAACAATATTCTTTCAAACATAAGCCTCAATAATTAACTCGCCGCGTAACTGCAACAAAATTACGCTGATCATGATTGTTTATCAACCCATCCTTAATTCGTAAATGTAAATACCATACGGTCAAACAATACTTGCGTTGAGGATGCGATCAATTAGGTTATTCACGCACGCTTACTATGTATTAATTGAACCGTTATCAGCGCCGAAAAAAAATGCACTGCGAATCATATGCCTTGTCTGTAAAGGTATATATGTACTTGTAAAGAAACTTGCATTTACTGTACATGTACCTACCTGGACAAAATTCCACGCATGATGCGAGAAAGTTTCTCGCATACATCACTCTATGAATTTCACGCGAGATGCGAGGGATGTTCTTGCGTGGAACGTGGCGATTTTCAAACACGCGAGGAAGTTTAGTGTGAAATGCGTGAGAGTTGCGAGAGAATCTCGTGGATTTTAATCCCTTCCTCGCGATTTTAAGTGTCACGCGAGAGCATGTCAGATCAAGTCTTCACGTTGCGTGTACTGTAACCCTGAGTTTAACAAGATTAGGGACGAACATACACACACAATCAAGTACACATACGCAGACAATCTGAATACGGTATTCAGTGACTGACTAGAATTATAGGGTAATTGGGCGCTAGAGGCACGTTGCGGTTACCTGTTGTTGTGTTGTTTTTTAATGTCCAGGGTCAACAGCTATGGTCATGTCGGGACGGTCAGTTAATCTTACCACACTATTCCTGGGCAGGCTTAGACCTCCTAAGCGGTTAACCACTACTAAGTGCACTTACTTTCAACAACTGTCCTTCTTGAATCAGCGGAAGGAAAAATGAAAGTAAGTGGCCGCACCGGGTATCGAACCCAGGGCCTCTGGATTATAAGTCAGACACCCTACTAACTGCGCTACATGGCCTGACAGCGGTTACCTTATTAGATAGTGGACGTTAATCAGTCTTTTTAAGTACCACTCTGTCTATAGACAAACAGGCAGGATTTTGAGGAATTTCCCTGTGCACCAAGGTGGCACGGAATATGCCTAATATGTTTTAAGTATTTGATCAGGACACAGGAATTTGACCTTTTTGTTTGAGTTCCATAAGAAAATTTCATCCAATGACGTACAACAGAAAATGATTGTCTAAACACTTTTTGAACGTTGCGTACAGAGGAAAGGGTATTGATATATTATAAAACTTCCCCGCAAAGGGCGGGGTGTGATACCCTGATCAAATCAGATTACCGGTACAACACAAGCGCCTGTTTCTCAAAAGGAGCTATAAGAATAGGGGCGTTTTGTGTTACGTATTGTCTTAGTGTGATTTGACAGTGTGTGTTATAGATATCATTTGTCTTCATCTTTAGATGTATATTTTACCGTTAAGAGGGCTTTTCAAGTATTTTAACTCCCAACGCGGGCGTTCTATCGCTGGTATGGTTTACACATTTTACCTACTTTGAATTTGATTTCTTGTGCTCATAATCTCAGCTAGACCAGACTTACAAACTTTCTTAGTGGGTTTTGACTCGTTAATCCTATATGTAACTATTTCAATACTTTGACATTAATTATTTTGCTGCTACATACATGTTCAGCCATTCATAAAATTCCAATACGGGTACGCGGATGCGGGTTATACATCTAATCTATTCTCCATTCTCGTTCCGGTATTTCTACTGACCGAATCCAAAGTACTCATTTCCTTTGGTAATTGCGCAGCTAGATGTAGTTCCACGTTGTAATTAATAATTGTAATCTACATGTGACAGTTAACAGGCAGGTTTTAAGTTTTCTTTCTCGTATAATCAATTCTATATTCATCAGTAAGCAATTATGCACGATTTACCAGTTATCGGTGGTCTTACACTTCACTTGCAATCTAACTTTTGAATGATAACAAAGTATGAAAATTAAAGCTTCACAGCAATTAGTTGGGTGTTGTCTTTAAATTTATCAACTAAATTATAGCCGCCGATGACCATTAATACATAAACAGAGAAGACATTATGCCCTGGGGCACATCTGACTCTGCATGACTGATGTACCAGTTATCGGTGCAATAGTAAATACAGACTAATTATCCATGCTAAAACTTTATGGTAGCACCGATTATTGCCATATTATGACGTAACATGACCTCAAGTTTAGGGAAATAGCTTTGCAGCAGACGAATTTAAGCATCATAATGCTAATTCCATGTTTGTTTGTAGGTACATGAAATTTATGTATGCTTGGATTTGCTTAGATTGGTAAATATTTATGTTCTTGGTCTGAAACATCAGTTACAATTACGGACCTTACTTTCAACAAGTTTTTAGTTTGAAATAGAGCAGGAGTTTCCTGTTCATGTTTATTTCTATTATAGTGGAAGAAAACCAAAGGGAACTCAAGAAATTCGGATTATTTCTGATTGCACCGATAACTGATAACCACCGATAACTGAGGTCCTGGGTTCGAATCCCGGTCTGGCCACATACTTTCGTTTCTCCTTCCGCTGATTCAAGAAGGGTAGTTGTCAGTTACTGGCGAAAGTATGTGCACTTAGTACTGGTTAACCGCTTAGGAGGTCTAAGCCTGCCCAGGAATAGTGTGGTTAGGTTAACTGACCGTCCCGACATGACCTTAGTTGTTTACCGTGGACGTTAAGCATCAAATCAACCAACCAACCAACCACCGATAACTGGGTGACTGACCATAAAACACCAAACGCATCACATAAAAAGCTTGGACTCATATTAATATATAGTCAAGCCGTGTGGCTTGACTAAAAATTTTTTTAGCATGTTTCTGACAGAAAACAATATGTAAAGCCAACATTTTGTAAAAGCTAATACTTGATAAAACCGGGTTTGAATAAAATCAAAACTCAGTATTATGAATTTAAAGTCTACACACCTGTCAACTTGGTTTTTAATGATGTTTTTCATAAAGCCATGCTTCATGTCTAGTCGTGTTTTAGGTTCTGCTGCCATTATTTAAGGCAAAATGCATGCTTATCGCACAAAGAAACCTAATTTTGTTTACCAACTGGCCATAGCATGTGAGAAACGTCATCAACTTATGCGCTCGACTTATGGGTAAATACCCGTACGAATTTCTTCTTCTTATGGATGTTCAGCCTATGTAGGTTTACACGCCAGCGGGTTCTGAACCCTGATAAATGTAGACAAGTAGAGGGAAATTCTAAGCCAAACACCCTTTTTTGTCTTTATTATGCATTGAGACAATCTATGCTGCCTCACAAATCCATGCCTTTGAGATTTGACCTTTGAGCAAATTGACGATTTTTCATACTTTTATTCTCTCTAATTTTAATTTTTGCCCCCTTACTTGGCATTTTTGCTCAAAAAATAACACTTCCAAAATTGAGAAGATTCAAGAAAGGGCCCTGAGGTTTGTGTATGAAGATTATACCAGCTCATATGATGAGTTGCTGACTAAAGCCAATTTACCCGCCTTGCATGTCCGACGTTTAAGAACAATGGCCATTGGCTTGCAATTACCGACCGGTTTCTCTAACTTGTGTACCATGCAAGTTACTCGAACACATTGTCTGCTCTAATATTATGGCACATTTGGATGAACATAAACTTTTGTCAGACAGACAACATGCTTTCCGTAAGAAACATAGCTGTGAAACTCAATTGATCACGGTTATAAATGACTGGGCTAAAATCTTGGATAAGGGCGGTCAGGTTGACACTTTTATCTTGGACTTCGAGAAAGCTTTTGACACTCCCCCTCATGAATTACTTAAATGTAAGCTATACGGCTATGGTATTGGTGGGAAGACTCTGAAATGGATAGATTCTTTCCTCTGTTACAGGCAGCAGCGTGTGGTGGTAAATGGAGTTAAGTCGGATTGGGCCCCGGTTTTGTCAGGTGTCCCCCAGGGCACTGTGCTTGGACCATTGTTGTTCTCGTTATACATTAACGATATAACAGAAAATATTGACTCGGAATTAAGACTTTTTGCTGACGACTGTGTTTGCTATCGTGAAATCAGAGATATTGAAGACACTGTGAAACTTCAGGAGGATATAGATCTTTTAGGTTGTTGGGCAAGGAGTTGGGGCATGAGATTTCAACCTGTTAAATGCAATATAATGCAAATTACAAGGAAACGGATCAAGAAGATCAATGCTTCCTATACCTTAGAGGGAACGGTCCTCAGTAATGTAGAAACTATCAAGTACCTCGGCATAACCATTGCCAATGATTTGAAATGGAACACACATGTCAGTAATATTTGCACAAAGGCTAATAGGACCCTCGGCTTCCTCAGACGTAACTTGGCAGCATGTCCACAAGATGTTAAGGAGTCAGCATACAAGGGACTGGTGCGTCCAGTCCTGGAGTATGGCAGTTCAGTTTGGGACCCTCAAAGTATACTTCTTCAAGATGAACTTGAGAAGGTGCAGAAAAGGGCAGCTAGATTTGTAACGGGAAATTACACATATGAAACTGGGAGTATGACTGGCATTCTGGAGAAACTTAAGTGGGAATCCCTAAAAAAGAGAAGGAAAGATAGTAGACTTATAATGCTTTACAAAGGTCTAAGGGGTGCAGCCAGTATACCCATAAATGACCTTGTTCCCCCAAATAGGCGTACCAGGAATCATCATTCCCTGACATTTCAAACCCCATTGGCTGGGACTGACATTTACAAGTCCAGTTTCTTCCCCCAGACTATTAGAGATTGGAATTCCCTGGAAGATTCACTTATTTCTGCTGCTGAGTGTGCAGAGGATTCAGTTACCAAGTTTACTTCTCTTATAAGGGCTAGGGACTAGCTTCCCTGATTCACAGGTCCTGGTGAATGATTGTCTTTGGACGTATCACCAGTAAACAATTCTGATTCTGATTCTGATACTTTTAAAATTTTAAATAATTTAGCTCCACCCGTTCTTTCTGATTTATTAGTCAAAAGGGAAACTACATACAATTTTAGATATAACAATATTTTACAGGTACCCCAGGTGAGGACTACAAGGCAGGGTAAGAACTCATTTCGCTATGCTGCACCTGTGCTGTGGAACTCTTTACCAAATGATTTTAGATCTATAACAAGTTTTAGTCAATTTAAATCTTTAATTTCTCAATGGAATGGGGAAAATTGCACTTGCTCTGCCTGTGATACCAAATTTTAACAGTTTGCTCCACAGCATGGCTGCATCATATGCACCTTTTATGTTGTTTTACTGTTCAGCTGCTTTAATGCTTTAAATGTTTTCTTAGTTAGCCAACTATATATGCTTATTGTGTTGTAGTAGTTCTTATGCTTCTCTAACTTCTATAGATGCTCAATTAGTAGGAGTACGATGGGGTACATTGATTGGATGGTGGAGCGGAGCTTGTTATTTAGCAATTGAGCTGCCACTTGCAAAACACCACCATCCAGTGCAATGTCCAAATCTTTGTCTATCTTGCCCTTGCTAAGTGAGTCATATTGCATTGTTGCTATTTCGGAATGTTGCTTTAATTTTGCTAGCTTTATAGTTACCTTGTTTAGTTAGTTACTGTCTGCTTTTGGTGGGGGTAAGATACGGCACATTGACTTGACGGTGGAGTGAAGCTTGCTGTTTAGCGATTGAGCTGCCACCTGCGAAGCCCCACCGTCCAGTACAATGTCGTGGGTCTCTGAATTTATGATCTTGCCCTTGCTAAGTGGACTAGTATGTAAGCTATTTTAACAACCTATGTGCTTATACATGTTTAATGTGCTAATAGGGCAGTTTTTGTCCTTATAGGGCTGGTGAGTATGATAAATAATATATTTCTAATATCGTATTATATCTCCAAGTACTTGGGTCTGACAAGGTTGTTTGCATGGTGTGCAGACACTTGGGTCTGATGACATGCAGACAGCCAGGCCAGATGCAATTGTAACCGATTATTCATTCTTACAGCTCTTTTACACTTGTTGATCATATACTCTTGTTTTAGCAGTCGGTTCAAAAGCTCATCAAGAGCTTATGTTGTATTGTTATGAAACTTGCCGACTTTAAATAAATCTTATCTTATCTTATCTTATCTTTGAGCTTAGATTCTACCGAAGGACATAAAGACACTGTCCAAGGCGTCACCATCCTCATTTTCCAATAATGCACCAGTTTCCTCTGAAACATTCTTATATGTGCTTATTACATGTGTGGTGGAATGTGCACTTTGCAGGTTAAAACATTATAAAAACATGTGATCTGGTCTATGGAATGACGACTCCGATCGTCGCCTTGAAGGAATGGAGCTGGAAGACTGTTCCAGAGCCGGACGATAGAAGGAGCGCTAGCAGGCGTTGAACCAGAAATCTGTTGGCATGTCTTCTGGTGCGTGTTCCTGCGGAGATTAGTATTGCTAATGATTGAAAGCTATTTTACTATCAAAGAAGGAGTTGCTAAATGATGTTATCATTGATAGCGCTATGAATCTTCTGCAATATCAGTTTCCAGATCTAGAAGGTTTCCAGTCATGCCAGTATGCAGTGCAGCTAGATTTCCAGCACCATGACAAGTTATTCATTCAAATTATAAATAGAAGTCCTGGCGCTGGAGGGACACACTGGCTGACTGTGAGTAATATCAACTGCCTGCAGGATGAAGTCTGCGTTTATGATTCGTCATTTGACGACCTACCCCATGTCGAGGAACAGGTTGTGGCCAGTCTAGTATCAGTCAAATCAAATAAATTGAAAGTTAAATTTCCTAAGGTGGCAATGCAAACTAATGGAAATGATTGTGGCCTTTATGCCATTGCCAATGCAACAGCATTGGCCTTTGGCAGGGACCAATCAACCCAGGTCTATATTCCTAGGTTGATGCGGGAGCACCTGATCAGATGTTTTGAGAACAGGCATTTGGAACCCTTTTTCATTACAAATACATGCAAATCTAGAAGGAAGGTAATTAAAAAGGTGTTTGATAGTCCAATATACTGCACATGCAAGATTCCAGATACAAGAACGTTGTACGTTATCTGCGACATGTGCAGTATGGAATATCACCCTGAGTGCATTGGGCTAGATGGACACCTGACAGACTCAATGCCGTTCATTTGTGAAAACTGCAAAACAAATATTCTGCAATGATACTCTAAAAAACAATATAATAGCAAATTTGTTGTAGTTATTCCATCTTTTAGCATTTTAGCCAAGTGTTCCGTTTTTTTAGTACTTTCTAGACACGTGATCCGTCTTTTAGCACTTTTAGTGGCCTATTCCATCTTTTAGTACTTTTCCATCAAGTGTTCCGCTTTTTAGCATATTCCAGAAAGGTGTTCCGCGTTTTAGTAGTTTTTGGTCAGGTGTTCCGTCTTTTAGAACTTTTCTATCAAGTGTTCCGTTTTTTAGCAGTTTCTATAAAGGTGTTCCGCGTTTTAGTAGTTTTGGTCCTTTTCCATCCATTCCGTATTTCTCATGTTCCGTCTGTTAGTGTTTTCTTGAATATAATGTTCCGTTCTGTTCCGCCTTTTAGTAGCATGACAGTGAAGGAAGGAGTTTCTTTACGAGAGCGGAAAAGATACTGGCCAAATATGAGCTACCAGGTATAGACTCTATTTGTGAAATGGACATTTCTAAGGAACAGTGGATCTTCAAAACAAAAATCGCAGTGAAGAAATACTGGACAGAGACACTACGTTCCGAGGCAGCTGAAAAGTCAACACTTCAGTATTGTAACATCTCCTATCTAGAAATTGGGAAAATACACCCAGTATGGGACTCTCTTGAATCTACACGGTTAGAAGTGCGACGAGGAGTTGTAAAAGCTCGCATTGTAACTGGAACATATATAGTACAGTCCATCCGCGCTAGATTTAACCAGTATGAGGTTGATTCTTTATGTCCCCTGTGCCACATCGAAGATGAGGATGTTATACATATGCTTCTACGGTGCTCAGTATTATATTCTGTTAGGAAAGGACCCTTCAGAATATTAAAGGACTATGTAATAAGCAGAACTAGTTCAATTTTTTGGAAATCAGTATTCACATCAAAAAATCAACATTGTTCGTCTAATAATAGACTGTAGCCAAATTCAAGAGCTGCAATCAATCAAGAACATTGACCTTCTTCACATTGAGAGGCTTTCAAGGAACTTATGTTTTGCTATACACACAGAGAGGCTTAAGAAATTAAACGAGGGGTGAAGATAGCTTGAATAGAATACAGTGAAATACCGATGCTGCATGTATAGCGTATATATTAATGGTGATGGTTTTTGTGAGACATCCTTAACGTTACTCAGATAAAGACATTTGAATACCATATTACGTGGGTGCTCCCAGCGGTTGGAGGATAATACATACGAAAAGAAAAGGTGCCTGGGTATCCACAAGCTGGTTAACGATCCGGTAAAGCATAACCGCCTGGACTTGTTGGCGGCGGGATTGAAGCTGTTCCCATCCCAAATCTTGGATCATGGCCGACACACTGCTGGTGCGCTAATAGTTGCCGTGACAAAATCTTGAAGCACGGCGTTGAATGGCTTCCAGTTTGCTGATGTTGGACTTGATATGAGGGTTCCACACTGTGGCTCCATACCATACTTAAGTTGCGGCCGCATCAATGGCGTAACAGGCGGACTTCATATCCTTAGGGCATGCAGACAGGTTTATTTTCAAGAATGAGACACGGTGTCATTTGCTGTCTTGGATACTGCTTCAGCGTCTGCATTCCAGGATAGTCAGAGCTATTGATGGTGATGCCTAGATACCTGGCCTTGCTCGTCTGCTTGATAGTTTGTCCGTGGATGTTGTAGTAATTGCCGAAGACTTTCTTTTGCTTGTGATGCGTATGACCTCACAATTGTCGGATTTATTGTCGTTGCTTCTTCTGTTGTTCTTTCTGATTGCAGCAATTCGGCCGCTTTCTATCTATCTATCTATCTATCTATACTGCAACACCCCCTCGCGAGGATTACATGCAGGACTGGATGCGCGCCAATGCAAGTTAGTAAACAGTGAGAGGAAGACATGAAATAAAAGTGTGACAGTGTTAGTTAATTAAAATAGAGTGAAAAAGTTAATAAAAACAGGTTAAAAACAGTGTGTCTCATGTTTAAGGCATTGGGTGGTCAATTGACCGAACTGCTACACTAAACTGATCAAGTGTAGGCAGTGTGACAATTCTTTCAGGTAATCTGTTCCTTTGTACAACAGCCAATGGGTAGAAGAAGTCTTATAGAAATTAGCAGATGTATGGATTTGGCGCAGGGCGAGGGGGTGGCTATGCCTTGTCAGTCTGGCAGGCTGCTGAAAGTGCGGTGGCAGCTGAATGGCCACTAGACCATTTATAATCCTGTACAGCATGGTTAGTCTTGCGTCTGCCCTCCTCATTGTTCAATTTATTAAGAATATCCTTCTGGCCATCCATAAATAGGAAGTAAGCCTTTTGCTTTTCGCTGGTGCTGCTTATTTTAGTGCCGTCTAAGCTGTAGATGTCTCTTTCCTGTTTTAGTGTTAAAGGTAGAATGTGGGCTGTATTCAGGGCATCATGGTGAAATTGGTTAAATCCGTTCCTGATAAATGCCCGTTTCTTTACTTTGAACAAGGACGTTCACAGATCCGAGCAGCTATTAGCAAACACACACACACAAGTTACACATTGAAAGACCCACTAAGAAGAGATAAGATATCACTCCTTTTTTTACCCTTCTTGGAGCTGATTTTCATGACACCTTCAGATATCACTTATTTTCAGTGTGCAACGTTCTTGAGATTATGAGCCGAGACACGACAAATCCAACAAAGTGACATGTGCGGCAAGCGAAGACTCCGCCCAGTCTGATCAGAGTCTTCGCTGTGCGCTTGAGGGTAGCTGAGGGTCTAAGCTACCTCCATGTCAACAGCCGAGACTGTGGTCAGACAGCTCGAATGCCCAAGCTGATCTGAGTCTTCGCTGGGCGCACTGTAATAATGCTGTGTTACTATTGTTTATTTTCTTTGGGGAATTTGTGAGAGGTCAATTCAAATAGTAACTACAGAAATAAAACTAAAGTCCTTCTTCTGAAAAACAATTTTGTCTTTATTGAATATTATCCAGATTACTTCAAATACTTTTCTTCATCAAATATTATATATAACACAATTTAGGATGGTAAAGTCCAAATGTAAAGATAAGATGTTGAACTGTTGAGATCTTACTAACAACTAACTCCCTCTCTCAAAGCATGCCCTTTCCATTCATAACCTAGATGACATAAAAGGCTACTATACTTCCTGTTTAACAAATAAGGTTACTACGGTTCCTCTTACTACTTTCTCACAGAGAGTATACACATAGAATTACAGACATGCTGCTTTACAAATAAAGGCTAGATACTTCCTGTTAGAGAATTCCCAAGCCTGTAAGGTGTGACCTCAAAGAATCAAGATAAATTAGATTGACAGATCAAAGGCAGTGTTGGATTGCAGGGAGTGTAGGGGAAAGGTTTAGACAGGAAACGGCCAGCTGTGCTAATAAAGATGAGAACAAAATGAAAAATATATGCCAATATATTACATCCCCGGCCGAAAAAAAATGATATCCTACCCCACCCCAAAAATATTATTTAAAAAAAATCAACCATTAAACACTTACAAAGCGGAAAACTGCTTTATTAAGAACCAAATTCTTGTAAAAATGGTTAAAAATCAAAATGAAAATAGAGGAGAAAAAAACCCGAACATTATGGTAAAACACATAGGATATCAAAATAACATCATTAAAAATATGACACTCACTTTCCCTATCTCACACATTCACACAAATACAACAATATGCATTTACAAAACATAACATAAAAGAGTAACATATCGTATTCGATATACATGTACAATGTGAAATTAAATGACCACATAAAATATCATAATGTCACAAACCATTTCATTTGTTTAAACTGAAAGTTAGCAGAAAATGGAAGTTATGATAATATTTAAAATTTTTAAAATTATGAGATGCCAAATAATGGAGACTGATTATTATAGAGGTGTTATCTTGACTATTAATAAAATGCACTCTTGTTAATGCGTACATTTCGAACATTACAGAGTTTGCAGAAATTTCCAAAAACAAAAATTTCAGTTTAAAGAAAATGCGGTCAGCTTTATATAATTTTTGTGTACAACAAACTAATCAAGTAATGTAATTAAAACAACATATGTCAGAAAAACATTGCATACAATTCAAGAAAACAAATGATCAATATTATCAACAAACATATTATATTTACATTGTGCACACTATATCTTCAAATATACTTCAGCAGACCAGAAATCTTAATTTCAAATGTAATAGCCATCTTACAGGCGCATGGTTCAACAGATAACCAATTCCAACTGGTAGCAATTATTACCAGTATCATCAGCGGCAGCCTACACCTTTTTAATTTCCCATCAAGCCAATGCATGAGGAATTTTTGAAGGCTTTTTTTCTGATAGAATCTAATAGTTATCAATAAAGATCTTCACCGGCCTGAGAAATTATACAACTGTACTCCTACAGCTTACTCATCAGAAATACTGTAATACCAGGTAAAATCTAAAAACCCATTTTACCCTAATACAACATTAATCCATCTGTACAATAACCGGAGGTGGATTAGCCTGTACAGCTTTCTTTAACTTTTCATTAAGATTTGAGAGGGGCACCCAAAGAGCATTCTCAGCTGATTCACCCGAAAACTGAATTAAATACTGTTTGTTGTCATTTAAAAGTCTTTGGCCAAGCACCCTTTTAATCTTATGAAAGCCATTATTGTCAGGTACGCTGTCGTCACTCAGTACATGGTCAATGTCAACTTTAACTCCAAAGCGTTCTGGTACTTTACGAGTCCGTGACGATCGTCGCACAACAGGTCTGTCACTCTGACTGTTTGCGGCGGTCAGTATTGTCGTGTCAGGTGATCGAGTCATATTGATCTCAGTATGCACATTTGGAGAGATATTCTCTGTGTCATTAGCTTGCCCATTTTCATATGTGGAAACTTTACCAAGAAAATATGGACTTGGATCTGGTTGTCTGACATAAGCCATTTTCAGTCGGTCGAGATGGACCGAAGATTTCTGCACTTTTCCAGTCTCAGGGTTTCTTAACAAAACAAGGTGTGGGCTGGTAAAACTGTCAATTACAAATGGACCTGTATACCTGTTCTGAAGTTTCTGTCCAGCACCAGTTCTGTCAGTCAGCAAATACGCATAATCACCTTTCGAAATGTGTAGAGGGTTCGAATCTCTGTTGGCACGTTCTAGCATATTTTGCTGCGATGATAAAACATTGTTTTTCATTTCTGTACGGATTGTATGAAGCTTTTCTGCATGTTTTCGGAGATATGAACGCATGTCAACTGGGATAGTGTCAAAGTCTGTAGGCTTCGGGGGCGTTAAGGGAAATTTGGGGCGTTGACCAAAAATCACCTCATATGGTGAATAACCACTTCCTGAATGAACAGACTGGTTGATGGAAAATGTGACACATGACAAAAAGTCAATCCAGTTTGCGTGACGTTTCTGCACATATGGTGTTAAACGTTCTGCAAGTGTTCTGTGAACGCGTTCTGCGGCTCCTAAACATTTGTGCACGAATGCGGGGCTGAATTCCTGAGGTATACAGAGTTGACGACATACCTCAGCCATGCACTTCGAGACAAACTCTGAACCATGGTCACTGATGAGGGTATCACAAACACCGTATTTACTGAAAATTTGTGTTAGCGCCGACGCTACGGAAATAGTATCCTTGTTTGCAAGCGGGATGCACACAAGATACTTACTGAACACATCGACAGCCGTTAAAACATACGAAAACCCTTGCGAAGTGACCGGTAAATTGCCATACAGGTCAACTTGCCAAACTTGAAACGGACCACTAGGTGTACTATATGCTGTTACGCCAGACTTTGTATGATGTTTTGTTTGTTTACGCTTCTGACAATCTGGACAGGAACGTACATAATCAGTCACAATTGGTCCCATTCTTTGAAAGAAATAGTGTTCCTTAACTCTATCCAAGGTATCCTGAATTCCCGAAAGACCACTCATGGGGGAGTCATGATACAAGCCAAGGACAGTTTTAATCATTATTTCTGGGACAACCAACTGGTACTGATTTATGTTGCGACTACGCTGCGATTTGGACACGCGAGAATGGAATAATAAACCATCTATCAGTGTGTAATCGCTGGACTGCAGTAATAATTTCCTAGCTTTCTTCTGACTTTTAGGCAAATCATTGGTTTCTAGATAGCTAATCAGTGAACTGAGTTCCGAGTCTTCGCGCTGCAATGCTTGAACTTTTGCCATACTAAAGTCAAAAGACCGAAATAAATCTATATTTCGAGCAGAATTGTTGCTAGGCCCTTCTTCTAACGACGAAGTGGTGTTATCTGTCGTGGCAGAGGCATCCGTAATTTGCCTATCGTCTGACATGTGCGAGTCTGACTCTTTCTCTGCAGTCTCGGTTTGAGTCAAAACGGGGGTATTGTCTATGCCTGAATCGACTGTAATTTCAGCAGTCAACTCTTTCCCTGAAACATTTTGTCTCTTTGTCAAACAGTCATTGTCTGAATACAAGTCACAGTCCGATGAAGTGGCATTGGCATCGGTAGCAGGTCTATAAGACAAACTCTTAATTGCCTAACAAAAGGGGATTTCTGAACTTTGTGACCTTGTCTAGACTGTGGAATTTCAGTATCACCATCATATCCTATTTCATTCCGTAAGCATGTTGTGGGTGGTACACTAACATTATTGCATATAGCTTCCTGTAAGCTGGTCCCATTTGAGAGAGTGATTCTACCAGTTTTCTCAATGACATATGGGAAATAGGGGTCATCTTCATTTGGACTCGAGTAACAGGGCTGAGCATTGTGAACAGGGTTACACCTGGATAAGGAGTCACAAACCACCATTTGGTCTGCAGGTTTATACATTATTTCAAAATTAAATTCTGATAAGATGGCTAACCAACGCTCATAAATTGCACCTTTTAAACTTTTTTGAAATAAAGGTTTCAAAGCTTGGTGGTCACATTCTACAAAGAATTTACGGCCTCTAATGTATGAAGCGCAGTCCAGAATGCTAGTTACAACACCCAAAAGTTCGAGTTTTGTAGGTCCGTATGACCTTTGATAACTTGACTGCGACTTCGAACCAAAGCGCACAACATGCACCGTGTCATCGCTTTCGTCAGTACCTGCGGTAGAATATTTCTGATACAGGATGTAACCAATTCCTATGCTTGACGTATCCACCCCGAGGTAAAAAGGGAGGTCGTATCGTGGAAAAGCCAGCGCCTTTGACGTTAACAAGGATTCTTTTAGTTTATCAAATGCTATTTGATGTTCACTGGTCCAAACAAACTTTGCGCCTTTACGCAACAGGCGATACAGGCAATTTGCAGTTGCACTAAAGTTACAGATATACTTGCGAAACCAGTTCATGAGCCCAAGGTACCTTTGTAGCTGTTTGGCATTTGTAGGAACAGGATATTCAGAGATCGCAGTCAAACGATCAGCAGGTGGCTTAATTCCCTCTTTTGAAATCTCATGGCCTAAAAATACACATTTGTTCTGAGCAAAGCTACATTTTCCTGGGGAAAGTTTCAAACCAGCTGATCGAAACCTGTCAAACACCTCTTGTAGATCTGCTAAATGCTGATCGAAGGTTTCGGAAAATATTAAAACATCATCCAGATAGCATAGCGTGGAACGAAAAGACAATCCAGTCAAAATTTTATCCATTAAGAGCTGGAAACTATTGGGCGAGGTTTTCAGACCTTGCGGTTACCGCTGAAATTTGTATGTACCAAAACATGTGTTAAAAGCCGTATACTTGGATGACTCAGGGGCAATGCGCATCTGAAAAAATCCTGAACTGAGATCAATTGACGAGATAAAATTTGGTTGTCTTTGCGTAAATGACTCTGTGAGCTCTTGCACATCTGGGATAGAATATCGAAAATCTTGGGTCTGAGAGTTGAAGTATCTGAAGTCGACACAGAAATGATACATAGATAAACTTGCTTCTTTTGACCCAGGTTTGACTCCCTCCTTCGGATGCTTACGCTTAGAGACTAGGACGATAGGGCTGGATATAGGAACATCTTCCTTTTCGGTAACAGGGGTAATAATGCCTTGGGCAAGTAATTCATCAAGCTGGTGCCTTAACACTTCCCGTTTGTCGGGTGATAATTTGTAGGGTCTTTGATGTTTGGACTTAGCATCGGGATTTAGATGTATTTGGTGTTCAACACAAGAAGTAAGACCTAGAGACGGATTTTCATCAGTAACAAACAAATCGTGATTCCCTAGTAAACAGTCGTGCAGTCTAGTCTTGTGGGCAGAGGACAACGGAAACTCAGTTGCCTCAGTGCCAAAATATGATAAAAACTTCTCTCTGTCTACCTTGTCCGTGCGTTCACTTTTTTCAGTTTTCAAACTCATGTTAAAACAAGTATGTCTTGCGTCAAGTCTATCTGTATCATTACTAGTTTGTTTACATGATTAATGCTGAGATAAATCTCCTTGATCTGATTTTATCCATGACCTGAAATGAACCCGAAAGGCTTTCCTTTATTAATGGTAATTGTTTCAGAGGTGGGATTTAGAATTTTCAAAGGTACCATATTGTCAGCGGAAACAAAAGCCAATGATCGTGCAACAAGCAGGCGTTTGTGTGATATATGTGTACTTCCAGTACAAAGACCTTGTAATCCCATATTAAATCTTTTTGGAATTTTACCCCAAATGACAGTTTCAGAATTTGGTGAAAATGTTAATCGTTTGTTACACCTGATAACAGCATTGCTAATGTTTGCATTTATACTCATCTGGTCAAAATTGAGAACAATACCATGAGTCTTCAAATATGCAGTTCCTAAAATTAATGGATGAGAAGTGTTCTCTAAAACATAGACATCAACCTGCTGTTTACTCCCTTTCACGCATGCGGACACTTTGGCAGTGCAAGTAATCTTAACGTCTTGGTTATTAGCTAGAACAATAATATCATGACAAGAATAAACATGTGATTTATTTTTGTCTGATAGTGACTCAAAGAGGTTGAGTGACATAAGATTAACTGAGCTGCCGGTGTCTAGCAATGCTGAAACAACACAATTATCAAATTGTACATCTAAAAACATAAAACTAGAGTCTTTACTTTCATCAGTACTTTTTGTAGAATTTGTTAGACCACTTACATGTCTCTTTTGCTTTTTAGGTGACCGACTTCTGGCGCGATTCTTTATTGGCGTCTTCCCAAGGGACCGCGCCCTGTGTTCCTTGGGTAATTCGCGTTTTCCGACTGATTTTCATGTGATTGCACAAACAGTTTACAATTTCGCGCCACATGTCCGAACTGTACACATAGTTGACACTGCGCACTCGGATCCGGTAATCCACGGGCTAAGTTGCATGCACGTTTCACATGCCCTGGGGCACTGCAACTGTAACACACCCTTGAGTTAGTATTACGCGGTGCCTGAGAAGGGTTTAAACGCGAATTTGAATTATCACATGCACAATATAATAACCAATCAAGTTTATTTGTTAACTGTTGCACAGAACTTTCCAACGAACGAATTTTATCACCGTCCTTATGAGTAGCTGCTGCACATGTTCCCGACATTTGCTGGCCTTGTCTCGGGGTACTCCGATAGCCGTAGGCCTCGCCCATCTTCGCAGAGGTAACGGCACTATGTACATCCTCAGGATTCCCAGCCCTGACAAAGAAGGCTAGCTGAGAAGGTAGTCCTTGTATAAATTTCAAAAGCACTTCCTGGGGGCTCTTCGAAAGTTTGCGCCCTTTTTCTATTACTTTACTGTAATAGTCCTCTATTTGTTGACTAGGTTGGAGACTGATATTTTGAAACTGCTCCGTCTCAACAAGAAGTACCGGTTTGTTGTTTGTTGTTGAGTATTTCCTTTCAAAAGCATCCTTCAACGCCGTCCATTGCGTCTTAGTATTTTCACCCAAGCAGGTATACCAAGTTTGCGCAGGTCCTTGAAGGTGAAGCTGGAAGGCAGCTAGTTTCCTAGGTTATCCTGTTAAATACACAGTAAGCCGTAAAATCAGACAGGAATCTGTCTGAGTCGTCTGATGGATAGCCTGAAAACTTTCTTAAGTTCAATTTACTGGTTGTAGCCATATCTGTTGTCACAATAGGAGGAGTTGGGTTTGGAAAATTTTGTCCACAAGCTTCATTCGGATTTACAAAAGTTGCACTTTGCGAATCGTCCAGATTAAAAGTTAATAACAATGGATTATCAAACAATCCCCAATTAATATAGTCATCCATTACAAGTAAAATTTGGATTCTCCTCCATGTAATAATGCTGTGTTACTATTGTTTATTTTCTTTGGGGAATTTGTGAGAGGTCAATTCAAATAGTAACAACAGAAATAAAACTAAAGTCCTTCTTCTGAAAAACAATTTTGTCTTTATTGAATATTATCCAGATTACTTCAAATACTTTTCTTAATCAAATATTATATATAACACAATTTAGGATGGTAAAGTCCAAATGTAAAGATAAGATGTTGAACTGTTGAGATCTTACTAACAACTAACTCCCTCTCTCAAAGCATGCCCTTTCCATTCATAACCTAGATGACATAAAAGGCTACTATACTTCCTGTTTAACAAATAAGGTTACTACGGTTCCTCTTACTACTTTCTCACAGAGAGTATACACATAGAATTACAGACATGCTGCTTTACAAATAAAGGCTAGATACTTCCTGTTAGAGAATTCCCAAGCCTGTAAGGTGTGACCTCAAAGAATCAAGATAAATTAGATTGACAGATCAAAGGCAGTGTTGGATTGCAGGGAGTGTAGGGGAAAGGTTTAGACAGGAAACGGCCAGCTGTGCTAATAAAGATGAGAACAAAATGAAAAATATATGCCAATATATTACAGCACAAGCAACTTTGTTGGTTTTGTCGTGTCGCGGATCAAATGTAAAATTAGATGGAGTATTCTTCCAGTTTTACAGATAAAGAAGTCAAGAACTTTAGAATGCCATGCTTGTTTCTTGCATAACGGCAACGAAAAGGTTCGAAATGAGCCGCGGCACGACAAAACCAACAAAGTGGCGCGTGCGCCAGCGAAGACTCAGATCAGCTTGGGCATCTGCCCGGTCTGATCGGAGTCTTTGCCATGCGCTCTATAGGTAGGTAAGGATTTAAATCACTACAAGGCAAAAGCAAAGACTCTGATCAGACTGGGCGGATGCCAAGGCTATGAGACTTCGATGAACCACGCGCCACTGTTCGTTTTCTCGTGTCACAACTCAAATCTGCTTTGAATAGTTTGCAGAAACTTTTTGTGAGAGTCTCTCTTAATTTGATCAACTATCACTTAAACTCTCGCCAACTCTAACAGATAAACGGAAGGATGGCCATACGGACGAGCAGATGGAAACGCAAACATTATATACCCCTTGACATACTTGTATGCTGGTGGTGGTGGTATATTATTTTTTTTTCGCAACAGTTTAGTTAAAACGGAATATTTTAAACAATCTATCTCTTAATAGTACCATTTTTCTTGAATGTAAAGATGAACTTTTGAAATAAGACACGATAATAAAAGCATCGCGAACGACTTATGATACCCCGTCACTGCAGACCAGTTTCGTTCGTCCAATTTTTGCCTGATTTATTTTATTCTCTTTTTATCCTAGGGCAGGACAGCCAACACCCATGGAACGAAATTTTTGTCATGAAAGGACACTTTCACTACCCTGATCACCTGCTGTAAGCTACTTTCCACTTTGGTTATATAGGAGACAAGAAACATCTTTAAAAAAGATAATTGTCGAAGATGAAATTCGTTTTTAAAGAAATCTTTTTAGTCATGTCAGGACGGATCCACCGCTTCCTGGGTATTATCAGTACTTTTGTAAAGTAAATGTGTCTTGTTCAAGGACAAATCATGAATTCCCGAGTGAGGATTATCGTGATCAGCCTTGGTCGAGTTCGATTACAACTATTGTCTGGCGATAGTATGTCATGGAAGAAGCGGGTCAACTCGGCCTGCTTTCTGTAAGCCTGGGGTCTTCACGGCTCCTGGGTCAACTCGGCCTCTATTCAACTCGTCCGGGTCAATTCGGCCTGCTGTCATTTGCATCCTCGCCCCAACCTACGAAGATGGACTGCGCCAGGAATAAACGGAAACACAATAAACGAATAGAGTTTGTTGGGTTGTTGATTTAATAAGAAGTCCTTCAAAACGGTGGACAAAACATGAATTAATATAAAGGGCTACCCAATAATCCCTCAACGGATAACTGCAACTGCAGCTAGACTATGGTAACGGGACGTTCCGGGCCTACAATAATACAATGGCGCTGGGATAGCCGGACCAAGGTGCAGGGCAATTATATTTTAATTGTTTCCATAGTGCCGGAGTTTTAAGATTGGGGTCCTTTACCATGTGAGATTTTCTGTATAAGAGCAAGGTTGTTACCATCAGCTAATCATCACAGGTCTCTGAAATGTAAAAATTCCATTTCTGTAGGTGGGGTTTGTGGATACAAATGACTGGGGCATAGATATATAACCATGCAGCACCATGGCCAAAACTGATGTTTTCCTTACTCATTTTCATACAACTTCGATATCCTAGTTTATTTGCCACCAGTAAGATTTAATGGCATGACTGAACTGCAAAAATACCGAAACTCACCAGGAGCTAGCTGTAACCGGGGGAACACTTATTAAAAGTCTATTTCTTAGCTTTTTCTGCCTCATATTTTCATGATTTTCCCTGACTTCGTTTGGCCCAATTGCTAAGGGAGTGGATTCGTGAGTTTGTGAGTGAGTGAGCGTGTGTGCAATTGAGCGAATGAGTATCAAGATAAGTCTGCATCGAAATAATTCCTTATCTAGAAAATTTTATCGCCGATGCAATGAATTAGTTTCAAAACTCAATGTCAGGTTAAAATCACTTTCACATGAAGGCCTATCGGAACCAGAATTTTATGATGACTTAGTATACAAATTCAAAAAGATAAGGGGTATGTCTGATATTTTGTTCAGCTTCGAAAAGTAGTTTTTTGTTCTCATTGTATTTTGTTCAGTGCTAGCACTTACCATCAAAATCAGGAAGTCATGTGACTTCCAAGGTTTGTCATTTGGAAGTCATGCTGAAGGATAGACTTGGTTTCTTCCAGAATGTCCATATTTATATTGCTTTCTCATTCATTAATGGGTGGCAACAAATTTAACTCATTATTTAAGTCAATATTCACTTTATAAATGGTAGGTTATGATAAAAATTGGAAGTCACTGACTTCCTGGCATTCAGTTTTAGAAGTCACAGACCCCCAGACTTCCACTAGTGGAAGCACTGTTTGTTTCCTTGTAATTTTAGTTAGAAATACATCAGTTGTTGATGAAAGAAAACTGATTTCTGGCGCGGCAGATCGGAAGCGCGGTGCGGTTATGGCTTTCATACTAGACCTTTTAATACACGATTGGAAAACTCGAATGCGCCTGATCTACGGCTGATCAAACGGGTCATGAAATTTGCAAATACACTTTTCGTCATTCGTTATCATTGATTAAAACACGTCTATCCGCAAATAACGGCGATTAAATTAAAAAGGAAACGAAGCCAAAATAAAGTTTATATTCATAAAACGTCATTTTGAAACTGTTTCTTTTCACAAATGGTAGATTGTGTTTATAATCCCCCATACAATAAAAACCCGGAAGCAGGTCATGCATGCTCTGATATGTCTTCGACAAATAACGGGAATACCCGCAGTGACGTCATCGGATGATCACGTGGGTAGCTTGGTTGGCAAAAGATAAGCAGCTGACAGTGTTTTCCTATAGGATAGTCGCTAAAATGCGTAAAGGATAATTAAAATATGTGCGAATAAACAGCTTCCGATTTAAAACAATTGGAAATAAGGTCTTAGTCACCCGTGAACGAAAAAGAAATCGTTCAATTAATTGAATTCATCTTGTAAAACGCGTATTTGTATATACCCATCAACTTAACCGGACTAAAAAATATTAACAGAATAAAATGAAAATAATGCAGACCAGTATCTTAATCTTTTCTACTTTAAAGTATATCTATTAGTATAAATAGGATAAGATGAAAAAAAAATAAAATAAAAAGTAGAATATTATATCTAGGAGAACTTAAAGGTAGATTCCTGTACTTTGGAATGCATCATGATTTTGATGATTTTTTTATCCAAGTTGTTGGAAGGCACTTATAAAGAGGAAATGATTAAGTTTCACTAAAAAGTGTAAATCAAAAAATCGTAGAAAAGTCGTTTTGCAAGGGATTTCCTAACTCTGCTTCGCACACCAGTTAGCACTATTTTTAGTTCACGCCAAAAATAGATAACATAGCTGACGTCATGCTGCATTGCATTTCGGGATAGTTTTAACTCATCCGCCATGCCAGGACCTCTGGAAGAGCTCACGGCAAGAGAAAATTAACCGTTGGCAAGTAACATCAGAAACTGCGGACTTGTAGACATATATACATATTTATTTTTAGAACTGGAATTCCAACAAAAGAAAATAAACCAAAGGGAAAACGACTATTTTCTACAACATCTGAAAATTTTCTCAGTTGCAACAGTTTCAGAAAAATAAGAGAATTCAATACTACCCAGAAAAAGACAAAAATATTTTGTGAACATAATTGTTATCATCGCTAGGCCAGGAACCTACCTTTAAGCGGAATTACTGTAAAATGTCGATCGGGTTTAGGAAAAAGAAATATAAAAACAAAAATAGTAGAAATAATAATATCTATCGATGGTTGCGATTTCTTAAAATTTTATAAACAATAAAGAAAGAAAGAAAAAAAAAAATAGAGGAAGCCATACGTTTGTATTAGCGGATAATTAGCCTCACTCGGCGCACAAACAGTTTATTTTAGATACATGTTTATTTCAAATTTTCACCACAGGAAACTAGCGGCGTTTTTTGAACCATGATAAGCCCTTGATCAAAGGACCCACTGAAGACAGCGAAGATACTATTATACAACAGGAAACATTTTTAATTCAGAAAATTAACATAGGATACAGACTCAGATACATTTTATTAAAGTTTCTATGATAAAAAGTATATATATATTGTATTTTGTGAATGCGGGATCTAACAAATTAAGAATAGTTTAATGCTAACAATAATTCAATGATAAAATTGAATTTCGCATTTCATCTCGTTTCAGTGTAAGCTTTTAGCTATATCCTTAAACAAGTTAATTTCACATAAAATATTGATTTTAGAATAGAACAGTTTATAAAGCTAAGCCAACAGTACTTTTTTGAAAGTTACATGAAGTTCAAAAGCTTGAACTAAGATTTATAAAAGAAAAAGATTTGCATCTGAGTTATTCATCAACGATTCACTGCCATATATTCAGTCATGTTCATTCGTTGTATTTTCTGTTTCCCTTTTTACACGCTACATCATCTAGACTTTTATAAATTTGCGCTATGAACATGTGTGATAGAAAGGAAAAAATATATTTTTTGAAGCATCTTAGCCCACAAATAAATCACGAAATTCAATTTCATTAAAGAAAATGTATGCCTAACATATTTTCTGTCTAAAACATTAAAATTTTGCTGTTTTAAATTCGTATTTTATACAAACAATCATGCGCATTAAGTGAATACTATACTACTGTATCAATCTTTCTGCCAACCATACTCGGGGAATACCCCAGTTGTCTTATCAGTGACGTCACGCTTTTATCTCCTATACCTGTTTACATTTGTGATTTTTATACATATATGTTGCAACAGAACGGAGGCAGACAACTCCCGTAGGGCCAAATTTTGATCACCACAAGAAGCTGTTATCATTATTCGTTTAGCATAAGACATGTTTGTTTAAAATGATTTTACACTGAAAGGATTTTTTAAAAAAATCCACTTTTTATTGCTTGCTGCTGATCTGTTCACTCATGACAGTGTTGAATATTTAACGATAAATTGCTTGAAACTTATCAAATTTAAAGATTACGCAGTTAATTTGTACCATTTACTTAAATGACGTCAGTAAAAGAGCGTTACGTCACTGAAATGCATAAGGCGATGCCGGCGTTATCTTATGCAACACTCTTTTCGACCATTTCTGTCTTAATATTGTGACGTCATCCACGTTGATTTGCAAATATCATAGCGGATGATACTGTCGCGCAAAGCCTATTACGGAGACGGCGTCGACGTTAGTTAACATCATGACCTCTGGTTTTTAATCTCGGTTGGGTGTTTTTCTGACGGTCTTTTGAGCGTCCTGTAAACAGTGCACGTTGTCTGAGATTGTAACATTGCCGTAATTAACACATAGCATTGTCACGCGACGTCACTTTTTTAAATTTCAGCATTTATCTGGCCCAAAACTCTGCGCCTGTTTGCGATTTTTAGGCGCGGTAGGCTAAATAAAGCCACAGACCGAGTTCAAACTGTTATAATTCAATTTGATATCGTAAGAGAAATGTTTCTCCAGAAAACTGTATACATGAAGCTATTTATCCGTATGTAAACGGTACTAAGAACATGAGGAGCACGTGCATTTTCCTGACCGATTCGGTTGAATGATTTCAGATTCGGTATACTCGAACCCGGGACCGCTAGATTAGCAGGCCAGCGCTGAACCTACTGAGCTACCGGGGCTTCAAACCATCTTTGAAAAAGTATTGAACACCATACAAATACAAATTTTATTTAAAGTCGGATAAGATGTAACAATGTTAGGCGGCTTTTATTACTCTGGTCATTTTCTATCTCTCGATATTGAGACGATCATTTTCTGATCATTACCTCAGGTGCAAGTTACAGAAAAACTGCTTCCGAGTCTGAATTTATATAGAGTCTTCATGATTTTATATGGCCCGAAGGCAGGAGCATGTAACCCCTGAGAGGACAAACTTCTTGTTACTTCGATCATTTCTGTGAAGTTTCATCGTGATATAAGTGAAAGACCTAGATGCAAAAAACCATTTGTTGAGTACATAAGTTTCACCTTGATCCAAGAGATATGTTGTAGTCTCTCCAAATTGGTTTATTAAAGCTTGGTAAGAGCTGAAGTGGCTTGTGCAATCCTTGAGAGAACCTCTTGTTTTGAGCCATCATCTGAGAATCAGCTTGTGCAATCCTTGAGAGAACCTCTTGTTTTGAGCCATCATCTGAGAATCAGAATCAGAATTGTTTACTGGTGATACGTCCAAGGACAATTATTCACCAGGACCTGTGAACCAGGGAAGCTACCCTAGCCCATACGAGAGAAGTAAACTTAGTAACTGAATCCTCTGCACACTCAGCAGCAGAAATAATGGAATCTTCCAAGGAATAATAGTCAAAAGGAAGATACTAAAGGTATCCCATCGCTGAGGAAGAGAAATGGTGGCGGTGTTGTCGAATCAGAGATGGAACAGGCTGATTAATTTAATGGTTAGAGACAACTGCTCCAAGGTATTTGAAGCTTGTTACAGTACCCAGCTTCTGTCCTTTTACCTTGATCTCCCTCTGGATGCCAACTGTACTGTTTAGTTTTGTGAAAGAGATCAAACTCCAAGTAGTTCTGTTTATTTTATTCCCGACTAGTTTCGGTTATTACAACCTTTCTCAAGGGACATATTTGTAAACAATGAAACATAATGACATCAACGTCTAATGACGTCAATGGCAACGATGTCAAAAAATGGCAATGACTTTGGTGTAAAAACCTACTGATTAAACAGTGTTAAGCACATTTAACAATAACAGGATCTTAGAAGATGCAAAATCACAGGAAAATGCAATTTTAAAGCTAAGTAATAACTGTCATGTTAAATGAAAACTGAGTCGCAGGACAGCAATGTCTACAAACTCAGATAAACCAAAGAAAACCCAGATCAACCTGCGCAACCATACATTCTGACGAGAGCTCCCATAGGTTGTAAGAAGGATTTAGGCTTCCCAAGTAGCCACAGCAGTGCATATTAAAGGGAAATCAGACAGTACAGATGCACAGGCTGATCAGAGATAAAAATTGGCACACAGGTAAAGATCATAGAAAACACTGTCCCGGGGTAAAATAGACATAAGTTATTAAAATAACACTTTGGAATTCATGCCTTTTACTGTTTGTCATCTGTTAATGTTATTGTTACTTTTACTTTTACTGTTTGTCTTTTACTGTTATACTTTTACTGTTTGAAGACATACTTTTACTGTTTGTCTTTTACTGTTTGCCAAACTGTACTGTTTGTCATCAGTTTGGTCTTCTCAGCACTGATCTCCATCTTATGCCCTGTGCATCAGTGTTTATTCAATAAACTTGGTTCAACAGGTAACTTGGTCTAAAGATTATTTTCGCGCGATCTGGGTTTTACCCCATAAGTGTCACAGTCTAACAGAGACTTTTGCAAGCGTCTGCAGTTTCCAGTTTAGTACGTGTTTTGATGACGTACTTCACAACAGCATGCAAAAATGGCACAAATTTCGGCAGGGTTGCGATCGTTGGAGCAGTATTTAGACAACAACGATGCTCCCAAACGTAAAAGTGATGATCAGCATGCAGGAGAAGCTAATTCTAGCCCTAGCAAGAAGCTGAAGAGGGAAGCGTCAGAAGGAGAAAAAACTAAATCATCTTCAGAAAAAGAAAGAAGAAAGGAGAAAAAGTCTAAAAGAAATAGAGATCATGAAAAGTCATCAAAAAAGCAGGGAAAATCTGGAATAAAAGCAGAGCCCATTCCAGAAACATTTTACGATGAAATTGGTAAGTGTTTATTTTGTAAAAATGCATTTCTTCAAAAAGTTCTTTCTTTCTTCCATTTACGCCTTTACTAAAGCTGAAATGAAAGAGAAGGAAAGATAGTAGACTCATAATGCTGTACAAAGGTCTGAGGGGTGCAGCCAGTATACCCATAAATGACCTTGTTCCCCCAAGTAGCCGTACCAGGAATCATCATTCCCTGGCATTTCAAACCCCATTGGCTGGGACTGACATTTACAAGTCCAGTTTCTTCCCCCAGACTATTAGAGATTGGAATTCCCTGGAAGATTCACTTATTTCTGCTGCTGAGGGTGCAGAGGATTCAGTTACAAAGTTTACTTCTCTTATAAGGGCTAGGGACTAGCTTCCCTGATAGACAGGTCCTGGTGAATGATTGTCCTTGGACGTATCACCAGTAAACAATTCTGATTCTGATTCTGACCTCCGAAGGGGACACAGACGGTGTACTTTGTACACTTCTATATTAAAGGATGAAAGCCTACGTATAGCCATGTAACTATAGTAGGGATCTTTAACCTGCACAGGGGTTGACTCTCCCTGCACAGGTGGCCTCCAGTCAGTGACCTCTATACATAGAGTGACTCGCAGCTCCAGTTAAATACAGATATTTTTCTAGTTGATGCTTGTCGTGCCGCTGGACAGGTGAGTGGCTGAAAAAATCAATAATTCTATCGACCGCTTATTTCGCATCTAGACTTATTTTAATATTTTCGTTATTTTATTTTATCTGTATCAATAATGTGTTCTTACAAACATTTGCGTTAAATTGTGTATTTAATTTCCGAAATTTTGATACCAAACTTGGAGAGTTTTTATACGGTAGATTTACTTTACGTAGAAGGGAAAAAAAGCAAAAAAACAACAAAAAAACAACAACAAAAAACGAAAACCGGGCTGGCGAGCTTTTCAATAGTAATACGGGAAACTTTTTTTAATTTGGATGAGGATTTTGATCTTGGCTCTCTCTTACTTAGGAGAATATGCATGCACTGAAAATTGAAGTAAGTCAGTGACATAGGTTTTAATTAAGCTGAGTGGGTTGGAATTTCTATCAGAAGTTGTCGACATGAATCGCCCATGTAATCAAATTATTATTCAGCGTTAAGGTTAGCTTTGAATTTTATGATGATATATTAGAATATAAGTTTTGTGATGATTTTGGAATAAATTTTATTGATGTGAAATAAGAAACTTTGGTCGCTGACCAATTCTTCAATGCATAACTAAACAATCCTCTGAACTCATTGTTGTATAGCAAAAACTGTGAAAAACAAGATTTATATCATGATTATTTTGACCCATTAAATCTGCATGAAATTGCATAAAATAGCAATCAAACAATTTGTAAGGCATTCAACTTAATGAAAAGTATCATTGCGGGACTCAAAAGTAGTTATTTTGGGAGCCTTATTCAAAAACGGGGAAGTGGGGTTTTGAACATCCTGATTTGCCGTTTTTCGCTACTTTCACGAAAAAAGCCTATTTCTATACTGTCATAAAACCATCAAATAGTAAATAATTGTCATGAAAATGATATCAAACAATATTTTGGCCCTTCCCCTTTCGTTTTCTATTGCTTAAATATTAACTCAAACCTTAGTACATAAAAAAAGAAGTGATGGTTTCACGGCGGCGTCACCATTTTGTTTCGAGTGACCAAAGTTTCTTTATTTACATCGTTAGAAATGAACTCCAAAACCAAGCAAAATCATCATAAAACTTATTTTCTAATACATCATTATAAAATTCAAAGCTCACCTTATCGTTTAATGATAATTTCACTAAGAAAACACCGATAAAATGGATGATGCCCGCCGTTAACTTTTGACAGAAAATCAAACTTTTTCAGCTTGTTTTAACAATGGCGCTCCAGTAGGAGGCGCTGTAGTCGCATGCGCGACACGCCTCTTTTGTCCGAAAGATGAAGACGCGAGTCACTGTATTTATAGGTCACTGCTCCAGTTAACGTCCGATCCGAAGTACGGCACACTTGGTAGCATCATCCCTGCAAATGATGCTAGAAAAACGCTTTTGGACATAGGAAGATTTTGCCTCGGGTGAGGATCGAACCCACGACCTCTGGCTTCAGAGTCAAGTGCACTAACCACTGAACCACCGAGTTGTCTCTTATCACTACACAAGTCAGCAGTTTTGAGAAGAATAAAGTTTTAAATTAATCAGCAATTTAAATGAGTAGATCTGATTGTAATCAAACCAAGTGTAATTAAACCAGAAAATTTTTAAAAAACCTTGAAATTGTTGATAAATAGATTTCAAGACAAAAAAAATGATGTATTTTGCATTAAAAGCCATTCAGAAATAAAAAAGTTGTACTACATTATTACCACCCTAGTCTCCCTTTGTCCAACACGTCATACAACAGGGATAATTCTGGCTCAGAATGTTATGAGAGAAATTATGGCATTTAGCCATTTTTATGCCTCCAACTTCGGAGAAGTTTTGGGGGCATATTGGTTTGGGCCTGTCCGTCCATCAGTCCGTCTGTCTGCTATTTAAAACTCAAGAACCGTAAAACCTAGGGACTTGAAACTTTATGCACATGATCAGTATCAAAAATAAGCCAACAAGTGTTTTTTCTTGTTTCCGCAGGTCACATATTTCCAGAGTTATGGCCCTTTTTCGCCTTAGCCTGTGGAACCTTGTGAACAAAATACTTCAAGAACCCCCGATGCTAGGATCATGAGGTTTTGCTGGATGACAATGCTCAATGTGGAGATGACCTAAATTTTGAAAAAAAATTGTGAATTTTTGACCGAGTTATGCCCCTTTTCGACTTGGTGCATTGTAAGCCTATGGAACCTTGTGAACAAAATATCTCAAGAACCCCTGATGCTAGGATCATGATTTTTTGCAGGAAGGTACTGCCTAAGGTGTAGATTACCTGATTAACTTCGGAAAAAAAAAAATATATAAATTTTTGACCGAGTTATGCCCCTTTTTCTTCTTAGTGCATTGAAGCCTATGGTACAAAGGTACCCTTATATACAGTCAAGAACAGTAAGAACTAGGAACTTGAAACTTTATACACATGATCAGTATGGAAAACAAGCAGACCCGTATTTTTTTTTTATTTTTCTGCCGGTCAGTAATTTCCAGAGTTATGCCCCTTTTTAGCTCACCTGAGCCATATGGCCGCTTGTACAACGGGATAAGTGGGAGTTGAGCGGTACTCAGGTGAGAATCTCCGTTGATCGGATTTACCAACTCATGTTAGGATCACGGCTCCGATCAGGTCTGATTCTCGCTCACTTGGCTTTTGTATCGATAAGGAAACGGTGAGTGGCGCTCAGAAAGTACGGATCACACAAACCTGCCTCGTAGCAGGTTTGGAAAACGTGTCCCTGACATTTCTTCTCATTTCGGTATTTCAAATTTTAAATAAAGTAAGATATAGGGTAAGCACATTATCAGTTTGTATTGGACATTAAAAATGGAATATATTTAGATACAGTTGATGTTTTACTAAGGCTTTAAGATATGGAAAAATATCCGTAACAGGCTTGATCCCGTGATACTTCATGATGTTATATTTGAACAAATACCATTTGACGAGGGGGTGGTCGGGCCGGTAATAGTGCTGGTTAACTTTCAGGGCCGAGGCGTCCAACCAAATTTGATGATAATAGGACAAGGGCCTACTGTGCTGGCAGTAGGTGCGGATGGGGGTTGTTTGGATTTTTAGCTCGCTTGAACGAAGTTCAGGAAGAGCTATTGTACTACCCACTGTCAGCGCTGGCGGCGTTGGCGTCAGCAAAACGTTAAAGGTTTTAAGATCTCATAGTTTCTAAATCCTTTTATCAATTTAAATTAATTTGGTAGAATAATAGATATTGGTCCAAAATTTTATCCTGCACCTTCATCACCCCTGACTATTACCTGTAGGTCAAGGTCATGGACTTTATTTTCAAATTTTCATTGAAAATGTTTATCTCGCCTATTATACCTCTTTTCTTTCTCCCCTTTTTCTGGGAGACGGCTCGATATAGAGTGAAATACTGTCTCAAAGGGCCGTTAAACCCAAACCAACCAACCATATGTTGAAAACAAGTGTTTTTAAGTATATTGTCTGCGCCACGGAAGCATACTGTCATGCGCTCGTATATGCGCCAATATACCAACATACGGACAAGAAAGAAATTATTTCTACAAGTAAATTATGTAGCAAAAAGAACTTTTGATACGCTGTAATAGTCTGCTTTAATAAATGTTTGGTTAAATATTAAAAAGAAGTTACGAATTTATTCAAAGTTTAAATAGATGCCTTTGTACGAGCTTTGTTTTAAAATTAGTTTGTATGTACAGTGCAACTTCGCTCATGCTCCACGGTCTCAATTTACTTTTCATCTTCCCTTTTTTTCGGGCAAAACATTTTTAAATAACATTTTTACACGATAAAATTGACTATACTCTCTTTGTTGTCTTGTCATGCTCTTCGACTAGTTGGGGATACAGAGTCAGAATCTAAACAAATGGTGCTGAAGAAACGGTCGCTTTACAAATGCGGTCGCTTTACAAATGGGGAAAATCTTTCACGTAACTATACTTCCACATCTATGAAAAAACTATAATGAATGGGGACGCACATGTCCCTACCGTTGCAGATACCAGAAGCGAGCCCTGCAATTTCGAATGGACATGTCCCTGCCAAGATCAGCCTACAAATTCACGCAGTTAGGTTCAGATTTCTCGGTTTCTACACGGCTATGGTATGATGTCAACCAGCAATGATGCCTAATATGAATAATATGACTGTAATGATGCGCAGGCTGGTCATGACTTTCTCTGCTTACATGTGCCAAGAACAGGATCTTTCTATTACCGAGGGTCAGTTGCCAGTATTCTAATATAGGTACATTACAACCCTTTCGAAATCAATTATTTTTATTGTTCAAGTACAACTTGATCGTTACTCAGATGAGTGTGACTTGATCTTCACGTGATAAAGCCGATCAAATGTGAGCTGATCCGCGCTTGAGCAAGAGTTAACTCTAACTTATATGATCCGAAGATAATTGCATAAGTCCGAGTCAGACAAGCTTTTGTTGTACAAGTGGCCAATAGGCTCAGGGTGAGCTATTGTGATCACCCAGTGTCCGTCGTCCGTTGTGCGTCGTCCTTCGTCAACAATTTGCTTTAAATGACATCTTCTCTGGAACCGCTAGGCTTAGGGCTTTGATATTTGGTATGAAGCATTGTCTAGTGGTCCTGTACCAAGTTTGTTCAAATGGTGGCCCCAGGGCTCAAAATGGCCCTGGGGCAGGGGGTCTTGGGTTCGAAACTAAAAAATACTTAAAAATCTTCTTCTCCAGTACTGCTTGGCCCAAATGCTTGAAATTTGGTATGAAGCATTGCCTAGTGGTCCTCTACCAAGTTTGTTCAAATGGTGGCCCCAGGGTCCAAAATGGCCCTGGGGCAGGCGGTCTTGGGTTCGAAACTAAAAAATACTTAAAAATCTTCTTCTCAAGAACTGCTTGGCTCAGATGCTTGAAATTTCGTATGTAGCATTGCCTAGTGGTTCTCTACCAAGTTTGTTCAAATGGTGGCCCCAGGGTCAAAAATGGCCCAGGGGCAGGGGGTTTTGGGTTCGAAACTAAAAAATACTTAAAAATCTTCTTCACCAGATCTACTTGGCTCAGATGCTTGAAATTTGGTATGTAACATTGCCTAGTGGTCCTCTACCAAGTTTGTTCAAATGGTGGCCCCAGGGTCCGAAATGGCCCTGGGGCAGGGGGTCTTGGGTTTGAAACTAAAAAATACTTGAAAATCTTCTTCTCCAGAACTGCTTGGCTCAGATGCTTGAAATTTGGTATGTAACACTGCCTAGTGTTGGGAATCGGACTGGAAAATCACAATCGATTATCGGAAGAGTTAAACCGATTGATTATCGATTGTACAATCGGATATCCTGTCAGCCAAGTCAACCAATATATAATGATAGCTAATGCTCCATAAAAGTCTAAATCTGTACCTATCCACCAAAATAAAGAGCATAATGCACAGAAAAGAGTATTAGACATCATTACTCCTTTGGCATCAACTAATTTTTGTGCCAGATATATTTCATAGGCAGATAGAAAGCAGTGAATGTGATCAAACTGGCTAGCAGCTGAATCTTCTGACAGATGAGGGCAACATACCTATGCACTATAATGCTATCTTAGATGGCCATATCAGTACTGTATATATATATTTTTCTTTTATTTCTGCCAGCACTGACTGACAATAACAACAGATACAGTTGCCATTGTTGGTAAAATCTTTCTTCTCAAAGTATTCACCTTTTCAGATAGGTCTTTATGCAGTATACATTGAGACAACTAAGAAGTCTCTAAACCTGCCCCTCTTAGAGGCCTTATAGATGACCAAAAATAGAAAGTGTAACCATCTGTACTTTTTTAAAATCAGTAAAAGCTAAGGACTATTTGGAATCAGTGTCTATATATGTTATTAACAGCAATCTCAAACTTTTAGCCAAAGGTTGTAATGGTCAGAGTCTCAAAACGCTTGTTTCGTTTTCATATAATCCAGAGTGGGTGGGGGGTATCAATACACAACCTTTATTTGCGTATGTTTTTTTAATAAAATGCATATGACAGATGTCATTTCCAGGTTAGATTTTGTGTCTGGTCCCTCTTTTATCTTTCTGAAGCAAAAATAAACCCCAAGTCGGGATTTGCTCTTCCCTGTATAGGGAAAAAGCTCCATGTCCGGCTCTGATTCTTATTAGGACGCCATGACAGTCGTGTTTGGATTACTTCCCTTTAAATGCACAAAACAACCAAAAATGAACCGAAACTCACCAAACGATTTTGGACGGACACCCGGTGCCAGGTGTGTGCAACTATGGTTACGTACCGTTGAGCCACTTGGGTAACGTCGATACGAGAATTGAACAGAACAGAACCAAACTCCTTTACATGATGTGAGTCTAGCTGGAGTGTAGCTAGAGTCTCCTCCACGAAGTCAAAGTCAATACCAAAACTGTACTTGAACTTCACGCACTCAAGGCTTACTCGAGCGTCTCTTCAACCGACCTTACTGGAGTGTGAGTCGAGTATGAGTTTGAGTTGTGTTTGTGAATATGGGCCTGAGTGGTTTATTGCTGTGCCTAATAACGGTCTGTGCGACGTTTTTGACCTAATGACTTTGTTTACAATCGATAGTCACAAAATTACACTCGATTGTCGCCGACGTGAGCCTGAACGATTAGTTTTCGATGTTCAGCGACTATCGGAACAACACTAACACTGCCTAGTGGTCCTCTACCAAGTATGTCCAAATGGTGACCCCAGGGTCCAAAATGGACCTGCGGCAGGGGGTCTTTGGTTCGAAACTATAAAATACTTAAAAATCTTCTTCTCCAGAACTGCTTGGCTCAGATGCTTGAAATTTGGTATGTAGCATTGCCTAGTGGTTCTCTACCAAGTTTGTTCAAATGGTGGCCCCAGGGTCCGAAATGGCCACGGGGCAGGGAGTCCCAGGTTTGAACCATAGAAATACATAGAAAAATATTAAAAAAATCCACTTCAGAACCGCAAGGCCCAGATGCTTGAAATTCCGTATGTACAATGGCCTAGTGGTCCTTTACTAAGTTTCTTCAAATGGTGGCCCCAGGATCCAAAATGGCCCCGCGACAGGGAGTTCTAGGTTTGAACCATAGAAATATATAGAAAAATATTTAAAAAATCTTCTTCAGAACCACTAGGCTCAGATGCTTAAATTTGGTATGTAGCTTTGCCCAGTAGTCTTTTTTTACCAAGTTTGTTCAAATGATGACCCCAGGGTCTAAAATGGCCCCGCCCAAGGGGGTCCTGGGTTTGAACCATAGAACCACATAGAAAAATATTCAAAAATCTTCTATTTCATAACCACAGGGCTCAGATGCTTGAAAATTGGTATGATGCATTGCCTTGTTGTTCTTTATCAAGTTTGTTCAAATGATGGCCCCAGGGTCCAAAATGGCCTTGCGGCAGGGGGTCCTGAGTTTGAGCCATTGAAATACATAGGAAACTATTAAAAAATCTTCTTCTTCAGAACAACTTGGCTCATATGCTTGAAATTTGGTATGATGCATTGCCTGGTGGACTCCTACAAAGTTTGTATAAATGGTGGCCCTGGGATCCAAAATGGCCCTGAGGCAGGGAGTCTTTGGTTCGAAATTAAAATGTACTTAACAACCCTCTTCTCCAGAACCCCTTAGTGCAGATGCTTGAAATTTTGTATGATGCATTGCCTAGTGGTCCCTTACCAACTTTGTTCAATGATGGTGCCACGGACAAAAATGGCCCTGCCCAGGGGACCCTGGGTTTGAACCATAGAAAAACATAGAAAAATATTCAGAAATCTTCTTCTTCAGAACCACTTGGCTCAGAGGCTTGAAATTTAGCTTTTAGCATTGCCTAGTGGTCCTTTACCAAGATTATTCAAATGATGGCCCCAGGGTCCAAAATGGCCCTGCCCCAGGGGGTCAAGGGTTTGAATCATAGCAATACATAGAAACACATTCAAAAATCTTCTTCTTCAGAACCATTTGGAAATGGTTGCAAACTATCAGGTTTGTTCAAATTATGACCCTAGTTTGACCTTTAACCTTTTTGTTCAGGTGAGCGATTCAGGGCCTCTTGGCCCTCTTGTTTGACTTAGCCTGTGGAACCATGTGAACAAAAAATCTCAAGAACCCCTGATGCTAGGATCATGAAGTTTTGCAGAATGACAATGCTCAATGTGGAGATGACCTGATTAACTTTTGAAAAAAAATTGTGAATTTTTGACCGAGTTATGGCCCTTTTTGGACTTAGTGCATTGTAAGAGCCTATGGAACCTTGTGAACAAAATATCTCAATTTTAAAGAAATTTGGATGTATCATGATGAAGACAAGAAAGTTCTGAATGGCTGTCCTCAAGAGAACTTAATTGTTGAATATGGGACTGAGTTTTTTTTCTCTTTCTTTTTAACAGTTTAATTTCCCCCCCCCCCCCCCCCCTCTTTTATTTTTGTTTTGTTTCGAAGGACTGTCCCTCTCTTCCCAAAATGCCTACCTGCCTAGAATATCCGTGAGATAAAAAGAAATGCTGACACTTTTTAATAAGTCTGTCTTGACTTGACACAGTTTTCCAACAGGCATCAGTGGAATGTTTGGCTCAGTTTATCTATACATTAAACAGGATTTACAAGTAAATCAGCCATTGCCAAAATACTTGTAATAAAGAGTATTAAGATGACTGGCTATACTTTCAGATGAATCCATTCTATTTTTCACCTTTTTTTGCCTCCATTCTCAAAGGGGCCCACTCTTGATGGAGAGCATTTGCTCCTCTAGGAGCAAATTCTTTCCTTGAAGAGTGGGCTTCATTTGAAGAGCTGTGTTCTCCAGAAAAGCTATGAGAGGCAATCTAAAAGTTCTAAAACATTTAGAGTAGATTTGAGTTACTGATTTTAGATGGCCATTCTGCAGAGCAACAATCACCAAATTTCGGGAATTTATCTTCAATATCAGTCTGATGACACGTCACCTTTTACAGTTACCCCCATGTGTGCACTGTATATCTCTTTGATCGACCAAAACTTAAGCAAAGTCAAACATTTTGCAATTGTCTTTTGCAAATATATGTCCTACAGGCTACAGCATTTGATAATATATGCAAACAAAAATATGTTCAATTTCAGAATAAAAGGCAAATATTTGAATTTTAGAGAGTGTCTATTGTGAGAGTTTCTGCAGATAGTGCACAATTGAAGTCGCATGCGCTGTGTGCAAGGGAAAGAAAACCTTATAACTCGAAATTACCATATTTCTTCGGCTATAAGCCGGGGATTTTTTAGCTCACCTGGCCCGAAGGGCCATAGTGAGCTATTGTCATACCAATGCGTCCGGCGTGCGGCGTCACGAAATTTGTCCGTCAACATCTAAAAACAAATATTCAAACATCTTCTTCTGTAAAACCACTGGTCCCATGGTTCTCAAATTTCACATGGAGCATGATCTGACTCCAGGGTCTCAGAATTGTAAAGTTGGGTCAGGTTGAAAATCCAAGATGGCCGCCGTTACTAAAAATAGCAAAAACAACAAAATAAACTTCTTCTCCAGAACCACTGGGTATATTTGTCTGAATTTTGGCATGGAACATCAGTGAAACGTTGGTATTCAAAATTGTAAAAATGAAAAAAATCTGTAGCGGAGTTTTGTCACAGTGACCTACTTTCTGTTTACAAGTGTAATTTTGCTCAAATGCCAATGTCAAAAAACGACTTATTCAAACGACTTCAAACAACTTCTTCTCTAAAACCACTGCACCCATGGGTCTCAAATTTCACATGGAGCATGACCAGACTGCAGGGTTTCAAAATTGTAAAATTGGGTCAGGTCAAGAATCCAAGATGGCCGCCATTACTAAAAATAGCAAAATCAACAAAATCAACTTCTTCTCCATAACCATTTAGTATATTTGGTTGAAAGTTTGCGTGGAACATTAATGGGACCTTGGAATTAAAAATTGTAAAAATGAAAAAAATCTATAAGGGAATTAGGTCACAGTGACCTACTTAGCGTTCACAAGACCGATTTGGCTCAAATGTCAGAACCTTAAGAAAACTCAATCAGTTGTGGTCAGATTTGGTCAGAAATGGTCCTTGAAAGGAATTATTTCAATTTTGTGCCCGTTGACTATCCAAGATGGCCACCATGGGGGCCGTTACTAAAAATAGCACAAACATAAAACTGAAAATTACTCAAGAACCCTTGAATGGAATTCGACCAATTTTGTGTCAGAATGTTCCTTGCATGAAGCCATTTCGATAAATTGCAATTTGGCTTTCCAAGATGGCCGACATCTGCTGTTACTAAAAATAGCACAAACATAAAAATAACAATTACTCAAGAACCCTTGTATGGAATTCAACCAATTTTGTGTAAGAATGTTCCTTGCATGAAGCCATTTCGATTAATTGCAATTTGGCTTTCCAAGATGGCCGACATCTGCCGTTACTAAAAATAGCACAAACATAAAATGACAATTAGTCAAGAACCCTTGAATGGAATTGGACCAATTTTGTGTCAGAATGTTCCTTACATGAAGCCATTTCGATTAATTGCAATTTGGCTGTCCAAGATGGCCACCATCTGCCGTTACTAAAAATAGCACAAAACTTGAAAATGACAATATCTCAGCAACCGCTGAATAGATTTTGACGAAATTTGTGTCAAAATGATTTTTGCATTGAGATGTTTCAAAAGTAACTAAATATAGACAAGTTTTAATGGCCTTTGTTAGTAAAAATAGAAAAATGTGAAAATAAGAAAATCTCAGTGAAATCGGACTAATTTTCTGTCAGAATGGTCCTTTCATTAAGCTTTTTCGATTTTCTGCATTTTGGCATTCCAAGATGGCCGCCATTTGCCGTTACTAAAAATAGCACAAAACATGAAAATGACAACATCTCATTAACCGCTGAAGCGATTGAGACGAAATTTGTGGCAAAATGATTCTTGCTTTGACGTGTTTCAAAAATTAACAAATATTGACCAGTCAAGTTGGCCTCTGTTACTTAAAATAGCAAAATATGAAAATTAGAAAATTACAATGGAACTGGACCAATTTTGTGTCAAAATGGTCATTGCATGAAAGCTTTTCAATTTTTTGCATTTTGGCATTATAAGCTGGTCGCCATCTGCCGTTACTAAAAATAGCACAAAACATGAAACTTACAATATCTCAGAATGGATTTTGATGAAATTTGTGGCAAAATGATTCTTGCATTGAGGTGTTTCAAAAGTAAATATATAAAGACCAGACAAGTTGGCCTCTGTTACTAAAAGTAGCAAAATGTGAAACTGAGAAAATCTCTGGAATTGGACCAATTTTGTATCAGAATGGTCCCATTGCACAAAAGCCAGGTGAGCGATATCAGGCCCATTTGGGCCTCTTATTTCCCCCGAAATGACCCCAAAAATTTGCACCCGTCTTATAAGCGAGGCTTTAAACACCATGGTGATTTTCCGCAAAGTCTGTGAGAGCACCTGCTCACGGAAAATCCCGATGTACATGTTCATATATACAAGGTGTAAGTTTATTGCTGCTCGCAGTTATGTCCAGCTGCGCAGACTGATATGTAATTACGTACAGATATATGTCGTAGTTGATTGCTAAATCAGGTACCGATCACGTGAAAATGATACCACATGAAAAAAGTGATTGCATCTGGCAAAGCCAAATTATACTCCTCTGTGCCCTCATTAAATTCTGTATAATAATATCATTGGACTATTTTTTCCCTAAACATTCTCATAGGTATTGTTTCCCAACCTAGATGTGAAAAAAAACAGAAACACAAGGCACTTTTTCTCTTTATCAGACTACCTGTTTAGTCGGTAATCCATGTTTGTGACCTGTCTGGGTCAAAATATATAATTTGAGATGTGGTTTTGAGTATTGAGTGTAACATCAAAGGTACCGATCATTGTGACACAATTTGTTTGGTCTGGTGTGTTTTTAGATCTTATCAACACAAGGCCACATGCTATTTTCAGGATACACAGCAGGAGTGCTTGACCGTATTTGTGATAAATATGCGGCCAGTGAAAAAAAAAACTGTTTAATATCTTCAAACTGGATATATGAACATGTTTCTCGAGTTGTGTATATCAGTATTAGGCTGCAAAGCTAAATGTGACGTATGGAAATACGATCTTGCTTATACCAAGGAAATGTAAGAGGCTTCTGTATCTTATACTTTCATGCTTATACTAGGTAATGATATCTATGCTATGGAAAATAATGAGGTAATTATCCAAGATATTTATGCACATTAATATGATAACTACATTACCGACCAGTTTAAATGGATCTAGACATTGATGACTGGCGATGACCTTTGGGGAATTTGTCAAAAACTAGACCCGTCTTATAGGCAAGGCTAAGCTAAATACTTACCCAGACAGTCCTAAAAAACACCCCTGTCTTATAAATGACTCGCCTTATAGCCGAAGAATTACGGTATGTAAGATGTCAATTTCTATTTATGTGTAAACATTGTTTGGTTTTGTTCACAATGTTCCTAACAAACATGAAAGTAAGATATGGGTCTCTAAATTTTAGGGTTGCCCAATTTAAGGGCTTATGGTAAAGCCGCCAGATGTCAAAATGTTTTGCATTTCCATCAAACCATTGACAAATCATCATATTTTCATGTACTACAACAAAAACCATTTAAATATCTTGTAGAATGCGTAGAATGACTTTTCAAAGTATTGCAAGGTATATAGATTAAAATGTTAATTTAAAAAAATGCCACCCCTCTTGTGTTTACAGAGCTGTACAAAAGAAACCTTACACTAAAAAAAAATTTTAAACTACCACTGAAAGCTAGTGAATGACAACTGATTACAGTCATGTTAAGCACACATGCACAGATTCACTAGAACTAAGTATCTAAGGTTCAGAACTTTTTTAATCATCCCTCGTAAGAGGAATTCATGTCGTTCCCTTTTGTAAAACTGATCATGGAAAACCCATAAGTCAATATAACATTATTTGTCGAAAAGAGACAGGGGATGTTCATTAGAGCAGGGACATTTATTGTCCCCCGCCTTTTCGAAGAAAAGCGGAGGGACATAGTTTTCGGCATTCCGTCCTTCCTTCCGTCCTTCCGTCCTTATTTCCGTCCTTCCGTCCCCCTAATGTAGTAGGTACCTTGTGTGCGCAACTCCTCCTACAGTTTTATGCTGATTCTTTCGAAACTTTACAGATGTTTTTGTCATGGTCTGAAGATACGCATGTGGTTTGGATATAATCCTGAGATTATTTTTTGTCACTTTTTCCACAAGTTGAACTTAGTAATTTTTTAGGCATTTTTACTATCAAAGTGACTAGATAGTGGGTACCTTGTGTGCGCAACTCCTCCAACAGTTTTTAGCTCACCTGTCAAGGTGAGCTTATAGTATAGCCATGGTCCGTCTTCCGGCGTCGGCGTCGGCGTCGTCCACACTTTTAAACACCAATATCTCCTACACCAGCTGGCCAATCTTGATCAAATTTTATGTGTAGCATTGTTGGGGTGGGGGATTGACTGCATAAGGTTTTAGGGCAGATTGGGTTGGAACTCTGGTTGCCATAGCAACATATAGCTCCCATAGACTTATAATGGGAAAAACTTCAAAAATCTTCTTCTCTGAAACCATGAGGCCCAGAGCTTACATATTAAGTATGTACCAATGTCTAGTGGTCCCCTACATAAATCCTGCCAACCATGTCCCTGGGGCCCAAATTGGCCACGCCCCGGGGGTCATTAGCTCCCATACACTTACAATGGGAAAATCTTAAAAAATCTTCTTCTCTGAAACCATGAGGCCCAGAGCTTACATATTAAGTATGTTTCAATGTCTAGTGGTCCCCTACATAAATCCTGCCAACCATGCCCCTGGGGCCCAAATTGGCCACGCCCCGGGGGTCATTAGCTCCCATACACTTACAATGGGAAAATCTTAAAAAATCTTCTTCTCTGAAACCATGAGGCCCAGAGCTTACATATTTAGTATGTAGCAATGTCTAGTGGTGCCCTACATAAATCCTGCCAACCATGCTCCTGGGGCCCAAATTGGCCACGCCCCAGGGGGTCATTAGCTCCTATAGACTTACAATGGGAAAATCTTAAAAAATCTTCTTCTGTGAAACCATGAGGCCCAGAGCTTACATATTTAGTGTGTACCAATGTCTAATGGTGCCCTACATAAATCCTGCCAACCATGCCCCTGGGGCCCAAATTGGCCACGCCCCGGGAGTCATTAGCCCCTATAGACTTACAACGGGAAAATCTTAAAAAATCTTCTTCTCTGAAACCATGAGGCCCAGAGCTTACATATTTAGTATGTACCAATGTCTAGTTGTCCCTTACATAAATCCTGCCAACCATGCCCCTGGGGCCCAAATTGGCAACGCCCAGGGGGTCATTAGCTCCCATAGACTTACAATGGGAAAATCAATCAAAACCCTGAGGTCCAAACTTGCCACACCCCATGGGGTCATCGAATCCTATAGAATTGCAGCCTGTTTATTAGCTTACCTGAGCTGGAAGCTTACATTTTATAACTCAGGTGAGCGGTCGTTGCCCTTGGGCTATTTGTTTGCCGATGCCTTTGAAACTTCACAGGTGTTTTGGTCATGGTCTGAAGATATGCATGTGGTTTGGATATAATCCTGAGATTATTTTTTGTCACTTTTTCCACAAGTTGAACTTAGTAATTTTTTAAGGCATTTTTACTATCATAGTGACTAGATAGTAGGTACCTTGTGTGCGCAACTCCTCCAACAGTTTTATGCCGATGCCTTTGAAACTTCACAGGTGTTTTGGTCATGGTCTGAAGATACACATGTGGTTTGGATATAATCCTGAGATTTTTTTTTTGTCACTTTTTTTCACAAGTTGAACTTAGTAATTTTTTAGGCGTTTTTACTATCATAGTGACTAGACAGTTGGTACCTTGTGTGCGCAACTCCTCATACAGTTTTATGCCGATTCCTTTGAAACTTCACAGGTGTTTTGATCATTGTCTGAAGATATGCATGTGGTTTGGATATAATCCTGAGATTATTTTTTATTACTTTTTTCGCAAATTGAACTTAGCCATTTTTCATACATTTTTACTAATAAAGTGAATAGATAGTTGGTACCTTGTGTGTGCAACTCCTCCTACAGTTTTATGCCAATTCCTTTGAAACTTCACAGGCGTTAATAATTTGATCATGGTCTGAAGATATGCATGTGGTTTGGATATAATCCTCACATTATTTTTTTTATTACTTTTTTCACATTTTTAACTTAGCCGCTTTTCCAGCTCAAACACTTAAGTGTATATACAGTGGAGACCTAGTTTCCAAGGCGGGGGACATAAATTCGTCGAATTTGCTTGTTAGGATTAATGTGGTAACTTGCTGTTGCAAACCATACTCTATGTATTTCAGAGCCTGTGCGAGATCCTAAAGTTGATAAAAGTAGAATATGTCCTTACCTGGATACCATCAATAGGTATGTAAAATTTTCAAGGCTATCAAAGTGGTGTTTCCTTACAAGAGACCATCACTGGCTGCAGATAAGTCAAACTGTTGTTTCAAAAATGAACCGCAACATGACAAAACCAAAAGTGGCTTGTGTGCGCAGCGAAGACTTAGATCAGCCTGGGCACTTGCCAAGTCTGATCAAAATATTCGCTGTCGGCATGGAGGCAGCTTAGACCCTTAGCTACCTTTTAAGTGTGCAGTGAGGACTCTGATCAGGCTGGGTGGATGCCAAGGTTTTGTCATGTCATGGCTCAAATATTCATATTCTTTATGAAATATTATATACTGTAATCGACCCATTTACCGTACCGTGCGCTTAACTTTTTCAAACTTGCAACAAAAAGACGTGGTTAAAATGTATCTAATAACCGCACACTCAGAACAATGAAATGCAGGGTGACTGGAAGGATGCAACATGGGTAGGACTGGAAATACCTTGTGTTTATACTTTTCATGATATGAAAGCCTTGAGTTCCCAGTTAGTTATTGGGTTTTGTGAGAGTTTCAAAGAAAAAGCAGTGTGCGCTTGTGCAGTTTTTCCGGAAATGGCCTTGGTGTGCGGTTATAGGGGCATGTGCGGTAAATGGGTCGATTACTGTAATTATCATCTTTTGTTGAGGTGGACATGAAATGTTATTGCACAGCAAAGTTTCTATCCAAGTGCATTGTGCATGCACTTTAAGTTCGATGGAATATCTATGAAGATTTCTAGAAAGAAATCCCAAAATTGAAATCCATTAGTGTCTATTTTATCAAGGAAAGCCAACTTAATGTACAATAGAATTTGTTATTTTTGCATGTTCTTCTTTGGAGCCAGGGTTCGAGGTTATAAAACTTGAGAATAATCTCAAACTCAAAATGAAAAGCTCACTGATTGACTGCTTCCGAGCATGTGCTTGGAAGCAGCCAATCAGTGTGCTTTATTTTGAGTTTGAGAATGTACTCAAGTTTTATAACCTCGGGGCCAGTTCTTTCCTTTGAGAGTGAGAGGGAGGCAAATACTGAAAGGTCAAAGAAATCTAGGTCCTTTGGCTATATCCAGCCATCCGTGTTAAAAGGCTGTTCTTCACTCTGACTCTCCTATCAAAGTTCACTTGTTTGTCTGTTTCAGGTCGGTTCTGGACTTTGACTTTGAGAAGCTGTGCTCCGTGTCTCTTTCTCATATCAATGTATATGCCTGTCTTGTCTGTGGAAAATACTTTCAAGGTTTGTATGAATCAGATTTATGTGCCAAGACAGAGTTCCAGATAAGAGTGGGTGCTGAGGATAATTCAAAGATAATTTTTCATATTTTTCAACGAAAACAGATGTTGTGATCCCTCATTAGAACGATCTCAGTGAGACGGTTCTAATGATGGGCAACAACATATATTTGTATGGAAAAATTTAGAAATTATCCCAAAATTATCACTGTTACCCCTTCTTATCTGGAGCACTGTTGACAAGAGGAAATTATCAATACCTGTATCAATCGACTCTAAAACCTATTATCATTTAAGAAGTATCAACTATCCATTTTAGAACCTCTTTAGATATGGAACTTTACTAAACATTCAGCAGTTTTATATGTTCTGGTATTGTGGCAGAATTGCACAAGCTGATTCAAAGTAAGACAAAAAATTTGGGTCAAGTTTCATCGGTTTTATACCCACTGATACAAAAAAAAAATCATATTGTGGTGTTTAGTCACCTCTAAGAATCATCCCATAGAAGTGATTAGAATAAAATCCTTGTTGATTCTAATAGAAGAGTACAGCATATACATTTTATCATGCTGCAAAATGCACCTGATAACAGGGGTATGATAATACGATGTGATATCGTGTCACCTCAGAATTGCGCTTGCGCGAATGTTATCAGGCGTTGCCTACAGAATCGATCTCAGAAGACGATTGTCTACATACTAACGTTTGCCGTGATAACAACGTTCAATTGGTTAAATGACGTTACTGACTTACGTCATAACGCATTCGGGGCGTCAACAAGTTCAAACAAAACTGTGTTTACTTTTGTTTTGTTTGACGCTCTTTACACCTGAAAATGTTCTAATGATGCATGATAAATAGAAAACCATGTAAGTGTCTTTTGATATCAAGTTTATCAGGCTCAACCAGAAACGCGTCGGACTGGCTAACAAGTCTCGCCATTCCTACGCTGTTTCTGGTCTCGTCTGATAAACTTGATATCAAAAGAGATTGTGTTTGGTTTAGCTTATTGATACTGCTACAAATTCAATTTATCTTGTACCATTACTTCTGTTCGACTATTACAGGGCGTGGTAACCACTCTCATGCCTACACCCACAGTGTGCAGGACGGCCACCATGTGTTCTTGAATCTCCAGACCCACAAGTTCTACTGTCTACCAGACAATTATGAGATCATAGACTCTTCCCTTGATGATATCATTGTGAGTAACAGAATGAAATGAGCCACGAAACGACAAAACCAACAAAGTGGCATGTTCATTGTGCACCCAGCTAATACTCAGATCAGCCTGGGCATCTGCCCAGTCTGATCAGAGTCTTTGCTGTGCTCTTAAAAGGTTGCTAAGGGTCTAAGCTAGCTCTAAGACAGCGAAGACTCTGATCAGACTTGGTGGATGCCCAGGCTTATCTGAGTCTTTGCTGAGTGTACATGCCACTTTGTTTGTTTTCTTGTGTCCTGGGTGAAATATTTTCTGAAGGTGCATAGTTACACCTCCTTGTTTCTCTGATATAAGGGGAACAACTTCCATAACTCATCTGTTTTCATTTCTTGGCAATGAAACCCTTTGAAAATGGGATCTACTCGTATAGTGAAGAATCTGGTTCTAGAGGAACATATTCTTTCCTTTTAGAGTTGATCCCCATGACTACTTTGCTTTTCGCTGAAAGTGTATGTCACTTGGGGAATGTCGTTACGAGAATTGACACTGACCAGAACAGAATTTCAGTCATCTCTTGTCATTTGTATCATTGTTATTATCTGAAACAGTGTACTTTATAATACTTCAGTTCAGTTCAATTCTCATATCGATGTTCCCCAAGTGGCTCAACAGTACGTAACCATAGTTACACACACTTGGCGTCTTTATAATACATGTACTACATTGGTCTGTGTATTTTATCTGTTTGGATATTTGAGCCTTGACAGGAGAAAACCAACAAAACGGCATGCACACCCTGTGAAGATTCAGATCAGCCTGGGCATCCACCCAGTCTGATCAGAGTCTTCCCTGTGCACTTAAAGGGTAGCTAAGGGTCTAAGCTAGCTATGTGTGGACTGCAAAGACTCTGATCAGGCTGGTTGGATGGCTGGATGCCACGGCTGATCTGAGTCTTGGCTGGGCACACATGCCATGTTTTGTTGTGGCTCATTTGTTCCTGTATAATTGCTGCGATATGATTTATAAACCAAATTATTATTTTGCATTCAGTATATCTAAATGCTTTTCTGAAATATTTTCAGCTTTGCTTCTTGTTTAAAAGAACTTCTTAGATCTCTTCATATATAATCTGCAGTTTGCATTTGTCCTAGCATCTTCACTCCCTTATTAGAGCTGGCAAGAAGCAGACTTAATGAGTAACAAATTCATATTTTTAGCTCACCTGAGCACGAAGTGCTCAAGGTGAGGTATTGTGATCGGTCTTTGTCCGTCGTCCGTCGTCCGTTGTCCGGCGTCAACTTTTGCTTTAAACGACTTCTTCTCCAAAACGACTGGACGGATTTCAAAATAATTCCACAGAAATGCTCCTTGGGGGACTCTCTACCAAAATTGCTCAAATGGTTCCGCTACGCTGAACAATATGGCCGCCAGAGCTAAAAATAGAAAAACCTTTAAACGACTTCTTTTCCATAACTGCTGGGCAGATTTTGAAATAATTTGACAGGAATGTTCCATAGGAGACCCTCTACCAAAATTGCTCAAACGGTTCCGCTCGGCTGAACAAAATGGCCGCCAGAGCTAAAAATAGAAAAACCTTTAAACAACTTCTCCTCCAAAACTGCTGGGCTGATTTTGAAATTATTTCACAGAAGTGTTCCTTAGGAGACCCTCTACCAAAATTGCTCAAATGGTTCCGCTCCGCTGAACAATATGGCCGCCAGAGCTAAAAATAGGAAAACCTTTAAACGACTTCTTTTCCAAAACTGCTGGTCCGATTTTGAAATAATTTCACAGAAATGTTCCTTAGGAGACCCTCTACCAAAATTGCTCAAACGGTTCCGCTCCGCTGAACAATATGGCCGCCAGAGCTAAAAATAGAAAACCCTTTAAACGACTTCTCCTCCAAAATTGCTGGGCCGATTTTGAAATAATTTCACAGAAATGTTCCTTAGGAGACCCTCTACCAAAATTGCTCAAACGGTTCCACTCCGCTGAACAATATGGCCACCAGAGCTAAAAATAGAAAAAAGCTTTACACATCATCGTCTCTGAAGCCAATGGCTCGATTTCAAAAAAAATCACAGAAATGTTTTACTCATGGCCCTGAACAAAAATTGCTTGAACGGTTCTACTCCGCAGAACAAAATGGCAGCCAGAGCTAAAAATAGAAATAAATCTTAGAATGACACAGAGGGCACAGTTATGATCCAATCATCATGAAACTTTGTCAGAATGTTTATCTGATTGAAATCTAGACCATCTTTGAAACTGGGTCATGTGGGGTTAAAAACTAGGTCACTGGGTCAAATCTTAGAAAAACCTTGTGCACACTCTAGAGGGCACAGTTATGATCCAATCTTCATTAAACTTTGTCAGAATGTTTATTTATATAAAATCTAGGCCAAATTTGAATCTGAGTCTTGTGGGGTCAAAAACTAGGTCACTAGGTCAAATCTTAGAAAAACCTTGTGACCACTCTAGAGGGCACAGTTATGATCCAATCTACCTGAAGTATTGTCAGAATGTTTATTTTCATGAAATCTATACCAGATTTGAAACTGGGCCATCTCAGGTCAAAAAGTAGGTCACTAGGTCAGTTCGTAGAAAAACAGTGTGAACGCTTTAGAGGACACAGTTTTGTTCTAATCTTCATGAGACTTTGTCAGAATGTTTGTCTCCAACAAATCTGGACCAAGGGTGCAACTTGGTCTTGTTGGGTCAAAAAGTAGGTCACTAGGTTAAACCTTAGAAAAACATTGTGTACACTCTAGACGGCACAGTTTTGATAACTTTGTCAGAATGTTCATATCCAAGAAATCTAGACCAGGTTTGCAAAGGGGTCATGTGGGGTCAAAATCTAGGTCATTAGGTTAAATCTTATAAAAACCTTAGGTACACAATAAAGGGTTCATTTTCCATTTAATCTTTGTGAAACTCTGTCTATCGGTCATATGGATGTCTCTGAGGTTAAGTTCACAGGATACTCAGGTGAGCGATCCAGGGCCATCATGGCCCTCTTGTTTTTACAGTATGTATTGAACCCAACGTTTAGAAGCATACACATTGAAAATCTAGACAGGAATCCCAAACTCTCCAGGGCATATGATGGGACCACATACCTGCCAGGTAATATATGAGCTAGTTCCAAATCATCCACAGGGCTTACAGGTTGCCTGTGTATAGAGAATACCATATTAGTGACATGATTTTGTGAGTGTGGAACGCAATTTTAGGGTATTTCATCGTACAGATGGTATACCTAATAGATGGGAAGTATCTCGGAAGTTAATACAATCTTGTCTGCATAAGTTTGGTGAAAATGCCATCGAAATTGACTGTTACTCTTTGGTTTACATTCTTTATGCACAATTCTGAGGACTGTGTAATGTTACTGGTCTTGACTGTACATGTACTTTGAGGCAAATTTTGATATACACTCTTTTAATTATGTATAAAAGTTGTGTTTTAAGTTTGTATTATTCTTTTTTACTTTCTTTGGAGCATCTTATTCAGTTTTGGTGTCTCAACTTCATGATCTTGCATCAACGTTGAATCAGCATTGTTTCAGTGTTGTACATGCACTTGACAAGTACTAACAAATCATGATGTGATTACTGTGTAGCATTTCTTTTTTGACAAGTATATATAACTTTTCCAGGAATTGTTGGTTTAAACAACATCAAGTCAAATGATTACTGCAATGTCATACTTCAGGTAAGATGTTACACATACAAAAACTATTTCTCCAAACTTTTTACTGATCAACGTCAGTCTTGCAGCTGACTTAAGGTGTATACAGTACATGCAACGTGAAGACTTGATCTGACACACTCTCGCTTGACACTTAAAATATCGAGGAAGGGATTAAAATCCAAAAGTTTCTCTCGCAACTCTCACGTATTTCACACTAAAATTCCTCGCGTGTTTGAAAATCCCCACGTTCCACACAAGAAAATTCCTCGCATCTCGCGTGAAATTCATAGAATGATGTATGCGAGAAACCTTCTCGCATCATGCATGGAATTTTGTCCAGGTAGGTACAGTAAATCATGTACAAGTACATGTACATGTACCTTTACAGACAAGGCATATGATTCGCAATGCATTTTTTTTTTTGGCGCTGATAACGGTTCAATTAATACATTGTAAGCGTGCGTGAATAAGCTAATTGATCACATCCTCAAAGCAAGTATTGTTTGACCATAAGGTATTTACATTTACGAATTAAGGATGGGTTGATAAACAATTATCATGATCAGCGTAACTTTGCAGCAATTATGCGGCGAGTTAATTAGAGAGGCGTAATATGTTTGAAAGAATATTGTTAATAGGTTTGTTAGTAGCAAACAGAGTTCTTTCTAATTCTAGAATGATGACACAGACAAAAAATTCACCCAGCCGCCACTGATAATAGCCTAATCCACGTCAAAACAGTCACAAAGATCAAAGCGTTTCGATCAGCTGTATAGCGGCACATGCCGAAAGGTTTACTTATTAACCAATAAGCATAAACTTTCTGATGTAAGAGCTGTCAAGTTTCACCTATGATTGTACGCGACAACAATAAGTGGCCTGACTTGATTAGCAAATGGGCAGTCTCAGAGGTGATTGACGTCCACTTAAACAACTCTCTGAATTATGCAAATTTGTAAACCTGTTGGTTTGACAGCTAAAAAATATACGTCACAGCTGCATCCTCTTAATCAGTTCATTCATGAAATATGGAAAATATAATTTTGCATCATGGATCAATAGTCAAAGTGTTTGGGCTTTAAAAATGCATCAAAATGAAGGAAAAATAAGAGGTGAGAAGTTTGTTTTTTAAATCCGAACTCCGCGTAGCAAAAAAACATTATCTATATGAAAAACGAAACTGATTCTGCTGCGCGGAAAAATTCTCAAAGTATACGGACTAATAAACATAAAAATATCTATATTCAAAGGTGACTGAAAGCATTCAGGGCCTTCACCATAATAGAGTGTAAAGACGGTAGCACTTGTTGAAATACGGTAAACACAGCACGTTTATAGGTCAGTCTCGTGCCTTATGACCTCAAAGGACGCCGCTCAGAGCACAAAACTGGACACGTGTCACACTGAATCATCAGACGGTGAAAGGAATCTTATTCCATACGCTGATAGTAAATATTAGGATCAGCCTGCGCAGTATTAAATACAATGCGACAAACTGGTATGCTTTACGCGTCATAGCGTGAGCAGTTTACGCTGTCTATTTGTTTGCCACTTTCGGTTATTTCCGGAATGGCGGAAATTGCCGATTGTAATCGGGAAACCGGAATCACACAACTTTTTTTAGGCCCAATGTAAAGATATAAATGAATTACCTGTACAACATATAATGACCTGTGAAATTTACAGGAATCATTAATCCTTTCCACTCGAAAACATGCGTCACGCGTGATTAAGTTTGGCCCCGATGACTCACCTGAGCATACATGGAGTTAATCCTTTTCTCTCGAAAGTTGCGTGTCTTGCGTGAAAAGAAATTGTTTTCTCGCGAGTTTAATGTCACACATCTCGCAAGTGTCTCGCATCTCCCACGCATTTCACACGCAAAAACCCCCACTAAACTTTCGTTGAAAAGATTAAAATTTCTCGCGAGAGCGTGTCAGATCAAGTCTTCACGTTGCGTGCACTGTAGGTACACCTCCATGTTTTCACTCTCTGTACTTTAAGAAACTAGGGTTTGTCTATTCCTTGTATGAGGAAGCCCTTCCAAGATGTGATAATCTTTTAAAGGCAAGAGTGAGTGAGTGAGTGAACTCAGGTTTAACGTCCCACCAACAACGAGGTCATATGGAGACAGGACCTCGGTTTAAAGTCTTATCCGAAAGACCGGAGAAGCGGGGGATTGATCTTGCCACCCCTGGATTGGTAGTCTGGAGTGTTATCCACTACACTACAGCCGCTCCTTTGAAAATGGACCATAATTGATAAGGGATGCAAAAACAAGAATGACTAGTTGAAATCCCTCATTATTTCTAGCTTTATGTTCTGTCGATTATACAAATGAAAGCAAATAGTTTAGTAATGCATCGTAGTTGTTGATAAAAGTGATGACTTTTTGATAGAGTAGCTTTAATTTTGTTGCTTGGCACACATCATACAAGGCTATGTTGCATAATTAGGTAGGGAGGGGATGGCTGGTCCTCGGCACAATGTCCGATCAAGGGACGGTAATGCAGAACAATATAATATTTAAACTGTTTGAATAAAAGCTCAGTTAAACATTCTCTTAACAGTCAAATATACATGTATTTAGGTCAATACCTAATAACGGACAAATATACATGTATTTATGTTAGTATAGTTCATTCAGATCAGAATAATCTTCTGTAACAAATGGACTATTTCAGTCAACTTTCTGTTGCAGGCCTTATCACATGTTTCTCCTTTGAGGAACTACTTTCTACAAGAAGAAAACTACAAGAAGATCAAGCGACCACCAGGAGACCAAATGTCCATTCTCTCTCAGAGGTTCGGAGAGTTGATACGGAAGTTGTGGAACCCGCGGAACTTCAAGGCCCACGTCAGTCCACATGAAATGTTACAGGCTGTTGTATTGTGTAGCAAGAAAAGATTTCAGATTACCCAGCAAGGTATGTCAGCATAAGTCTAGTGATTGTTTTTTAGTATCAATACATATGCCATTGCTGTTCAGTGTTGATATGTGCTTGAATGTTTATGGGTTATACAAAAGACCTCTCTTAAACAGCCACCTTGGGAATTGCCTGAAGTAGGTTACCAGAGGACAAACTGACAGGTCCTTTACTGAATATGTCTGCTGTTATTTCAGTCAGCAGTTGCAACTACAACAGAAATGCTTACATTTGTGACTATCATTAATCATTTCTGTATATCCAAACAAACAGAGCACATAATTGCTTTTCAAAAGAATGTCTCTGATGCCTTGTACAGAGGTCTGCCTTTAAAAATTCTCAAAAATTGGGGGACATTTAATAATAACTGTATTTGTCTTAAAAAAGTGTAACAGTTTGTTTTTCCAATGCTGTAATATATCAAAAAGATGCAGGTGAGATGGAATGGCAAACAATGTAGACCATGATCAGACTGCTCTTTTAAGAGCAGTCTGATCTGGCCCCAAGGTTATAAAACTTTTTTTGTGCTCAACTCAGCTTAGCATGAAATTTTCTCTGCTGATAGATATGGAAATGCCAACTGATGTTGGCATTTACATATTCATAAGCAGAGAAAATTTTGGGATAAACTGAGCAAGAAAACAACTGTATTTGCCAATAATTTGTTATTTATTAGCAGGTAAAATTTCATGCTCAGCTGAGTTGAGGATGAAAAAAGTTTTATAACCTCGGGATCTGGTTCTGCATTGTTTGCTCAGACCTATCAGTCCCATTACTTTGAATTGTTATGGGTAGTCTAATATAGACGGTTCTTGTTACATATGCTGCCTTATACTTTTTCCCATGACTGATTTCATTACAACATTTGTGCCATTTCAGGAGACTCTGTAGAGTTTATGTCCTGGTTTCTAAATGCCATGCACAGTGCTCTGAATGGAACTAAGAAACTCAGCAGTTCTATAATCAACAAAACATTTAGAGGAAAAATGAAAGTCTACTCTAAGAAAGTGCCACCTTTAGAAATGGTAAGTGCACACTGAAATGATTTGGACTTCACATTTTTATTATGCCCCCTGCATCATATGATGCCGGGGGGCATATAGTGTTTCAGTTGGGCATATGTTGGTACGTTATTACGTATGTCTGTCAGTACATCCGTCCGTCTGTCCGGCCGTACGTACGTGATCCGGTTAGACTCAGGTTAAGATTTTTGTAAGAGGTAGATTTCAGGGTTCCTGTTCTTGTTGCAACTTCAAATTTTGTATGAGGATTAATATCTATAAGTACAACAGAAGTATACAAGAATCAAGGTATCATGATCCATATGTCATGGTCCACTGACGTTTAGGCCAGTTTTGCAAGGTTAAGATTTTTGTTAGAGGTAAATTTTAGGGTTCCTATACTGAGGGACTTTAAAAACGCACCACGGTAAATCATGTTATTTTACCCAGAGTTTGCAATATTGGAAACGTTTGAGCACTCGTGCGAGTTAGCATGGTTGAGTTCTTTAAGTCTGCAAACGCTTACAGAGAGTGTGCAACCATGCATAGAAATTTCGAGAAAATGGAACTTTGGTTACTTTTTCGCATAAAATTTTAACGAATTCACATTTTGTCGAATTTAAATGTTTATGCATCTGAATGAATACCACACACTGTAAAAACAATGAAAAATGGCAAAGATCATTGAAAAAGTGTTTAATCGATGTTCGAAAATTGGATTTTAAAAAAAAAATAGGGTACAGTTCAAAATTTGGAGATGCCCGACTTAAAAGCCTACCAATTGATTGTATACCTACCCAGGTCATGAGAGTATGTCTTAATGTTCCAGTTCCAAGCAAATTTGAATAATTATTCAAATGTCCGTTACCGTCACTTCTGGTTTTTGTGCAAAAAGTTTGAAGCTTTGCAAAATGACGTTGAAAAGAAAGAAATGTAACCGATAAAAAGAGAACACAAAGCATGAACAATGAATAACCTCTGATTTTTGTGTCATTGAAATCTGACCAGCAGTTACGAAGTTGCAGCAAACTGAGAATCACTCTTCAATCATCATTGGATTAATCCAAATTTATCTCCCTTTAGGAATATTCTAAAGCCAAATTTTGCATTCATTTTAAAAGCTTTGTATGAAGGTTTATTTCTGTAAGTACAACCAGGGCTTCCACTAACTTTCAAAATTTGGAAGTCTATACTTCCATGGTGTCAGCTTTGGACGTATTGAGAGAATTTTTTTGGAAGTCTGAAGTTTTTAGGAATGACTTATACATGGTTATTTTTACCCGCACCCCCCCTAACCCCTCTCCCATACCCCCCCCCCCCCCCCCCCCCCCCCCCGCTCTCTCCCATACTGTAGTAAAGGGAAGCCTGAGCATTTGCGCAGTCTAATCAGAGTCATTCCTGTTTGTGAACAATACGTAAGTCCTGAGCATTCTAAAGAACGAGGACTCGCCTAAGTTACGATGGTTGCACTGTCTGTTATATTATTCATAATATTCCCTTTCATTGCCGCCGAATCGGCCCCGTCAGAAATACGGTGACTTACGGAATGTGTGAAGAGTGTATATTGACACACTTCCACCAAAGAACTTGGTTGTCGCTAGGTCGATGTTCATTATTATTCATGTTAGATGCGAACAAGAAAGACCGGTCTGACTGCTTAGTTGGGCTGGCTGATATGGTTGTTAGTTATCAGTGTGTGTACTGAGGTACCTTGAGCCGCCGCACGGTTAAAATGACACTGCATACGCCACGCGTATACTCACAGCGGCGTCTTTGTGATATTTACATCAAAGACAAAACATGCTTAAACCATAAACGAGCAGGTAATTGCATATCACCGTTACTGTAGGTATTATACGAATATATAATCGCGTAGACCCTGACCAGAATGCGCTATTTTTGTGCACTGTTCGGCATTATTTTCGCACTAGGTTGCATGAGGACATGACGATACAACAAGGAAATCGGTGACATGGACGTTTCAATATTCGTATTTTAATAGTACCATTAATCAAAACAATGTATATTACCAGAGCGTGGACCATAACGCGTCGGAAATAGCGACTATTAATATAAACAGTGTATCTTCGCTTTGAATCTACACTTTTTGCGGAAGAGGTTTGTATTCCTAAAAACTCCATTGACGACAGTATGGATCATGACAAGACCTTCCGTTGAAAAGGCAAACGTCAATATGAATGTTGTGTTCGTAAAAACTTCGGACAGAGTTTGTCAATACATGCTTCAGTATTTGTGTGTTATTGATACATTCACAAACTTTTGAAGTCAGCATACGCCCTACACATACAGGTCAGTTACATTCTCGCGATAGTAAAAAAAGATTGACACCTTTCATCCAAACGCTCAGTCATCGTGATTTGATAAGTTGTTTTGAAGACTGTCGTAAGAGGTTGAATCTACGAGTGGGCGTTATTTTGGTATTTTTTTTTTGACAGGTAGGTGGTCCGACATGTGTGTTACCTGGTTCAGTGCTCCATACGGACAATCTCGATTTGCCCATAGGCGGTCTTTTCGTCTGGCAGACACCTGTGTTAATCCGATTAATTATGACACATGCTAGAATTCAAAAGACAGTGGCGATATTTTATACATCGGGACAAGATCAAACGGCCGTATGTGACAATTATCGGGCGTACGCCAGACGCCAGAGGTCCCATTTCTCGACGTACGAGAGCAAATCCTGGGCGTAATATATGGCCATACGTCCGTTAACGGAAGCCCTGTACAACAGGAATATACAGGAATCAGATCATGAAGGTCCATATGTCACGATCCACTGACTTCGGGCTAGGCAAATTTTGCAAGGTTAAGATTTTTGTAAGGGGTAGGTTTTAGGGTTCCTATTATTATAGCAGCTTGAAATTTTGTATAGTCCGTTTGCTTCCAAATGCAAACGGCATCCCCAATATTTTCTTAAAATTGGTGAGAGGTAGAAGATTTTCGAATTGCTTATTCTTAATTTTTATCCTATACATAACCAAATCAAAATTTTGTAGAAATGTTGGGCTTTGCATGAAAAAGTTTCTATACAAAATAGGACCTTCGATATGTCATTTTTCGCCTCTTTAATTACAAGGGAGTAAAACTTGGCTGTTGGAATTCCCGTTTAGTCTTACATATTAGAGCATGTATGTATGCCATCCAGAGAACAAAATTTGCATAATTAATTGAACTTTTATTTATAATCCATTTTTTTTTCTACTTTTTAGCTCACCTGAGCCGAAGGCTCAGAGGTGAGCTTATAGGATGGGAGTCGAGCCGTCGTCCGTCCGTCCGTGGGTGCGTGGGTGCGTCAACACTTTCAAACATAAATATCTCAGAGACCAGTGGGCCGATCGCAATCAAATTTTATCTGAAGCATCATTTGGGTGGGGGAAAGGCTGCATTAGGTTTTGGTGCCGATCAGCTCAGAACTCTGGTTTCCATGGCAACAGATAGCCCCCATAGGGTTATAATGGGGAAAACGGCGTCATCACGTTTTCTCGACTGTTTTTGATTAGATCCTTATCATACTTGCAGGTAATGATGACATACACAAGAGCTTGGATGAGTTCGAAATTTGGCCGGATTCGAGCAGAGACTATGGAGTTAGCTGCCCTTGAGCGTTTGAAAAAAATCCCATAGTGTTATAATGGGGAAAATGGCGTCATCACGTTTTCTCAACTGTTTTTGCTTAGATCCTTATCATACTTGCAGGTAATGATGACATACATAAGAGCTTGGATGAGTTCGAAATTTGGCCGGATTCGAGCAGAGACTATGGAGTTAGCTGCCCTTGAGCGTTTGAAAAAAATCCCATAGTGTTATAATGGAGAAAACAATGTCATCACATATTTTTAGAAAAACTTTGTCATTGCTCTAGCACCTACATTTCTCAACGGATTTTAAAATAACTTCACACAAATGTAGGGCATGGCAATATCTAGAGCAAGTTCGACTTTCAGGATGCTGCGCCCAAGGTCAAGGTCACTGTGGCTATTTTTAGAAAAACTTTGTCAGCGCTCTAGCACCTACATTTCTCTGCAGATTTTAAAATAACTTCACACAAATGTAGGGCATGACAAGATCTCGAGCAAGTTCGACTTTCAGGATGCTGCACCCAAGGTCAAGGTCACTGTGGCTATTTTTTTAAAAAAACTTTGTCAACGCTCTAGCACCTACATTTCTCAGCAGATTTTAAAATAAATTCACACAAATGTAGAGCATGACAATATCTCGAGCAAGTTTGACTTTTAGGGTGCTGCACCCAAGGTCAAGGTCACTGTGGCTATTTTTAGTAAAAACTTGGTCATCGCTCTAGCGCCTACATTTCTCAACGGATTTTAAATCAACTTCACACAAATGAAGGGGGTGACAATATCTCAAACAAGTTTGACTTCCAGGGTGCTGCACCCAAGGTCAAGGTCACTGTGGCTATTTTTAGAAAAAAATTTGTCAGCGCTCTAGCAACTACATTTGTCAATGGATTTTAAAATAACTTCACACAAATGTAGGGCATGACAATATCTCGAGCAAGTTCGTCTTTCAGGGTGCTGTGCCCAAGGTCAAGGTCACTGTGGCTATTTTTAGAAAAACTTTGTCATCGCCCTAGCACCTTCATTTCTCCATGGATTTTGAAATAACTTGACACAAATGTAGGGTATGACAATATCTCAAGCAAGTTCGACTTTCAGGATGCTGTGCCCAAGGTCAAGGTCACTGTGGCTATTTTTAGAAAAACTTTGTCATGGCTCTAGCACCTACATTTCTCGACGGATTTTAAAATAAATTCACACAAATGTAGGGGATGACAATATCTCAAGCAAGTTTGACTTTTAGGGTGCTGCAATCAAGGTTTTTGATTAGATCCTTATTATACTTGCAGGTAATGATGATTTACATAAGAGCTTGGATGAGTTCGTAATTTGGCCGGATTCGAGCACAGACTAAGGAGTTAGCTGCCCTTGAGCGTTTGAAAAAAATCCCATAGTCTTATAATGGAGAAAACAACGTCATCTGTTACGCAGAAGGTTTTACACACGGTCGACACGGGTGTAGAGCCTTATGCGTCGCCAGGACGGCGGAGGGTGACTTCCGGTTAAAGGGTTATCTACTAGTGTAATACACTAACAAGGAAACTCTAACAACGTTAGAATTTTTTTAAGTTTATATATAATGTAAATTCTATATACAACAATACAATTTACAACTGTCACAATTACAATAATATACAACACATATCAGTTCATGTCGCTGGCCCAAGTAAGGTGTTTGTTTCAAATCTGTAATCGATTTGCGTACAATACGCAAATAGATTACCGTCTGACGTCAACACCGTACTCGGCTCAGCGCCATGAACTAAAGGAAAACACAAAGGACAAAAAACGTTAGTTTGAGCTCATACAAAAAAACAAGGCCTTATGTTGGTAGACTTCAATTCGTCGTTCCCTGGATCATGTCATGGGCCAGTCCATATATCATGAGGAACACCAACTTATATAAACATGTGCACGATTATATACTGGTCGCTCCCTGGATCGTACCAGGGACCAGTCTATATATATTAACACACCCTAGTGGACGAACACTGTCCCACACTTGATGTGACCTTCAGATCTTATCACAGAATCTAGCAAAACTGAGCTAACCACTTCCGCCTACATTTTGTGCTTCCCGCCTCTGCTTAGGAACCTTGCACAAACGGCGTTGTAACTGCCTCTACCCGGGTTGGTATTAACCTGGAGACGTAAATCGAATCTCCAGGTGAGACGTGGCTCTAAGTCCTAACAGCTGACTGCCGAACTTGATGTGCCTAAAAATAACGAACTTACACTTAATACATCGTAACTACATAATAACAATACGTAAGACTTGGGCCTGTCTTGGAAATACCATACAACGCCCTCGGCGAATGCCGAGCATAACGTGCACACGCCAGCCGTGTCACTAGACACGACTCGCGCTCACGATGTAAAGCTAAAAGTGTGCTTACCACTTCCGCCAATGAAGAAACGTAGATCCTACCAAGCATGTGCGTCACAGGATCTGACGTCAAACATTGTCAAGAAGTATACTGACGTCAACAGGCATTACCATGACATACCCCACATAAAACATGAATAATCTAAACATAAAACATGAATAATCTAAACAATGTCCTATTTACATTAAATTGATTGACCAAAATCTAACTCGCATATGTTTTAATTCATTTCTTTAAACTAAGCGTAATACCATTTGCCATAGAATATAATAGCTGAATAATCGTTTCTCACACATTTGGGATCATAACGCTTGATCTGACATCATGACATCAATGATGTTATACCATATGACGCCGTCTAATGAAGGCAAATCAAACGCATGATGACCAAATGCTACCATTATAACTTATGGAAAAAACCCTTAATGCGGTGCATGCTATGGCGTCAATTGACGTCACGAGTATATAAATTAGTTCCATTACAAATCAATCTACTTCTATAGGCCACGTATACGTGAAACTAATATAAAAAGTGTTGACGTCGCAATAACATGAATGCAACTGACGTCACATGAATAACATGAATGTAACTGACGTCACTGGACGTCAAATAGACGCACACCATTGCAACCAACTTCAGTGATATAAACTATTTCCGAAATTTACAAAACTTCCTAATATACAAATATTATGCGCAGCATGCTTACTAACAAAATCGGTCGACACATGCGCAGCCTGATCACTGCCAACAAAATCAAATCAGTCGACACATATAATCATACCATATCAATCAGAAGTCACATTTTTCATTCTTAGCCAAACTATTCTAAATAAATATAATAAAATCTTACCCTTCTAGGTCTTAACACAGAATCTGGGCACACAACAATATAACATCCATCAAGAATTAAACAGCCACGTCTAACTTTTCATTAAAAGATAGGCGTATAAATACTATGCGTCTCACATTAAAATCATGCAACACGCTTTCCACAATCAAAAGACTCGTGCAGGTATTCACCTTAAAATCATGCAATACGCTGTCCACGAGAGGTATTCACAAACAACCCATGCATAACGTAGCTACAATTTCCGTAAATGTTTTATTACCACAGTTACCCTAAAAACTGTAGCCTTACTGATTGAAAGGATTAAAATAATCTCGACGACATAGTGAACGATTAGATCCATTTCGTAACATAGGTTTCCCCTTAGGGAGAAAAAAACATAACAATGTTTCTTTTCTGAAATAGTACGAAATGCGATCGAATCGTAGGCTATGTCAAAACTGGAAAACTAGCTATATACACAACAACGGTGCGATGCATAACGTGGCCAAACTATCTACTAAGGTAGTCCGCCCCCAAATTATCTTGGCCGCGGATAGCAACGATCCTGAATCTGTACGGCTGTAATTTCATGGCCCAACGCATGATTCGGGGATTGAGCACCTTAGCTGTCTGCATATAAGACAAAGGTTTGTGGTCAGTTTCAAGTAGGAACTCCGCCCCATACAGGTACTTACGAAATTTCTCAACACCCCAGATAATACCCAAACATTCCTTCTCAATTACAGAGTAGTTCTTTTCCCGAGGTAACAATTTCTTGCTAGCATAAGCAATCGGCAAACGACCTTCACCTTCGAACTCCTGAAGCAAAATAGCTCCAAGACCAACGTCTGAAGCGTCTGTTCGAAGTACAAACGGGTTACCTTCTTGAAAAACAGGTAAGCGAAGAATAGGACTAGACGTGAGCCTACTCTTCAGGGTTTGAAATGCCCTTTCATGCTGATCTTGCCAATCTTTGATAGAATTAGGTCTATCCCGTTTAGTTAAATCAGTCAGAGGAGAAGCTATGGATGAGAAATTTGGGATAAAACGACGGTAAAACCCAGCTAATCCCAGAAAAGATTTAATTTGTCTTTTCGTACATGGACGAGGAGCATCTCTGATAGCCTGTATCTTGTCCTCTTGCGGTCGTACCGTCTGTCCGACGATATTGTGACCAAGGCACTCGATACTGCCATATCCGATCATGCATTTAGATGGTTTTGCCGTCAATTTGGCCGACCTGAGCCGATCTAACACTTGACGTAATGACGTCACATGATCCTTCCATGTTTCAGTGAATATCCACATTTCATCAACAAAGCTGTCAACATTTGGGAGATTGGACAATATGATTCTCATTAACCTACAAAATGAGGCTCCCGAATTGACCAAACCGAAGGGCATAGTTTTAAACTGGAATAAACCCTTAGGCGTTTCAAATGCCGTCAAAGGTTTAGACCTTTCAGTAAGACTGACTTGCCAATAACCCTTACTCAGGTCCATCTTTGTAAAGAATTTATGTCCCGACATTTTATTGATAACCTCCTCCATATTTGGCATAGGTTCTGCATCGAATTCCGTCACTTTGTTAAGCTTCCGGAAGTCGATACAGAATCTAACTGACCCGTCTTTCTTCGGAACTAGGACGACAGGAGATGAATACGGTGAAATCGACGGCTCGATTACCCCTAAATCCAACATATCCTGTATCTCCGTCTCCATGACGTTACGCGTCTTATACGGGATAGAATAACCCTTCGTCCGTATGGGTTCTGACGTGAGTAGTTTGATATCGTGCTGTATTTGATCAGTTCGACCGGGTAAACTTGATAGTACATCCGGGTACTGTTTAATCAGCGCTTCAACCTCCATACGTTGTTCTGACGTTAACGTATCTGAAATACTGACGTCGTTATAAGTTTCCGGCTCTTTAGCTGTCGGAAAAGCACAATCATCAAGAGAAAATTCATCACTACCATCGTCATCAACCGACTCTGTAGTCTCAGTCGACAATAAACAATGTGACGGCACAGTACGACGTTCGACATACTGTTTCAGCATATTAGCATGATATGTACTCACGACACCATTGACGTCGATTTTATAGTCCATCCTATTCACCACCTCTACTACTTTATATGGACCCTTCCACTGCAATAACAGTTTATTACTGTCAGTTGGCAGTAATAACAGTACTTTATCTCCCACGTTAAATTTACGCGACCTAGCGCGTTTGTCATAATAAGCCTTTTGCTTTACTTGTACTTTCCGTAAATTATCATATGCTAACTTACACGTCTGCTCTAACCGTTCTCTCAACTCAATTACATACTGGTACGTAGACAGAACCAGCTCATCCTGTACCTCTTCAGACCATATTTCACGTAATATTGCCATAGGGCCCTTAACGTTACGTCCGTATAACAATTCGAACGGAGAAAACCCTAATGACTCTTGCGGAACCTCCCTTATTGCAAACAGTAGTGCTGGGAGATATTTATCCCAGTCTTTTGGACGTTCTGCGCACATCCTACGTAGCATTTGCTTCAACGTCGCGTGAAAACGCTCTACAAGACCGTTACAGATAGGATGATACGGCGTCGTGGTTAACTGCTGGAGTGATAACAGCCTGCTTACTTCTTTCATAACTTCAGCAGTAAACTGACTTCCGCAATCTGTTAACATTTCATCAGGTATGCCAACTCTACTAAACATCTCAACTAACGCTTCGGCTACGCGTTCCGTTTCAATGCCGGGTAACGCTACCGCCTCGGGATATCTCGTCGCATAGTCTATCATTGTTAAAATATAGCGGGATTTCCTGTCAGAACGAGGTTCTATCGGTCCAACTATATCAACAGCGACTCGTTTAAATGGTGTGTCAATCTGTGGCAACTTTCCTAAAGGAACCTTAGTGACACGACCTTTTTGAATAGTCCTTTGACATATGTCACAAGATTTACAAAACCTTGCCACATCACCACAAATTCCAGGCCAAAAGAACTCAGTTAACACTCTATCCATAGTTTTCTTTATGCCCAAATGACCTGACATCAAGGTTTCGTGCGCCAATCTTAACACCTTTTCACGAAAACCTTCAGGGATAATAAGTTGCAAAGTGACCTTGTTTCCCTTAGTAAACTGCCTATACAATAAATCTTTCTTTCGGATAAACTTAGTTTCACCTCGGTTCAATCCACGACTAATAGTCACATTCCCAGATTCCACTCTTTGCCTTATGCCATTCAATTTAGGGTCAACAACTTGGGCCTGCTTCAATGCCTCCTTATCACTAGCAATAATTTGATCAGGAACTTTAAGTTTCTTATAGACCTCTTCACCTTGCTTAGCTTGTGACCTAGTCACTGCCGCCATTGCAAAATGGGACATATCGGGAAGTTTTGACCCGTCAATATTTCCAATAACCAGGTCATACAATGTATCTTCCATGCACAATGCCTCAGTTTTTCCTGTGAAAAATGGACAATCTATGTCAACCATTGCTAAGGGATACCTTTGGGTAGATTCATCAATCAAAGTTACATCAGATTCTCTACCAAGTAACTGATCATTAGAAACCAAGTTTTTACGAACGACACACCCAGTACAACCTGTGTCCCTTAAAACTACAACAGTCTTACCATTAACCGTACCCTGCGCTGTTGGTAATCGCGACCTTAAAAAGTAACAGACACCTTCCCTATCCACGTTATCATTGATTAGTGGACTTTCTTCCTTACTCTTATAGAGACCTTCAATTTCATGAGACCTATTCATTGTAGTTTTACAAAAGCTCATTTGATGTCCGCCACCCCGACCACGTCCGCGGGAATAACCCCGACCACGGCCACGATCTGAATTACTACCCTTCGTCTGTACAGTATCGCTCTTACTCTGTGATCTTTGTGTCTCATCTTTCGGTGCATAACTACTCCCCTTACTTCCGCTATACCCGCTTGCACTTGCACCTACCTCTGCACTATATGCTTGCTTCCTATCGGGATTCTTAAAACATTTATATGTTAAATGTCCCTTACCACAAATACTACATTTTATCTCTGGCTTCGCACTCGGTTTATTATCAGATCTACTCTGAGTTACGCCCTTACTATCACGCTGCCCCTTATTAACACAAGCGTAGACACCGCCACGTGCTTCTGCAAATAAATCTGCTTCCCTAGCCATCTCATCTAGATTCGTGAATGTTTTCGGTTTCAAATGAACATATAGTTCTTTACTACAGGATTCTAAAAACTGATCTCTAGCGAAAAAATCGCAAACAGATTCATAAGACTGGTCTACCTTCGCCATTTTCAACCATTTATTAAGATACGACCTAAGTCTACTACTAAACTGAATAAACGTTTCGGACTTTTCAGGCCTATCATAGGGAAATTTCTTCCTAAATCCGCGTTCAGTCATATCAAAATTCTTTAACAACGCATCTTTCAACTTGTCATAATCTGCTGCATCATCTACAGACAATCTATCATAAACATCAAGCGCGCAACCTTTAAGTAATGCGCTTAAATATGCAGCCCAAACGTTTTTATCCCATTTATTTGCCGTCGCGTATTTCTCAAACCTTGATAAGTAACTATCCATTTTGTCCTTACTTTCATCAAAATACGGTAACTTGGGATCTCGCGCATGCGCTAGCTTTTCAGCCTTCTGTTTTTCTAATTCAACTCTAAACGTTACCTTCTGCAACTCTATCTGATTCTTTAACTCGCGTTGCTGCAATTCAAAACTGTACTTCAACTTTTCTAACTCAACTTCGCTCGACAACTTTGCTTCCTTATCGCTTTCGACTTGATACAACCTAGCTTCCCTATCTTTCTCGGCTTGCCGCTCTATACTTTCAATCCGCGCCATCTCGATTTCCCTATCCGCCGCAATCTTAGCTTCTTCCGTCGCGATCCTAGCCAATTCAATTTCCCTATCTTTTTCGGCTTGCGCGATCCTCTCTTTCTCCGCTGCGATCCTCTCTTTCTCCGCCGCGATCTTAGCTAACTCAATTTCCCTGTCTTTATCGGCCTGCGCAATCTTTTCTTTATCAAGTGCCCTTACCGCGTGCCTTTCTGCCCTCTCAGTCTCTTGCTGTTGCTTTACAAATTCCTGCAATGCCTGCCCCTCATAACCTAACTCTTTTCCCGTCTTAACTAACTGATCCATGACGCTTAACGTAATGCTCACGTTAACTTAACTGAAACCGATGTTCACTTATAGTCACACACGTTAACTAAAACGTTAACAATAATAATAACAAACTAATCCAACTAAAACGTTGATTAATTAGTATACTCGCAATCTGGACGTAGCCATTAAAGTTACGTTCATAACAGACCGGAAATGACGTCATAAACTGACGTTGACTTTGCCGAGAATTACTTTTCACTATTAGATGACGTAATTAGATGACGTAAATAACCCACATTACAATTACGCCCAACTTGATCTAGCGTATCGGATATACAAACGTAATGTATGTAACGCAACGTATTAACACTGACAAGACAACTGTACGTCCTACATTACAAAACCTTATAAGATACCAACGGTAAATCAAACTTAAGATTCCGCTATTAGGTTTAATTGTAACGATATTATATTACGTTACGAGTAACCTACGTTACTAAATCAGGACACAAAATGGACCTCAGTAACGGTTACGACAGAACGTACAAACGTTTGAATTATTGAACTAACAGATTGTCATGCAACAGCAGTGCCCAGGTACTCAAATGGACCTTAAAACTAAATATGTATCATCCGTGCCAAGACAATTCAGGTCTATATAACCTCAGTTTCCCCACTCAGATATGCAACCTGTTACATTTTATCACAAATTAATGCATGGGCTATCGCACTTCATCACGCAGGGAATAAGGATAGTTGACCTTAATTGAGTGTAGGTTACATTTACAAAGAATTTAGTGGCAAAATTGCTCCCCTAAAATTCACAGCCTTACGTCACCTTAGAAAAGAACAATCAGAAAGTCAATAATAATAAAAAAAATGACTGACAAAATTGTGCCTAGATTCTGTATATATTGTCAATGTGTTACACTGGCAGATATTAACCGGAAATCAAATCCCGTTACTTCATGACACCATGTTACGCAGAAGGTTTTACACACGGTCGACACGGGTGTAGAGCCTTATGCGTCGCCAGGACGGCGGAGGGTGACTTCCGGTCAAAGGGTTATCTACTAGTGTAATACACTAACAAGGAAACTCTAACAACGTTAGAATTTTTTTAAGTTTATATATAATGTAAATTCTATATACAACAATACAATTTACAACTGTCACAATTACAATAATATACAACACATATCAGTTCATGTCGCTGGCCCAAGTAAGGTGTTTGTTTCAAATCTGTAATCGATTTGCGTACAATACGCAAATAGATTACCGTCTGACGTCAACACCGTACTCGGCTCAGCGCCATGAACTAAAGGAAAACACAAAGGACAAAAAACGTTAGTTTGAGCTCATACAAAAAAACAAGGCCTTATGTTGGTAGACTTCAATTCGTCGTTCCCTGGATCATGTCATGGGCCAGTCCATATATCATGAGGAACACCAACTTATATAAACACGTGCACGATTATATACTGGTCGCTCCCTGGATCGTACCAGGGACCAGTCTATATATATTAAATCACCCTAGTGGACGAACACTGTCCCACACTTGATGTGACCTTCAGATCTTATCACAGAATCTGGCAAAACTGAGCTAACCACTTCCGCCTACATTTTGTGCTTCCCGCCTCTGCTTAGGAACCTTGCACAAACGGCGTTGTAACTGCCTCTACCCGGGTTGGTACTAACCTGGAGACGTAAATCGAATCTCCAGGTGAGACGTGGCTCTAAGTCCTAACAGCTGACTGCCGAACTTGATGTGCCTAAAAATAACGAACTTACACTTAATACATCGTAACTACATAATAACAATACGTAAGACTTGGGCCTGTCTTGGAAATACCATACAACGCCCTCGGCGAATGCCGAGCATAACGTGCACACGCCAGCCGTGTCACTAGACACGACTCGCGCTCACGATGTAAAGCTAAAAGTGTGCTTACCACTTCCGCCAATGAAGAAACGTAGATCCTACCACGCATGTGCGTCACAGGATCTGACGTCAAACATTGTCAAGAAGTATACTGACGTCAACAGGCATTACCATGACATACCCCACATAAAACATGAATAATCTAAACATAAAACATGAATAATCTAAACATAAAACATGAATAATCTAAACAATGTCCTATTTACATTAAATTGATTGACCAAAATCTAACTCGCATATGTTTTAATTCATTTCTTTAAACTAAGCGTAATACCATTTGCCATAGAATATAATAGCTGAATAATCGTTTCTCACACATTTGGGATCATAACGCTTGATCTGACATCATGACATCAATGATGTTATACCATATGACGCCGTCTAATGAAGGCAAATCAAACGCATGATGACCAAATGCTACCATTATAACTTATGGAAAAAACCCTTAATGCGGTGCATGCTATGGCGTCAATTGACGTCACGAGTATATAAATTAGTTCCATTACAAATCAATCTACTTCTATAGGCCACGTATACGTGAAACTAATATAAAAAGTGTTGACGTCGCAATAACATGAATGCAACTGACGTCACATGAATAACATGAATGTAACTGACGTCACTGGACGTCAAATAGACGCACACCATTGCAACCAACTTCAGTGATATAAACTATTTCCGAAATTTACAAAACTTCCTAATATACAAATATTATGCGCAGCATGCTTACTAACAAAATCGGTCGACACATGCGCAGCCTGATCACTGCCAACAAAATCAAATCAGTCGACACATATAATCATACCATATCAATCAGAAGTCACATTTTTCATTCTTAGCCAAACTATTCTAAATAAATATAATAAAATCTTACCCTTCTAGGTCTTAACACAGAATCTGGGCACACAACAATATAACATCCATCAAGAATTAAACAGCCACGTCTAACTTTTCATTAAAAGATAGGCGTATAAATACTATGCGTCTCACATTAAAATCATGCAACACGCTTTCCACAATCAAAAGACTCGTGCAGGTATTCACCTTAAAATCATGCAATACGCTGTCCACGAGAGGTATTCACAAACAACCCATGCATAACGTAGCTACAATTTCCGTAAATGTTTTATTACCACAGTTACCCTAAAAACTGTAGCCTTACTGATTGAAAGGATTAAAATAATCTCGACGACATAGTGAACGATTAGATCCATTTCGTAACATCATCACATTTTCATTTTTCATCGGATCCTCTTCATACTTGCAGGTCATGAGGATATGCATAAAAGCTTGGATTAGTTAGCATTTCGGCTAGATCCCACCACTGACTATGGAGTACCTGCCCTGAGCATCCAAAAAATCAATGTCGCCACTTTTTCTTGGTTTCTACTGATCCGATCCTTTTCAAACTTGCAGGTAATGAGGAAATGCATAATATCTTAAACAAGTTCAAATTTTGGCCAGATCAGGCCAACCACTACGAAGTTAGCTGCCCTTGACAGCTCTGTCTATTGTGCTCTTGATCGGATACTTTTTAAACTTGCATATATTAAATGAGGGCATACATAATGTTTTGGATGAGTTTTAATTTTCAGCCTGTTTGGACCACTGACTGTGGAGTTAGCTGCCATTGAGCATCTTAAATATCCCTATAGGTTTACAATGTCTCTCAGGTGAGCAATTGTTGCCCTTTGGGCTACTTGTTGTTTCACCCATAGATTATTAAATTTTGAACATACACTTTGTACTCGAAAAACTATATAACAGTACAATATTTATTTACACCATAGTATCACCTGACTAGCAACACCATGCATAACGCGTGCGGATACGTGAATACAATTTTACTATTTCATTCATAACTCCCACAGCTGTAGTAAACAACGAGTTTGCGCTATTGCCTGTCAACATTATTTTGGCTGTTCTAACAAGCATATGATGCCCTTCACTGAAATTGCTTAACTTCTACACTACTTTTAATGGAAAATATTTTACAAAAGCATCCAAAAATTTGGATTTTTTGTATTCTGTTATGTATAGTTATAGGAGTTATTAGGACATTAGAACATTTAATGGAACTTTCATCGTTTTCGAGAAAAAAAAGCGAAACCCCGTTTGCACTTGGGGCCAAACGGACTATATGAGGATTTATATCGATAAGTTCAACAGGAATTTACCAGTATCAGGTTTTGATGATCCATATATCATGGTCCACTGACTTTCTACTTTGTCCATACAGTGACTCTTAAACTAAATAAAGGGCTGCAGTTTGTTTTTCATTTCAAACTTTAGGATTTACTTGGCATATGACCTTTTATATTATACAAGTCTGCCTCTATAAACCTAGTTACCGTACAAGTGCCAGTACCTTAATCAAGGTGCCATCTTACTCAAGGCACTAGGCGGGGGCATCTGAATACTGTGGACACATTTCTAGTTTACCTCAGCATACCTGTTATTCAGGTTTATTTGACATATCTTCTTAGTTTACTAGAATTACTGCATTTATATGATTCACCTTGTGACCTTGTTTCATTAAAAGGAATTGATTTAAGTTTGATGTGAAGAGTATTTCTGAAAAACTTTTTAGGACTTTTTTTTCTTTTCCATGATAAGAGTGTGAAGTATTTTTGATGATGTCAGAAACATACTTTTATATGGAGAAATAGATGGATGGAATGACAAACAGTTTTATAGCCCTTTTAATTGTATGTTAGTCATATTAAGCCAATGGATGGGTGATAGGGAAAGGCTGTGTGGAATGAAACCCTGTTTACACTTGAAAGAATTCCATCTCCAGAGCAATTTGAACCCAAGTGGCTTTTTTAGCAGGTCAGTGCACTGAGCTACTTGGGAAAACGAACTGGAACTTTGAATGATACTGGTAGCGGTTACTGATTATTAGAAATGAGGTGTTTAAAATAAGTTGATCCAGACTAATGGTTCAGTGCTTCATATAAGAAGGGGTAACAGGGATTTTTAGAGAATTTTTATGCCCCCGTGACGATAGTCAGGGGGTATTATGTTTTACCCCTGTCTGTCCATCCGTCCATCTGTCTGTCCGTCTGTCACGCCTAAAAAGAGTTTGTATAATCAACTCCTCCTACAGTTTTTAAGCAATCAATCTGAAACTTTGCACAAATGTTGCAGGCATACTGAAGATGTGCACCACCCTTTTTGAAGAGAAAAAAATTTTGATAAAATTACGGCCTTTACGGACTTGGAAAATTTTACAGGTTCTGGCTAATGCAAAATGGTAAGTTTGTACAATCAAATTCTCATGCAGTTTTTAGGCTATCAATTTAAAACTTTGCACAGTTGTTCCAGACATATTGAAGATAAGCACCTGCCTTTTTGAAGAGAAAAAAATCAGTTTTGACAAAGTTACCGCCTTTTCGGACTTGGAAATTTTTACAGGTTCTGGCTAATACAGAATGGCAAGTTTGTATAGTCAACATCTCATACAGTTTTTTAAGTTATCAATTGGAAACCTTGCACATTTGTTTCAGACATATTGAAGATATGTATGTGCCTTTTTGAAGAGACGAAGATAATTTTTGACAAAACTACAGCCTTTTATAAACTTGGAAATTTTTGGGGTTTTGATCATACCGATAGACAAAATTGTATAATCAACTCCTTCCACAATTTATTACTAATCGAGTTGAAACTTCCTGATTATTTTACAGACATATTGAAAATGTGCATATGCCTTTTTGAAGAGAAAACATTCATTTTTGACAAAATTACGAGCTTTTTAAACTTATTTTTCCATATTTATACATCAAAACATGTTGTGACCCCTCATTAGAACCATCTTGCCAAGCCTGTTCTAATGAGGGGTCACAACATATGTTTTTATTGAGAAAGAAAAAAGTGTCTCTGAATAATCTTTAAAAAAACAACAACAAAAAAACACTTTATCTGAAGCTCTTTGTTGTTTATTGTCACGCCTGTGCCTAGCAGAAGCTTAGTCCCTTAGCTACCCTTGAAGCACTTAGCGAAGAGTCTGACCAGACTGGGCGGATGCCCAGGCTGATCTGAGTCTGAGCATGGCGCGGGACCACATTGTTGGTTTAGTCGTGTCCCGGCTCATTTCTACTAACTTTTGCCAGAGCTTTTCAAACTCATCATCGTCCATATAGAACATAAGTTTGTTGAGTGTTTGTCTGAGTTCTGGCTTCATTATCCTGCCGGTACCGCCGTTAATTTATAAATGAGCCGCGACACAACAAAACCAACAATGTGGTTGTGCGCCCAGCGCAGACTCAGATCAGCCTGGGCATTCCCCCAGTCTGATCAGAGTCTTCGCTGTCTGCATGAAGGTAGCTTAGTCCCTTAGCTACCCTTTAAGTGCTTAGCGAAGAGTCTGATCAGACTGAGCAAATGCCCAGGCTGATCAGACTCTTCGCTGGGCGCACCACCACATTGTTGGTTTTCTCGTGTCGCTGCTCATATATTGTTACATGTGACTGGAATCAATTATTTTTGTAATTTCAGTCTGAAGCAGAGAAACGAAAGCTGCGGCAAACAGAGGAGTATCAGGGTATGTACAAGTTTAATGCAGTTCAGTTGTTAATTGGAATGGAGTTTAAATGGGTTTGCAAGTTATAGCTCTGTTTAAATACTCAGCATTTACCATAACTTACACAAAACTGGTAATGTAACAATAGCTCTTGACATTGGTCTGTTGGTACATTTTCATTGTATTTATTTTATAAAGTTGACTATCTTTACAATCCCAAACATTTTGCTGTTAAACTGAATTAAGCCAGTGCTAAACAGCTGAGCCACCTTGGCTCCACATATTAAGGTGAATGGATATACTTTCAGAGAAAGCAACTCTACTATTTTGCCTATCCTCTCAGTAGGGGTCAATTCTTAAAGGAAAGAATTGCTCCTCAAGGAACAAATTCTTTCCTTTAAGAGAAGACACCATGTCAAAGAGCTACCTCATCTAGAGAATTAAAACAGGAATTCTTGCAAGTTGATATAACATTATTTTCGGTAAAGAGGCAGAGGGATTGCATTAGAGCAGGGATGTATATTTGGATTAACACAGTTTTACTGTGTGTTTTTGTTTGGCCCATCATACTAAATTACAGTCAGGAATTTTTATCTCAATTTCAGAGAAAGTAGAAGAGCAGCCATTCTTATTCCTGACCTGTGACCTACCCCCACCCCCACTTTACCCCGATGAACTGCAGGAGAACATTATACCACAAGTGCCTTTTCACTCGATACTGGCCAAGTTTAATGGTGTGGTGGAGAAAGAATACAAGACACACAAGGATTCAACATTGAAAAGATTTCAACTAACCAGATTACCTCCATACATCATAGTATACTTTAAAGTAAGTACATTCTTTATTTGAGCAGCATCATCTGATTGCCAACAATGTGGCATTGGTGACAAGCAAAGGTGTCTGATCAGAGCTTCGCTTGTCACATCAGCCACATCTATGAAAGTGGCCCAAGCCATAGAGCCACCAGTGAGGTCTCTGTCTGATCAGAGCCATCACTTGTCATGCCAGCTATCTATGGAAGTGGCCCAAGCGATAGACCCATCAGTGAGGTCTCTGAGACAGATGATCACAGGACAAAATAGTCACATTGATGGAAGTCATATCATGGTTCAATTTATGTTTAAGGTGAAAGGGTTCACCTTTGATTTTTTAGCTCACTTGGCCCGAAGGGCAATAGTGAGCTATTGTCATACCAAAGCATGTGTCATGCATCGTCCATGAACAATCGAAAACCAGTTATTCAAACATCTTCTATAAAACCACTGGACCATTGGTTCTCAAATTTCACATAGAGCATGGCCTGACTCCAGGGTCTCAGAATTGTAAAATTGGGTCAGATGGCAGCCGTTACAAATGAACAGAAAGTGACAAAAGGTGAGGCATAGTGGTCTGTGGGACTCTTGTTATAACAGTAATCCTACAGCTGTATGTTCAAAAATGGGGGAACTTGAATGCACGGGAAAAACATGATTGGTTCATGACATCATGACATGTATTTTAAAAAGGTATTTTTTGTCTTTCAGAGATTTACAAAGAATTTCTTTGTGAAAGAAAAGAATCCAACAATTGTCAACTTTCCTATCAAGTGAGTGCTTACTGTAGTTAAGTGTTATTACAGATGTGTTGGCAGTCATCGTAGATCTTAGTCAGGTGTCTCCGATCAGTAGTTTGGCCTGTGATTTATAAAACATTCAGCAACATAAGCTGTGGAGAAAAGAGAAATAAGTCCACTGTAATATTGTACTCAAGCTATGAAGATTATATAATAATCATCAGAAAATATCTCGTTATTTCTCCAAAAATTTGTTGTAGCCCCATGGCCTAGGTTATCTGATGAGGGTTGCAGTACTGAATTTAGGAAGAAAAAAAAAAAAAGAAATACAATAATTATCTCAGAATATTCATGAGTCACTCCTCTTAAGGTGTCATATCAAATTTTTGCCAGTTTTGAGATGTATTTATAGTTAATTCTTTTCAGTAACATGCTAAAGTCCCAGCAGTGGATTAAACATTATTGTCTTGCTTGTGACTAGCAGAATGTGAGACATATTTATTATTTTTCCTGCAGCAGCTATGTCAGAGACATATGATGTGACCCCTCAGTAGAAAGTTCACTGAGACGGTTGTAATGAGGGATCACAACTTGTGCTTTTATGGAAATTGAGGAAAATTAGCCATAAGTTGTCCTTGTGACTCCTTACCTGGAGCACTAGACTTTTCTGCTGTGCATTTGTAAGTATCATGGAAGCCCTTTTATGTCAACACACTGACAGGCAAGTCATAACTCATATTGCTTCTGGGAATTTTTGTTGGACTTATGGAGTAGCCTTGCTGAGACACATTTCATCAGGAAACAAGGAATTTTCTTCAAGAAGTTGGCTTATACGAAGTTTACATTTGTTTCAGAAATATAGATTTTGGAGATTTGCTACAAGCTGAGGAGAGAACCAAACATCGGAACACGACCTACGACCTGATGGCTAACATTGTACATGATGGGGAGCCAGAAGCTGGTAAAGGCACATATAGAGCTCATATACTCCATAAGGTAGGTCATAATTCACTCTTACGATTATCTGCAGGTAAGCTTTGAATAACATTGGGTTGGCACTTTAACTCTTTCAGTACCAAAAAGCAGACGACAAAATTTACGTCTGCAAAAATTAAAAAAATGCCTTGTCCAAGACATTTCATATTGAGAATTCAAAGACTAGAGGGCAAACAGTGAAGATCTAGATGATGCGGCTCATTATGAGCCGCCTCATCAGGATCTAAGCTGTTTGCAAATTTTGCTAATTTCGTCACTGGGGCTTAAAGAGTTAACAATAAATAAGTGATTCTATATTTCATTATTATGCAGTGTTGCTGCTGAAGGTGAATGGGTGCACTTACAGGGGAAGCAATTCTGCCATTTTCATATGTGGCTCCATTTGCAAAGGGGCTCAACTCTTAAAAGAATTTGCTGCCCAAGGAAGTCAAGAAAGTTGTTTCCCTTTGTAAAAATGGTGGAAAAAAATTAAGAATACCCAGTCACCATAAACAGTTTTCCAGCTGAATGTATAATAAATGATTATAAGTTATTTCACACATGAAGAGTCATAGGGGATATATGAATACCAAAAGATGTATTAGCTGGTCAGCACATCTGTGCTTTCTGATAAGACTCTTTGTTGTTTTGGACCCTTAGGACTACCCAGGTGTGAAAACAGGCTATAATTAGGTGTATACACACTCTTCTCTGAGTCTTTGCCTTTCTATATGCCATTATGACCATATACCTTATTTATTTGGCTCTAAGATGGGAGTTTTCCCCCTCCAAAACCTAGAAAATCTAGATTCCATGTTTTGGAAGGCAAAAAATCTAATAGCAGAATTAATGACTGATTCACATATTTGAGCCGCGACACGACAAAACCAGCAATGTGGTTTTGCACCCAGCGCAGACTCAGATCAGCCTGGGCATCCACCCAGTCTGATCAGATTCTTCGCTGTCCGCATGGAGGTAGATAAGACCCTTAGCTACTCTTTGAGCACTTTACAAAGAATCTGATAAAAATGGGTGAAAGCCCAGGCTGATCTAAGTCTCTGCTGGGCACACAACCACATTGTTGGTTTTGTCGTGTCGCGGCTCATTTATGGTCATTCTGGAGGGGGGATGCTTAAGCTATATGAAAGTAGCAAATGCTGTAGCAATCACTGCGGCATAGGCTTTTTGTGTAGCACGTTTTGGTTAAAAAAAATTATATGATGGGAAAGTCACTGTCAGATGATGAGCTATCATGTATGTAGATTTGTTGACTTATATTGTGATTTCTGCTGCAGGGTACCAGTAAGTGGTATGAGCTACAGGATCTCCATGTTGCTGATATACTGCCTCAGATGATCACACTCTCAGAAAGTTATATACAGGTAATATCACAGTTTGAGCATGGCTGCTGAGATTGTGATAAAGAGGGGAGTTTGATGGTTGGTTCTCAGATAAGATCTGTTCATTCTCCATTTTTAAAAAAAAACAGAGCAGAAGTTAAGGCTATTAATTGGTGATTATTTTTGGATAATTTTTACTAAATCTCCATCAAAACAGAAGTTGTGACCCCTCATTAAATCCATCTTGCTGAGATGGTTTGGCTTACAGTTTTGTGAAGAATTAGGAAAATTATCTCAAAGTTGTCATCCGATAAACTTATTTCCACTTCTGTGGCCCTTTATTAGAACCGCCTCTGACACGTTTCTTTTTATTTACAATAAGAAAATATAATATGGCTCCTCATTGGCACTCAGCCAGTGCTCCTGAGAGGTTACAACATACGCTTGGTGTCACCTGAAAGAGGACCTAAAATTGTTGGTAATGTGAATATTCATATCAACACAGGCAGCCACACAAACTGATCAGTCTTCACTTTCTAATTTTTAGATTCCTGAGGCTTCATAGAGTGTTTATTCAGGCAGGGAAGACTCTGATGAGACTGTGTAGATGTGACAGTTTACCAGAGTCTTTCGTGCTTGCACATACGATAAATTAGGGGATAACAGTCTTGAAAATTGTCTTTTGGGGAGGTAAATCATCGGTTTTATGGTTGGAAATTTCGTTTTACGGCAACGTGCCAGCGGAGCTGTAAAATGCAATTTGCGACAATAAAATCTATATGGAGACTGTAATTTGTCTTTTGAGAAAACATTTGCTTCAATGCTAGTTATTTGAATAGTGCATTATCTCCCATTTAAGCATACTTCACAGGCATTGCAAAATATGAACCACCAACTCTTTCCCAGCTATTTTCTGGTTTTTAATTGCAGATATTTGAGTTGAGGACAGACATCCCCAACCCAGCATATGTCCCCCAAGTGAAGAAGCCCACTACACAGAATAATTCCAACGCAGTGGATATGGAATTATGTTGAGAGTGCACTGTACTCCAAGAAGGCTTCAAACAGTTCAGCTACAACTCCTCAAGCATGCTAGTGCAGATCTAATCTGGAATAGTGATACATGATCAGAATGATAAGAAACGTAAATCAGGCCCCGAGGTTATAAAACTTTTTTCGTGCTCAACTCAGCTGAGCATGAAATTTACTCTGCTGATAAATCTGAAAATGCCAACTAATGTTGGCATTTTCATGTTTATAAGCAGAGAAAATTTCATACTCAGCTAAACTGAGCATGAAAACAACTGGACTTATCAGTAATTTGTTATTTATAAGCAGGTAAAATTTCATGCTCAGCTGAGTTGAGCATGAAAAAAGTTTTATAACCTCGGGGCCAGGGCTCAAAATAACAAAACTTTCTGGAGCTTTTAAAGTTGTATTTCTGGTTTTCTAAAAAACATGAAGCTTAGTAGCTCGATAGAATCAGCTTGTTGCTGAGGTGGTTTGAATAAGATCCCATAAGATACATGTACATATTCATAGAGAAATGAGAATTATTTTTTGTTTGCTTTATTTTATACCAAAACTTTCACTTATCTGGAGCTCTTCAAAGAGATGTGGTGTAGTCATTTGCTATTTCAGTTACTTTGCCAATAGCTGTCATAAATGGGGTATGGAATTTGATAGTATCTGTTCTTCAGCCTTTTCATACATACTTTGCCATATCACAGCAGTTTACTTCATCATGAGAGAGCCAATCTGCGTAGCGCGGTCAGTAGGGCACCTGACTCATAAGTCAGAGGTCCTGGGTTCGAAGCCTGGTCGGGCCACATACTTTTGTTTCAGGAAGGGCAGTTGTTAGTTACTGGTGAAAGTATGTACTGGTTAACCGCTTAGGAGGTCTAAGCCTGCCCAGAAATAGTGTGGTTAGGTTAACTGACCATCCCGACATAACCTTAGTTGTTTACCATGGACGTAAAGCAACAAATCAATCAATCAGTCAATCATTATGAGAAAAATCATATGATCAACATGAAACTGACATGACTCTCAACTGGAGTAGCATTCGTGCCTGCAGAGGTGATTGGTAGTGTGGCATGAGTAGTTTTTTAGGTCACTACACCATGGGAAGCTACCAAGATGACCATGTTTGACAGCACTGAATTGTTATCTTGCATAAATCAGTCTTGCTTAGGGCTAATGCGGTTCTGTAAGTTACACTGTCCAGAACATATAGAATGAAAACATTGAATTACTTTATCCTGAAACAAATATTGCACTGGCAATAAATAGTTTGTTTACAGTTATTTTAAGATGCTGTTATATCACTATCAGAGCTCTAGATAAGAGGGGTATTTGATGATGATAAGGGATAATTTTTGTTAATACTGCATAAAAAATATGTTGTGACCCCTCATCTGAACCGTCTCGTCGAGACGGTTCAGATGAGGGGTCACAACATATGGTTTGAATAAGAAATTGAAAAAATGATCCCTCAATTATCATCAAATACCCCTCTTATCTAGAGCTCTGACTATGTGTGTCAGATGGAGAATTTAATGATGCAATAGCAGTTTCACTGGACAGTTTCACAACAGGATAAACAAGATAACAGGCTGAACAGGTATACTGTACAGTTGAGTAGTGTAAACTGGCAATGATTAGGATCTGTTGTTTACTGGAGAAACAGCTTGTTTTCCAAGTGGCAGGATGGGGGTAATACGGCAGAACCCCAGAATTGAAGTTTTATACATTTGTATCTTGTATCACATTAAAATGCCTGGCCGCGTAGCGCAATCGGTAGGGCACCTGACTCATAAGTCAGAGGTCCTGAGTTCGAAACCCAGTCTGGCCACATACTTTTGTTTCTCCTTCCGCTGATTCAAGAAGGGCAGTTGTCAGCTACTGGCGAAAGTATGTGCACTTAGTACTGGTTAACCACTTAGGAGGTCTAAGCCTGCCCAGGAATAGTGTGGTTAGGTTAACTGACTGTCCCGACATGACCATAGTTGTTTACCGTGGACGTTAAGCAACAAATCAATCAATCATTAAAAATATTGATGCAGTGTCACATGTTTGCATTTGAGGAGAAATATAGCAGACAGAGAACAGCTGCTGGATTTTGACTTGTAGAGAGCTCAGTTAATATGTTCTGTTACTGTTAGTGACAAATGGAATTTGTTGATATAAAATGGGAGGACATGAAGTTCATAATAAAGGGGTATGTCAACAAGGAAATAGCCTGATGAATAAAGACTAATCAAATTTTTCTGTGTTACAGTTTCTGTCATGTACAACTTTTGTTTGCAATCGGTAGGGCACCTGACTCATAAGTCAGAGGTCCTGGGTTCGAAACCCGGTCTGGCCACATACTTTCGTTTCTCCTTCCACTGATTCAAGAAGGGCAGTTGTCAGTTACTGGCGAAAGTATGTGCACTTAGTACTGGTTAACCGCTTAGGAGGTCTAAGCCTGCCCAGGAATAGTGTGGTTAGGTTAACTGACCGTCCCGACATGACCTTAGCAGTTTACCGTGGACGTTAAGCATCAAATCAACCAACCAACCAACAACTTTTGTTTTTAACTCATTTCTTCATGAGAGTAAAACTATCCCTGAAATTAAGGTGTATTGATACACTTCCAGGGGGAGCAACTCTTCCATTTCTGTTTTTGCTGCCCATCCCATAGGACCAAATTATTTTCTTCATGAGTAGACTTTTTATATGCCCATTTTGAAAGAAAAATAGATGCATTATGTTATGCCACTGTCATTCAGTCCGTGCATCCGTAAATAATCTTGTTCACTCTGTTACTCCAGAACCATTTGAAATTCGTAAACAAAGCTTAATAGTGATGTGTATATCAGCAAAAACAGGACACTGGCATACTTGCCGGACCGGGTAGGCAATCGGTAGGGCACCTGACTCGTAAGTCAGAGGTCCTGGGTTCGAATCCCGGTCTGGCCACATACTTCCGTTTCTCCTTCCGCTGATTCAAGAAGGGCAGTTGTCAGTTACTGGCGAAAGTAGGTGCACTTAGTACTGGTTAACCGCTTAGGAGGTCTAAGCCTGCCCAGGAATAGTGTGGTTAGGTTAACTGACCGTCCCGACATAACCTTAGTTGTTTACCGTGGACGTTAAGCATCAAATCAACCAACCAACCAACTGGCATACTTTCTGAATCATCTGCATTTGCATAGATTTCAGGTTCACTCCCTAATTCTATAACCATATGAAATATTTTAACTAAACTTAATGGTAATGTGTATATTGTTGAGGCACTGTATCAAGAACAAGAAGGTAAATTTGGCATATTTTCTGAATTACATTGGTATTTTTATCCCCCGACCGAAAGGTTCGGGGGATATAGCGATGAGCCTGGCGTCCGTCCGTAAACATTTTCTTGTCCGCTCCATATCTTGAATACCATTTGGAATATTTTCATGATACTTCACAGTTATGTAGAACAGGTCATGGCGAGGTGTCGCGTGCAAGAATGGTTACTATTGCTTTTGTAATTTTTGAGTTATCTCCCCTTTGGTGAATTTTTGGCAGATTTGTATCCGCTCTGTAACTTGAATACCCTTTGGAATATTATCATGATACTTCACAGATATGTAGAGCAGGTCATGACGATGTGTCGCGAACAAGAATGACAACTCTTGCTTTCTTACTTTTTGAGTTATTTCCCCCTGATGGTTTTAGGTGTGATTTCGTGTCTGCTCCATAACTTGAATACCCTATGAAATATTTTCATGATACTTCACAGATATGTAGAGCAGGTCATGACGATGTGTCACGAACAAGAATGACAACTCTTGCTTTCTTACTTTTTCAGTTATTTTCCCCTGATGGTTTTAGGTGTGATTTCGTGTCTGCTCCATAACTTGAATACCCCTTGAAATATTTTCATGATACTTCACAGATATGTAGAACAGGTCATGACGATGTGTCGCGAACAAGAATGACAACTCTTGCTTTCTTACTTTTTGGGTTATTTCCCCTTGATGGTTTTAGGTGTGATATAGTGTCTGCTCCATAACTTGAATACCCTTTGAAATATTTTTATGATACTCCGCAGATATGGAGATCAGATCATGACAGTTTGTCTCATACAAGAATGACAACTCTTGCTTTCATACTTTTCCGAGTCCCCCCCCCCCCCCCCCCCCCCCCCCCCCCCACCCAACCAAAAAAAAAAAAAATTGTTTTTGTTGTTCTTTTTACAGATTTGGATTCTTTGTCCAAATTCACTTACTTTACTAGAGAGCTTAAAATTAGATTTGTAGGGCTTGTACTTTAGAAGTTATTCACACATTTTGAAATGTTGAATGTATCATATGCAATACTAGCAACCACAGGTGAAATTTTGAAAGTTTAGTAAATGAAAAACAATTCATATCAGCTTATAGAGCTAGCTGAAAGCAGCATAGTGCAGTTTATTTTTTCAAAATATCTTTACTAGAACTGAAGTTACACTGTTTTAAAGTCGGAAAATTCCGACTGATTTTCAGAATTTTTTAACCCTATATTTGCCCTTTTCTTCAAGATATGACGGCACCGAAATTCAGTCAGATTTTCTATTGATTTTTCTAATATCTCAATTAATATACACCAGAATTTCAAAATTCACATAGCTTTATAAAGCTTTTTATATCCTCTTTTATTTAAAAGCAAAAAGTTTGAAATTAAACTGAGTTTTGCCACCAGCATTTTTGTTTGAAAAGAGGACCTTTGTGTCCAAAAAGAGGCCAAAAATAGACCATTTTGGCAAAAAATTCATAAAAATCAACTAAAATTTGTTTTTTCTCCACCATCAGTAAAAATATTTTCAAAATTCACCTAACTTTATGTGCCTAAGTGTTTTTCCTAAGTGAATACTGAATATTGAGCATGTAAATTTTGATTTGGCAAAAGGAGTTTGGTTTAGCTATCCATACCCTCTCATGAAAATTATGGTCGAAAACATGAAAATTTGAGATGATTTTTTTTCTTCACCCACAAATGTCAGCTACAGTTGTGATCAGAACTAGATGTATTATGCATCAAGCTAATCCAAATTCTATGCTCTTTCTTATGAAATGTATTTGAAATTGCTACATTTATTCCACTTCAGAACAGATCAAGTTAAGGCCAGGTACCTCAAAGTTTTTTTTGTCCAATTCTGAACTGACTTTCCAATCTGCTGGGGTTGCTAGCAATACATTGTCTACATGGTTGCTATTTGAGATTTTACCTCTTTTTAGCAATCTGACATACTGTTTTGGTCTGAGTGTTAGATAATCATGCATCTGCTAAGCAGATAATGTCAATAAGGAGCATAAAAGAATGACAGTTTTCCATTTATATGCGTTTTGAAGTGCACCCTGTTTACCAAGGCGCAGGGGGCCTTTGGTCGGGGGATTTGCCATCTCCTCTGATGGCTATTTTTCCATCTTCTGAAGCGCTTCACCCTGGGAGCTGAGTTTTGGTATACTATGTATATGCTGATTAGCGTATTGTAGAGTTTTTTTTATGCATTAAGGTTTTTGCCCCTGCTCATTTGTCTGTCCATCCATAAAAATCTTGTATATGCCATAACTTTTAAGCATGACTTTGTGAAGCAAAGATGGGCTTATGCAATACCCTTTGTGTGCATGTGATTCTACATTTGTAAAAATATTCACCTGTTGTGTTTAGTTGAGTTTCTAGGTATCCACAAGGGCTAGAGTCTTCAAACATGCTCCAGAGATACATCTTGAAAAGATCTACTGTAAGCAGTGATGCATATCAGGCCATCACCTGTATTTCACAGTTGATTGAACATAGGGAAAATGTTCACCTGTTGCATTTAGTTCAGTTTCTAAGTAACCACACAGGCTAGAGTCTTCAAACTTGCTCCGTAGATACTTCTGGGGAAGATCTACTGAATATCTAAGATCTAAGTCATGGCATATTATGCCATGACTTATGTTTCAGGGTTGATTGAACATAGAAAAAAATATTTACCTATTGCATTTAGCTGAGTTTCTAAGTAACCACAAGGCCAAGAGTCTTCAAACTTGCTCCATAGATACATCTTGGGAAGATCTACTGAAAGCAGCAAGGCATATTGGGCCATGATCTATATCTGCCCCATAGATACATCTGGTGATGATCTACTGAAAGCAGCAGTACATATTCTGCCATGACCTATATTTCACGGTTGATTGAACATAAGAAAAAATATTCACCTGTTGCATTTAGCTCAGTTTCTTAGTAACTGCAAGGGCTAGAGTCTCCGAACTTGCTCCATAGATACATCTGGGGAAGTTCTTTCTATTGAAAGCAGCAATGCATATGGTGCCATGACCTATATTTCACGGTTGATTGAGTATTGAAACTTGCATCATAGATACGTCCGAGGGAGACCTTGCATATGCATATTGGGCCGTAACTCATATTATACAGTTGATTGAACATAGAAAAATATTCACCTGTTGTGTTTAGCTCCGTTTCTTTAATAGTAGAACCTGCTTAACAATAGGTGCATATGGGGAAGATCTGCTGAAAGCAATGATGCAAATCAGGCCATTACCTTTGTTTATTTATTGATATAACATAGAAAAAAATATTCACCTGGTGTGATCCATGGATATGTCTGGGAACACCTACTGAAAGCAGTGATGCTTATCGGACCAAGACCTGTATTTCAAGGTTGATTGAACATAGAAAAAACATTGCATCTGTTGGGTTTAGCTCATTTTTGAAGCAACCACAAGGGCTAGAGTCTTCCAACTTTTTCCAAAGATACATCTGGGGAAGATCTGAAGGCAGCGGTGCATGTCAGGCAGTGAGTTGTATTATATGGTCCAGTGATTTTGCCTAATATCTCAAAGACTATTTGATGTATGAACATGATTGCTTAGGATAATGACTCAATATGACCCAAAGTTGAACCTCAAACTAATAGTAGGTTGCAGTAACCTATATAACATGGTCCAGTGATTTTGTTTTATACCTTGACTTCTTGATGTACAAATATGATTGCTTGGGACAATGACTCAGTTTGACCTAAAGTTTGAAGTCGAACTAACAGTAGGTCACATTGACCTATATTCCATGGTCCAGTCAGCCGGGCCGCATAGCGCAATCGGTAGGGCACCTGACTCATAAGTCAGAGGTCCTGGGTTCAAAACCTAGTCTGGCCACATACTTTCGTTTCTCCTTCCGCTGATTCAAGAAGGGCAGTTGTCAGTTACTGGCGAAAGTATGTGCACTTAGTACTGGTTAACCGCTTAGGAGGTCTAAGCCTGCCCAGGAATAGTGTGGTTAGGTTAACTAACCATCCCGACATGACCATAATTGTTTACCATGGATGTTAAGCATCAAATCAATCAATCAAAAAAAAATCCATGGTCCTGTGATCTGGCCTTTTTCCTTGAAGACTATTAGATGTTTGAACATGATTACATGTATTTGCTATAATGACTCAATATGACCTAATGTTTGACATCAAACTAACAGTAGCTTACGGTGACCAATATTTCATGGTCTTGTGATTTTGCCTTATTTCTCCAAGACTACTTGATGCAAAAACATTCTTCTGATAATGACTCAGTATGACCAGATGTTTGACATCAAAGTAACGGTAGGTCATAGTGACCTGTATTTCATGGTCCAGTACCTAATATTTAGAAGCTTGTTTGATGTATATACATGATACTTTGGGATAATGACTCAGTATGACCTAAAGTTAGACCTCAAACTAACAGTAGGACACATTGTCATTTATTTCATGGTCCAGTGATTTTTGGCTTATATCTTGAAGATGTTTTGATGTACATGTACGAACATGATTTCTTGGGATAATGACTCAGTATGTCACATTCACCTTTATTTCATAGTCTAGTGATTTTGCCACTTAGATTACGAACATGATAGCTTGCAATAACAACTCAATTTGACTGACTGTTTGACCTCAAACTTACAGTAGGTCACAATGACCTATATTTCATGCGCCAGTAATTTTGCCTCATATTTCTTACACTTTTTCGTGGATTAACCTTGTACTTTGGCTAATGGTTGTGGCTAACATTGTGAATGACCTAATACTGATTATAGGTAAGTGGGCCTTTCATTATCACCCTCCCATGGTCCTGATATTAAACTGCAACTCATCCCTTCATCTTTCATGAGGAGCATTCCACCTTTGACCTGTATCTTATGCCTCACTAACTTCATCATACCTTTCTTTACCTACATATTATAGTTGCAAGTAGCACATCACACAGAGCTTTGAGGTATAATTTCAGGTCTTTGGGCAAAAGTTAGCTGATTGGTCAGTTTCTCCAAACTACTTTATGACCTTATCTAATTATATCAAAACAGAGCGGTCAGTCAGGAATGTGCCAAGTCATAAAGATGAGATAATATGGCTATTTTATAGCAGCCCCTTTGAAGTAATTTCTCATAGGAAAACCTGCTCTTGCATTTAGCTTAGTTTCTAAGTAGCCAAAAAGGGATAGAGTCTTCAAACTTGCTCCATAGATACATCTGGGGAAGGTCTACTGAAATCAGTGATGCATATTGGGCCATGGCCTATATTTCACTGATCATTGGACAAAGAAAAACTTTCACATGTTATGTTTAACTCAGTTTCTAAGCATACTAAAAGGGATAGAATATTCAAACTTACTCTGTAGGTTTATTTTGGGAAGATCTACTGAATGCAGTGATACATATCAGGCCATGACCTATATTTCATGTTCTAGTGATTTTACCTTATATCTTGGCTTTTTGAAGTATGAGCATGACAGCTTAAGTTAATTAGTCAGTATGGCCTGATGTTTAACCTCAAAATAAAAGTTAGCCATAGCATTTCATGGTCCAGTGATTTTGCCTTATGTCTTTGAAGACCATTTGATGTAGGAGCATGATACTTTTGGATAATAAATCAGTATTATTTGATGTTTGACCTCAAAATAAAAGTCAGTCACACTGAGCTAAATTTCATGGTCCAGTGATTTTGCCTTATGTCCTTGAAGACCATTTGATGTAGGAACATGATAGCTTGGGATAATAAATCAATTTAATTCCATGTTTAACTTCAAAATAAATGTTCCCAGCGACCTATATTTCATGGTCCAGTGATTTTGCCTTATATACTCGGTCAAAAAAGTAACGATACCAACTATCGTCCATATTTTCAAGGAACCAAGTGCATATTGGAATTAATTGAGGCTCATGTATGTTTGGGGAGACGCCAAAGAACAAAATGCTTAGAAAATTGTCAACCTATACTTTTCCACACGAGAGTTATCTGGCATTATTCGATAGGAGTCAATTTGAATGCATCTCATTTCTGCGCATGCGCAGGAATAAATTTTGTATTGCGCAGAAAAGTCCATAATGCAGGAAGTTCGAAAAACACTTAAAATGTTTAATGTCTTGTACTCGGGCTTTACAGGCGAGGTTTAAATTCTTCAAATTCTCAGATTATCTCCCTTTTAATTAAAAATATAGCGATTTTCAAGGCTTCATTATTACTGTACCTGTCGGTCTTTTTTCAAAGTTTCTTCATAAACATTTTTGTTCTGTCATTGTTTTCATGGCATAATGACAAAATTGGAAAAATTGTTACACGCCCGCTAGCCATTACGATTTCGATTTCCTATGAAAATCCCACTGAGAGTGGCATTTAAACACTCTTTAAAGGAATCACAGTACTCTGACTTGTGGTTCAAATTCTCGTATCAGAAGCGGTCAAATTTTGTTTTCTTTGGCAAGTAGCCTTATCTAAGGCCTTGCTCTTGTGTATGGAGCGCAGAATCTTGGGAATCATTATTCACCAACCAATTGTAAAAACTGTGAACTTGGGCAGTTTTAATGATGTTACTCTGTGAAAATGAAAAATTACCCCTTGCATATTCAAACGACCCTTGTAGCATGTGTAGTCTTAGGAAACCAAAACAAATAAGTTTGTTCAATAGGCAAATGAATACTCTTTTGAAATTAGTAAACTATATTTGTTCTTAATTTCTGCAATTGCCATAGCAACAGAAGAAATTTTATGTATAGGAACTTTTTTGACCTAGTATATTTTGAAGTCTGTTTGATGTATGAACATGATTACTTGGGATTATGACTCAGTATAACCTGATGTTTGATCTCAGAATAAAAAAGGTCATATTGACCTGTATTTCATGGTTTAGTGATTTTGCATTATATATTAAAGAGTTTTTGATACATGAACATGATAATTGGGATAATAAATCACTATGGCGAGATGTTTTACCACAGAATAAAAGTAGATCAAAGTGACCAATATTAAATGGTTCAGTGACTTTTCCTTACCTCTTGACGACTGTTTGATATATGAACATGTTAGCTTGGTTTAATGAATCACTATGACTGGATGTTTGACCTTCAAATAAAATGAGATCACAATGATCTGAATTCCATGGTTCAGTAATGTTGCCTTGTACTCTGAGGACTACTTGATCTATCAACATACATGTGATAATGAGTCAATATGACCCATGTTTGACCTCAAAAATATAATAAGTCAAATAGAACTAGATCATAGTGACATGAATTTCATGGTTCAGTGATTTTGCCTTGTACCCGGAGGACTACTTGATCTACCAACATAATAGCATGTGATAATGAGAATATGACCCAATGTTAGACCTCAAAATAAAAGTAGGTCAAATAAAATTAGATCACAGTGACTGCATTTCATGGTTCAGTGATTTTGCCTTGTACCCTGAGGACTTCTTGATCTATGAACATAAAAACATGTGATAATGAGTCAATATGACCCAATGTTTGACCTCAACAAAGTAGTGACCTATATTTCATGGTCCAGTGATTTTGTCTCATATTTTCTAACACTATTTCATGGATTTGCATTATACTTGGGTTAATGCTTTTGGGTGACACTGTGAGTGACCTCATACTGATCATATTTCATGGTCCAGTAATGTTGCTTCATATTTCTTACACTGTATCATTGATTTACTTTATACTTTGGTTAGTGGTTTGGGGTGAGACTGTGAGTGACCTCATACTGAGTTTAAGTCAGTCTGACCAACTTTTCATAGTCCAGTGATTTTGACATAATACTTACACTATTCAATGGTTGTGCATTATATTTTTGTTAATAGTTTGGGCTTACACTGTGAGTTACCTCATGCTAATTTTAGGTCATCCCGACCTATATTTCATTGTTCAGTGAATCTAGCCTATATCTCTAACACTATTTCATTGAATCATTTCATACTTGTTTTATGGTTAGGGCTGACACTGTGGGTGACCTCATACTAACTGTAGGTCAGTGTGACTTTTATTTTATGATCCAGTGATTTTAGCCAATATTTCTAATACTATTTCAGTGACTTGTATCATACTTGGGGTAATGGTAAATTCAGATACAGTTATTGACTTCATATCACCTATGGGTCAATGTGAACCATATATCACAGTTCCGTGATATAATCATGTCTCTGACAATATTTTAGAGGCTTTAATAACTCTTATGATAACTGTTTATGACACTGCAGTTGATCTCATTTCACTTCGCCGTATTGTTCTTATCAAACATGCCTTTTATATAGTCAGCAGTCTCCCATAAGTCGTGCTTTATTGTCTTCGGAATAGTCTTGTTAATAGACATATATTACAAGATGGCGCCATTTCAGGCAAGACACAGCGTTCCACGAATTTTGCATGTTTATTGCAATAATCTTGCGGGGGTGGGGGGGGGGGGGAGGAGGGGGGTTGTTTTGTTTTTTAGCTCACCAGAGCCAAAGGCTCCGGGGGAGCTTATAGGATAGGCAGTTGTCCGTCGTCGTCGTCTGTCTGTCGTCTGGCGTCGCCGTCTGTCGTCCGTCAACACTTTTAAACGACATCTCCTCTGAAGCTACCAGGTCAATTGGGCCCAAATTTTATCTGTAGCATCCTTGGGCTGGGGGATTGAAAGTTTGTGTTTTTTATGAAAATCTGCCCTTTAGTTTGGTTGCTATGGCAACTTAGAGCTCCCATAGACTTATAATGGGGAAAATTGAAAAATGGCATTTTCTGCCAAGCCATTGCAGATATGTTGACAAAACTTTTATAGAAATGTTCCTTGAGAAGTTTTCTATCAGCTGATTGTTTTTTGGCCTACTGCTCCTTTAATTGGTTGCCATGGAAACCAAAGTGCAAAAATATGGATAAAAATACTTAAAAAATTATCTCCTCTGAAGCCACTGGGTCGATAAGGCCCAGATTTCATCTGCAGTATCCTTAGGCTGGGGATTGAAAGTTTGTTTTTTTTCTTCTGAAAATCAGCTCTTTAGTTTGGTTGCTATGGCAACTTAGAGTTGCATTGACTTATAATGGGGAAAATTGAAAAACGGCATTTACTGCCAAGCCATTGCAGATGTATTGACAAAACTTTTATAGAAATGTTTCTTGAGAAGTCCTCTATCAGCTATATGTTTTTTTGGCCCACTGCTCCTTTTATTGGTTGCCATGGAAACAAAATACAAAAAATGGAAATGAACTACTTAAAAAATTATCTCCTCAGAAGCCACTAGGCAGATATGGCCCAGATTCCATCTGTAGTAGCTTTAGGCTTTGGGGTTGAAAGTTTGTGTCTTTTTTTTTTTTTTTTTTTTTTTTTTTTTTTTTATATATAAAAATCGGCTCTTTAGTTTGGATGCTAAGACAACTTAGAATTGTATTGATTTATAATGGTGAAAACTGAAAAATGGCATTTACTGCTAAGCCATTGCAGATATGTTGACAAAACTTTTATAGAAATGCTCTTTGAGAAGTCTTCTATCAGCTATATGTTTTTGGCTCACTGCACTTTTAATCGGATGTCATGGAAGCCATAAAGCAAAAAAAAAAAGGGGAGAAAAACACTTTAAAGAAACATCTCTTCTGAAACCAACTACTACAATCAAAATAAGGAAAATAGTTACATATTTTTTATCAACTCAACAGACTGTCAGACTGTGACTTTGTAGTTGTATATTTTGTATAAGCATGTACAAATGTGACAGCAATTTTGAGCCTATTCAAATTAGACAGCAAGTTTGAGCTAGAGATCTGGTGAGCTTTGTGGCCCGTGGGCCTCTTGTTTCTACATTATCATTTTCTTTTCTCCAGTCTGTAAAAAGTGACAAATAAATTACGGATGATGAAAAAGGCTTAATCACTATTTGTTGAAATAAATAGTTATATCAATTTTAAGTTTACCCGGTCTCTACCTATGTCCACCGAGGAGGAGTTGTCAATTCTTTAATGATTTCCGATACCAGCCCGGTATTATCAACAGTATTGGATCTTTAGTGTGACCGCGACAAACACCTGATACCGACTGTAAAAGCCCAAAACTATACTACACCTTTAGTCACTAGATCTTATACAATGGAAGATTATTTTGTATTTGGGATCATTTCTGGTTGAGCTGTTTTCTATATCTACTAAACAAAAAACTCAAGGGCAATAATATACGAGTGTAAAAATGATATAGGTATTAAGCAGAGTACCGGCGCGCGGGGTAACCGCGCAAACGTTGTCCTTGGTTACCCGATGTTTGACTGGCATGGTCTTCTATAGGACATAGGAAACGCCACTATACTTTTTCTGTTTTTGGAACATTGGATAATCAGGGAAAGTGAGTGCGGATAGACGACCAGGATGTCTCAAGTGGGAGTTAGACCTCCCTCCCAGCTTAGTACTGGGAGGGCGGGGGTCAATTTACCGCAGATACAGCACCCCCTCTCCCGAATGAGTAACCCAGAAAACATGGATATACGTGGGGTATCGCGTTCGGGGGAGCGTCCGACGTCGCAGCCTAACACCGGAAGACCATTGGCCGCCGAGTCCAGGTATCCAGTCCGCAAAAGTATGAGCGCCATGTCGGGACGGGAGAGCAGACAGTCTAGTCGCTTGGGCCGGGAAAATGTACCCCCACCCATGCCTATTGACAGTATACCGGAAGGTGTTGAAGTTACATATGGAGATCCAAACAAAACCAGAATGCCAGTGTTTGGTAAGTTGTCATAATTGACTTGCCTCTGTTTACATGTATGAAGTTTCAGCTTTCGATTAATCAACTTACGAGTTCTTACATACATTAAAAATAAAGAAGTTTGTAAGGCACTGCGTGCAGCCGTGATCCACAGGCACTCGAAGAAAAATTTGTGAAATTCTCATATATTATGAAATGTTAGTCAAAAAGCATTTTGTCCTATCTGCATCATACTGAAAAGTCAAAGACTAGAAAGCAAACTCTTCGGGATCAGCGCTGTTTGTAGAGTGGACATTTTCATTTCTGGCGCTGTCTATAGAAGGTTTAACAGAGAAACGTAAAATTCTAGATTGGTGTTTTGATGTGTTGTCATATTGGTAAAACTGAATTGGTTCACTTTATTCCTTTTCCGTTTATCCCATCATTTTGTATGCGAAAAACTCATTTATGGCTTTGGCATATGTCTCAAATGAATTGTCTAATTTTGATGTTCCATTAGATTCATGCCAAATTATTGTACGGTGTATTAAACAACCGCCCATAAAGTTTGAAATAAATTAAAAAAATTGTAGGTGGTATATGGGATACAATAGAGGCGAGCATCGTTTCTATTTAATTTTGCCATATTTTTTTTCTCCCAATTATGTTGGAGACTATGTACACTCCATAAAGACATTTTAATTGAAACCTTTCAATTTATAATAATATATTCAGATCGGCAGTTTATTATTCTCTAATCTTTCCTGTGGAGACGTTGAATGCTACTTGTGAACAAATATTTAACTTTCCTCCCATGAATTACAAACTATTTACCAAGGGTAAACGTCTACTGCATATTAAACAGGAAAGTATATATACTGCAATTATAGTCATTAGATACTCCAAAATAAGTATACATACTCCATGTTGTACACACGTTTAAAATGTTTATATAAGGGCTTAAGCTGAATTGCCCCAAGGCAGGGTCAAAATAGCCATAGGCAGAAATCATCTGATAACGGCGCGACATATTCTGCACGGCTAAACTGATTTGCCACCGTAACTCTCTCTCTCTCTCTCTCTCTCTCTCTCTCTCTCTCTCTCTCTCTCTCTTTCTTTCTTTCCATCTTTACTGTCTCGGTCAATCTTGACCATGATGACAGGTTTCTGGTGTGGCGCATAAGTTGTCACAAAAAAAAATAATAAATAAATAAAAAAAAAATGAATTTGTGACAAAGCCACCAGCAGGTTAAAACTATTTACAAGAAGTCCTCAGGGGCAGGCATTCCATGCCTAACCCCTGCCCTACCCTAGGATATTAAATTTTGGCCTTAAACCCATCAACTGTCTCCGAAGAGACAGCTTCGGTTGTAAGGCCATTCCAAGTTGCAATTGTCCTGGGGAAAAAGGAATTCTTAAAACCGTCCGTGTAAGCGTTTGGACGGTGGTACTGGAATGGGTGGGACCTAGTTCTCCTGCTCCCTTCACCGACCTCAGATAGGTACTTATTCTTATCTACAATGGCAAGATTATTATGGATTTTGTAGAATAGAGACAGAGAAGCCTGCTGTCGTCTTTCCTGCAGATCTGGCCATTGGAGTTCTTCTAACATTTCTCCCACATGGCTTTGATTGCGCCAGCGCCTACAGGTCCAACGGGCAGCAGTCCTCTGTACTTTTTCTATTCTGTTAATATCAGCTTGGTGATGGGGCATCCAAACTGGCGCTGCATATTCTAATTTGGGCCGGACCAGAGTTTTATATGCAGCAGCCTTGATTTCCTTCGATGCAAAAGTCAAGTTTCTACAAAGGAAACCCAAAGTCTTAGTAGCCTTACTGGTAATTTCATTGATGTGCTGACCCCACTCGAGGTCATTCGTAATTTCAACTCCTAAATATTTGGCTGACGATACATTCTCTAGGACTTGGTTATGCAATGTATAACCATGGATTATTTGCTTTGGAGGGGGGTGCCTAGTCACCCTCATAGAGTGACATTTGGCAACATTAAATTTCATGAGCCATGCCTCTTCCCAAAGTGCCAATTTATCTAAATCATCTTGGAGTATCTGTTGGTCTTCGGACCGTCTAATATTTCTATAGAGTACACAGTCATCAGCAAAAAGGCGGACTGTGGAGCTTATGTTGTCTGGCAGGTCATTAATAAAGATTAAGAACAGGATGGGCCCTAAAACAGAACCCTGGGGGACACCAGACAACACGGGGAGAGGGTCTGAACAGACACCATCCAGAACAACTTTTTGTGTCCTTCCAGATAGCCAGGCTGAGATCCACCGGATTTCGAAATATCGCATTCCTCGACTGTACTGCATTGTATTGTTTTGAAGCTTTACGTCCATAATAAACAGCTGTGGTCATGTCGGGACGGTCAGTTACCCTAACAACACTATTCCTGGGCAGGCTTTGACCTAAGCGGTTAACCAGTACTAAGTTCACATACTTTCGCCAGCAACTGACAACTGCCCTTCTTGAATCAGCGGAAGGAGAAGCGAAAGTACTTGGCCGGACCGGGTATCGAACCCGGGGCCTCTGGCTCTCGAGTCAGATGCGCTACCGACTTCGCTACGCGGTCTGCCGCGCATTCCTCGAGCGTATAATGAAAGGGTGGTCTCCTAAAATGAGCCGCGACACGACAAAGCCAACAATGTGGTTGTGCGCCCAGCGCAGACTCAGATCAGCCTTGTCATCCGCCCAGCTTGATCAGACTCTCCGCTTAGCGCTCAAAGGGTAGCTAAGGATCTAAGCTACCTTCATGCGGACAGTGAAGACTCTGATCAGACTTGGCGGATGCCCAGGCTGATCTGAGTCTGCGCTGGGCGCACAACCACATTGTTGGTTTTGTCGTGTCGTGGCTCAAATGATACAGGTTATTTTAGTGCAGTTCAAAAATTTGGTTCTTGTACACGTTCTTGGCCTTGTATCCGAACCATGTTTAGACAGAGGAGACACAGTTTCATTTTACCATAACGCGGATCAGTCTCTTCGTGGACTTTTCATTCACCTGTATTTTGATATGGACCAGATTTAGAGATTTGCTGTTAGACTACAGAACACATACAGTAGAAAAAAATGCCGTATCAAAAATGACTTGCTGTACGAACTTGGCATAAGACATTAGGAGTCAGTACTCAGGAACCTAAATCAACAGAAAGTTGATAACAGGTCTATATCGGGCACCTCAACATGGCAAAATAGTTTGTTCTGTTTCTGATATCCCTGCGACTATCGTAATATCTTGATAACATAAACAGAGGGCGAAAATAAGTTGGGAACAAACATATCAATCCAATTTTGTTAAAAAGCAAATACAGCTTCGTGTGCAGGCTTGCGACTTTTTGGTTTTTGGTCACATTTGCATTCCATGAATTCTTATTAATCACTAAATTCTAAATGCAGATAGTACATTAGGGCCGCGAAATAGATGGGCTACCTGGCGCCTCTGCGGCGGCATACTGTAAAATATGGTATGGTATGATGGGTTGGTATGTGGTATGGTATGAAAATCCTATACCATACCACATACCATACCAAACAGCCATACCAAAAGTATTATAGACCTGTAGTTTAATCTAGATCTGTAGTCACTGAAAGTCTATAGCAGTCTGACTGACCTTCATAAAAGCATTATACCCATCATTATCAAATACATGACAACAATGTTAACAAGATCACCTCTATTATAAGCATTACACCCATCATTTTCAAATGCTTGACAACAATGTTAACAAGATCACCCAATGGTGATCTTGTTAACATTGTTGTCATGCATTTGATAATGATGGGTATAAGCCCAAATAACACTTTTGGTATGGTCGTTTGGTATGGTATGTGGTATGGTATAGGATTTTCATACCATACCACATACCAACCCATCATACCATACCATATTTTACAGTATGCCCTCTGCGGCAGAGCTGCTAGCAGCTGTAGCAGGACCTTATTGTCATTTATCTGAGGTCGGGTAAAAGTCCTACAAATCGGAAGCAACGTCTCGGCATGACTAAAATTTTGTTTACTGGGACGTTAATCACAACTGAGTAACAACAACAACGTTACGGCATGGTAATCAAGACATGCCAGCATTAGTAACCAGCCGGTAGACTTACAGCAGAAAAAGAGAACAAATATAAAAGAAAATTATTTATCCACGTCATAGGGAAAATGTGCAAACGAGGACTCAAATCATGTTGCAAACACATGCAGTATGACCAGAGTCTTCCCATATGCATCCACGGTCCATAATACCCGGTACATGAATAGTCTGATCAGTGTATACAGATGTTCTGGGTCTTAACAAAGGCTTAAGGTGTCACCTAAAGGTATTTGAATCTTTTCTCAATGTTCAATTGGGCTATTCTTTAAGTATAGCCTAATATACACAGTGGAGAATCATAGAAACAAATATTATTCTGTTATTATGCACAGTTCCGAGCCTCTCCCAGAATGTCACTCAAAAGTCACCTGATAGGGTAAACTGGCCAATGGAACGACAACTTAGCACGTGACATATTCTCACAAACAAAATCGCACGTGTTCAATGTCTCACATAAGTCCCTGATTTTACCTTACAGTTAATAGAGGGGTGTAAATCTGTTTTAGAGTAGGCGTGGTTTACGGAACTGTGAATTAACTTGTCGGCCTTGTAAAAATGGCGATACATCCATACAAATTAAATGCACTTCGAAATACACATTGTACTGAGAATTTATGACCATCTTCATGAGGTCTAAAAGTATGGTTAAAAGTATGGTATTTAGGAATTCTGCGTATAAACCGACTCTAGTGGTATCCTTGCCTCCCTTCCAGAATTCTACGGGGTTTGTTGACTCCATTGCAGCGCGTTTTTCTAATGAACCAGAGGTTCCATGTTAACCCTTTCCTGGAAAATGGTGGTAATAGTCTTTAAAATTTAACTGTTTGTCCTTCTACCCAGGGTACAGCCCGGAAAGTAAGTACCGTAGACGTTATCGTTTCTCCAGACTTGTAGCATTTTTATGAACCTTCATTTTCTGGGTAGTATTTTTGCTTTCTTCAGTTTTTAGAATCAGTCTGATTTATGCAATCTTGCGTAACCCATTTTCTTCAAAGATGGTATACTAACACAACTCTATCTTGCAAAAATAAAAATCTATCCGCTGAAATCATCGAAACCCTACTTTCTGTATTAGCATAATCTATAAATCCATTGTCGCTTCTAAACCTTATAACTGCAAAAAAGTGTTCGAAACCACTGCCTCACTGAAAAGACGACTATCTGCAACAGTCGGTGCATTTGTAAGGCATTTCATTTTCATGTGTAGAGTCTGTCAATGCATTTGTAAAGCATTTCATTTATAAAGTCAGTCAGTGCATTTGTAAAGCATTTTATATGTAAAGTCTGTCAGTGCATAAGTAAAGCATTTTATATGTTAAATGTCAGTGCATTTGTAAAGCATTTCACATGTAAAGTCAGTCAGTGCATTTGTAAAGCACTTTATTTGTTAATTGTCAGAGAATTTGTAAAACAATTCATATGTAAAGTCAGTCGGGGCATTTGTAAAGCATTTTTTATGTTAAATGTCAGTGCATTTGTAAAGCATTTCATCTGTAAATTCAGTCAGTGCATTTGTAAAGCATTTCATATGTAAAGTCAGTCAGTGCATTTGTAAAACATTTCATATGTAAAGTCTCACAGTGCATTAGTAAAGCATTTTATATGTTAAATGTCAGTGCATTTGTAAAGCATTTCATATGTAAAGTCAGTCAGTGCATTTGTAAAGCATTTTATTTTTGAAAATTGTCAGAGAATTTGTTAAACATTTCATATGTAAAGTCAGTCGGTGCATTTGTAAAGCATTTTTTATGTTAAATGTCAGTGCATTTGTAAAGCATTTCATCTGTAAATTGAGTCAGTGCATTTGTGAAGCATTTCATATGTAAAGTCAGTCAGTGCATTTGTAAAGCATTTCATATGTAAAGTCAGTCAGTGCATTTGTAAAACATTTCATATGTAAAGTCTGTCAGTGCATTAGTAAAGCATTTTATATGTTAAATGTCGGTGTATTTGTAAAGCATTTCATATGTAAAGTCAGTCAGTGCATTTGTAAAGCATTTTATATGTTAAATGTCAGAGCATTTGTAAAGCATTTCATCTGTAAATTCAGTCAGTGCATTTGTAAAACACTTTATATGTAAAGTCAGTCAGTGCATTTGTAAAGCGTTTCATATGTAAAGTCGATTAATGTTTTGCCATTTTCAAAAGCGAGCAAACAACAAGAATGAAAACACAAATGAGAAAAATAAACCAGTGCTAAATACACTGCACGTATTATTTTCAGTACAAAATTGCAGTACAAATACGTTTCCTGGAAGAAATGCTTATTTTGTACACGCTGCTAATAAGACACTGGGACTAAAGTTTCCCGTTCTTATCAATATTTTGTGATATTATTTTAAAGATGCGTGATAGACTCCGGGCAGTGATACCGTTAAAATTCTAAATATTGGGACAGATAACAAACAGTGCAATCCAGATGAGACTGTTTTTCGTCTTTTAGACACATTACAAAACGGTTCCAATTTTAGAACAATTACGGAATTTAGTGTAGGAGTCCCAATATTTCATTTACTGTACAACTGTTTTCGTCTAGCGATGACCCTGCATGGCTCTCTCTCTTCTGGCATTCGTGTTCACTCTTTTCATTTTTCTTACATCCCGTCTTCTCATCTTCTTTTCTGTTTGTATAGTGATATAGAGTTCTTAAGGGTTTCGTATGTTTTTGTATATGTTAAAATACTGATACGTCCGAAATTAAATATAATTTAATATGAAATGAAAAAAACCCATTTGTTTAAAATGACGTTCTGTATGATTTTGATTGTACTGGATTAAATTTTTTAAATGATTTTATAAAGTAAAAATCAATGGGTGCCTGGCCACTGTGATAACAAACATTTACCCAGTTCCATAGGTCGATTCTATCAACAGAGCACTCCGATGCCATGTTTACCGTAATTTGCTTAATTTTCAGGACACCGTATTTTTTAATCTGCCTAAATTTGATAAAAGCTATTTTTTGCAATCCACTGAGGTACTAAAACATTGCTGCCGAAATTGCAATCAGTACAGATCCTGATCAGACTTTAGTTTTTAGGAGCTAAGTGGGCCAGTTCTAAAGGTCAAGAACTTTTGTCCCAATATTTTCATGTAGCGTCATTTCGGTACCGGCTGTTGTGCTTTTAATTTCTCCTTGTTCTATAATAGCAAAGATAAAAGAACCATAATATTTGCATTTATTGGAACACTTGGACCAATAATTGGGAACCAATTTCATTTCCCCATACCTTGGTATTTAGACAAGTCCGATTGACCTATTGTATGATGTTGCACAGAGCGGTTGAATAAATGGCAAACAATGCCTACCCTGATCAGACTGCTCCTAAGGAGCAGTCTGATCTGTGTCTGCATTTTTTGCTCAGGCATATCTGAAGCAATATTTAGGATTTACCGTAAACTAGGAAACTTTAATTCCATCGATTCCAACGTAATAAAGGAACTAAATCGCGTGTCCATGTTAAATAACTGCGCTGAGAACAATTTCCTTAGCTTAATAAGATCACCTGTGAACCCAATGGGTTCCATTAAATCCTTATTATTGCTCGATGACCGCAATAATGGTTGACTACATTGCTCATATATTAGCTTTGAAACGGTTAAGTAGTGCACATTTGATCTCTTTCTATCATAATTCTATCTATAGACCTGTTTCGCTGTTCTTAAACTAATATGTAATACTGATATCTTGATATCAGAAGCTAATTTAGGAGAGATGGTAACATCGAAGACAGGGTATCACCATATCACAAGAGACTGGTTATTTGAAAGCTGAGTGTTGAATAGGCATATTTACTACATTATATAGCATCTTGTACATGCAGGTTTAGTAAAACTATTGTCTGATGCAGAGGGAATAGCTTGCATGACCGAATATGTGTCACAACTTGGCTGCCAATATTTCTTTTGGGACAGTTCCTACATGGCACGTACGACCGATATTCGCAACTGCCATTTTACGAAGTGGCCTCAGAACAATCAGGCTTTCTGCATGTTGGCTTATCATGCTTTATCATGTTAGCACAAGACTTTTAGCGGTCAGACTAGCCATGCAACAGTGATAGCAAGTGGAATAGGGGAAATTAAATTTCATAGATCGAACTTTCTCTTATTTAATTTTCACTAGAGAGTGGCAGAATAGTGATAAAGGGAGCTTAAAATTTATAAACTAATGTTTCAAAATCATTAAATCATTACGAATAAAATCATTCAAACTCTTGCTTAGCAACACGTACTAGCGTGACAACAACAACAACAACGAGTAACACTGCGGTGGTCAGTATTTTAGACAATTTAGAATCATTTCCAAGAAATAGGAAGAACCTGAAATACTTAGAACACAATACAATGATAAAATGCAGATTACATGTATATCTTTTCACATGAGCTTGTCGCAAATGCAACAGAGCTCTGTCAATATCAAAATGAAAATCTCGATTTTAAGGCGGCTCCAGATTCTACCTCTTTCCGTCCATTTTGGGGACACTTCGTAATGACTATCAGATTATCATTTCTTGCCCATTCACCCCCAGCGGGCACATGACGTCGAAATGACGTCGTACTGACGTTGATGCGACGTCATTACGTCCCATCGACGTCAGTACGACGTCATTTCAACATTGCGTCGCATCGACGTCAGTACGACGTCATTTTAACGTCATTTTCCTGCTGGGCCCTTTATACATACTCTTCCTACTATTATTATAAGTCAGTCATTGTAGTTATCTAATAGCGTTATTTAGATAATAACTGCCAATCCATAATTTCTTTTGTTATTACTCTCTTGCAATACAGGCAGACATAACAGAAGGCAATTGATGATTTTATTGCAAATATATTACCATTGATTGACCCTCTTTATTTTAATAAATTGTTATCTGAGAGCCCTACTCAATGAATTTTAAAATTCGATACCCCAGTGCTTATAATGTATGGGAAGGTCATGTGAAAAGGGATTTCCGTACATTTCTGAAAAGCGAAGGTTCAAATCAAGTTTGATCAGACTAATCTGAATCTTCTCTTTTTGTTTTATAAATTCCTCAGGGTCAATAGATTGGTGATACGAACATGGAAGACTTTGATAAGACTGTGCGAATGCGCAGGCTGATTTGAGTCTTGCCTTTTCGCACGTAAATGAGGCCCTGTTTCTTATGGTGCTTATATCAGTTAACCATTTAGTGTTCAAGTGTATTGATTGATAGCACACACTTCAAATTCAGGTTTTAATCTGAAAGCTTGTTTTTCCTATCTCCAGTGTTGATCTATGTCGCCCTGAAAGCTCTATTCATATCATTTTCAATGCATATAGAATAATTATCCAAATATTGGGACAGGAGAGCCGCAAAAACAGTGGACATCAGATTAGACTGCTCACAATTAGCAAAAAGAACAGTCTGTTCAGTCTACACTGTTTTGCCATTTCGCCAGCAAAATTACATATAACCAGAAAAAACGTTCAGAATTTCAGAATAATTAGACTAATTGGCTAATATATCCAATATTTACTTTAAATGCAGTACAAAAATGAAATACATGCCCAGTAGTTTGGAAAACGATAAATTAAATTTAAAGACTATCTTTATGAATATGAAATAGTTTATAAAGAATATTATAGTAAATCAATAAATGTTTAAATTTTGTTTTCAAAATAACCTTTTCTGTGAGCGATGTTTATTGAAATTGATATGTACTAGATAGTCTTACTTCAACCATATGAATATTCGGTTATGGTATTTAAAAACATTTTAACCTATATGCGATCTTTAATTTTCTTTGACAATTTTACATAATAATCCTCATAGCCATGAAGTGCGTCAACAGCAGCAAACCTGAAGCACTGTGGTGCACAGGCAGAAAAATACTTAAACATGTGATAGTTAAATAAATAGATCTTGCTATCCTTTTGCTCAATAAATCTTGTTTCCTTTGAGATCCATGGTGGAAGCATATATACAAGCTGTATGTGCACAGTTCGCTTGATATCTATATTGTCAGATTTATTTCTAGGCTCCTTAATCAGGCTTGCATGACATGCACATTCTCGAAATCTGGACAGCTCGGCTTGTTTATATTCGAATCGAAAAGCGACATTGGAAACTCAACCCAAAGTAGAGTTGCTCGACAGTATACACAGGGTATAATCGATTCCGCTAATTTTCGCTTCCTGCAGAGACTGTACATCATATTTGGCTTCCGCCGAGACTGCCCGCGAACTCTTGCTTCCTGCAGAGACTACTGTCCTCGTAAAATGGCTTCCTGCCGAGACTGTCAGCGTGATTCTGCTTCCTGCCGAGAGCCTCGGCAGGGAGCAGAATCACGCGGACAGGCTCTCGGCAGGAAGCAGAATCACGCGGACAGTCTCTGCAGGAAGCCATTTATCATGTACAGAAGTCTCGGCAGGAAGCAAGAGTTCGCGGACAGTCTCGGCGGAAGCCAAATATGATGTACAGTCTCTGCAGGAAACGAAAATTAGCGGAATCGATTATACCCTGTGGTATATCTCTCTTGCGTTCACAAAACCCAACAACCAATATTGATTGAGCATGTCAAGTCCGTTTTAAGTTTGGCTGTCTGCAAATTATTACAATTCCACTGACGTTGTCGGACAATGGTGCTTGGTAATTTGCATTGCCGGGGCATCCTACTAATTTGGATAATAGCACGGCAAGGGCCCACTGTGCTTGCAGTAGGTGCGGGTGGGGGTTGTTTGGATAGTTTTCTCTCGCCAATCATATCTCATTTCTTTCTCCCTCTCTCTGGAAGACGGTTCGATATAGACTGAGATACTGTCTCAAGGAGCCATTAAACCCAAAACAACCAATCAAACCACCTTTCAAATAAACAATCTCAGCTGAGCATGAAAATTCAAACCCATATGAAATAAACATTATGCAGTGTGCAGAGGTGTTCATTGTTTCCAGTGCTTGCTTTTCTCATACTCTCTCATTTTAGAAGGCATAAAACAAGTATGGTTAATATTTTGAATTTTATTCAAAGTTAAAATCTGAGTTAAAATTTGAGCACAATTTCTGCTTAGCATGACACAAAAGTTTTATAACCATGCGGTCTGATCTTGTACCGACAGCCTGAAAATTATTTACGGAAAAGAAAGAGGTTTCTTATTTCAGAAATAAGTATTTGAAGCGTTGAATATGAGTTAACTGCTAAAATAAAACGATCAGCAGCTTGTCTTGGCATTGAGATGTATCATCTTGTGATAAATTTTGGCAAACTGTGTAGATACTGAACTGATACCACAGTACTAATGACCGGACACAACGGAGGACTGGAAGTGTGCGTAACACAGCGTATTAGATGAGTACAGTGCCAGTGTTTTCACTGAGTATTTATTATGTTACAGGCAGCCGGGCAGACATGGCTAGTCGTCAAGATGTCCCGCCAAGTAGAATGTCTCGACTATCGAACGCCTCGGCACAGGCAAGGCTCGAGATAGACGAGGTAAGTAAATACAAAATAAATATAATGGCCTTTGTTTGGTATCTCAGACTCTGATATCTCAAAGCACCATACGATTTTTTTAAAAGTTTGGTTATCTTTCCCGGCACATACATATTTTAAAACACACATCTCCTCTTTAATCTTGAAATCTAATTTCTGATCCATTGAACAAGAATTGATTATACCTCAATTGTCCGTTTTATTTAATCGCCAACAAACCTCTTGTAAGTGGGTTTATATCATGGTCGTTTATGCAATATTCTGAACTCATCTTTTTAATTTATTGGTAAGGTAAAGGTAAAGGTTTCCCATAGCCTAATAGCCTTAGGGGCAGTGGGGGGTTAGAGACCCACTGTATATGGGGCACAGCAGATGAAAGGCGGAGCCCATCTCTCTCCTTTCGCTGCCTTATCCTTCCCTGATTCGACTAAGGTACCCATTTACTGCTGGGTTGACAGAGTTTTCCAGTCGTCGGATGGCGACGGTGAGCCGCGAACTCACGACCTTCCGGCGACTTTCAGCTCAATAACCGAGTCATTCTAACCACTCGATCACGGGGCCTCTCTAATTTATTGATATTATGAATATTTTCCAAATGCATTATGCATTTAGTTGTACCAGTCTTCCATTTTCTTTTCTCTGATGTGTTCTCCTTCAGAATTTAATTTGTTCTCCTTAAACATTTGTACATCTCAAGCTGTCTTCATTTAAGCTGTTGTGTTTAAACTGAATTAATACAACCCCAATAAGCCGTGTTGAATGTCGTCTTAGGTTTAGATATGCACATAGTATTGGAAACAATTGTATAATTTATATAGATACTTAAACGTACTTAAAATATTCACAATACATAGGAATAAACACTTTAACCAATAAAATATTCAACAATTGAATTACGTCACAAAACAACAATATTGTTTGTGTCGTAGGTAGACCTTCTATATAACGGCGTTAAAGAATCAATGCCCAGCTCTAAGTCAAATATTTTAATGTTTGTATATCATTTTTATTCTCCAAAGTCACTCAGAATTAAAAGAGTTATAGAGTCATTATTACCGAGGGAAAGATAGCACCACTGAGCCAAGTCCTTGGAAAAAAAAACTCTAAAGCAAGTTACTCTGGAAGCGAGGAACACATCAAAGAAACGAGAACCTGTTTTGAACCACTAAATGTGTATCAGATCAGACAGATTAGAACGCAGCATTTCAGATCAGTGTATACACTGTTTTTATTTTAAAAATACAGAGATTTCCTGAAAAGGCAGACATCTAATTAAAATCAGACTGGGCATCCTTCACATTAGAAACAGAGTCGAGGACTCCGTTTAACTTAACTGGGTTTTAAAAGCCTTGTACGAGCTTGCACATGTCATCCAGGCAAAAACTGGACCTTCTTAATTTCATTAGGTGACTTGCACGTGTCCTGACTGTTGCATATATGCGCAAAATGGTCTGAGCATGCCTAATTTGTACATGACTGGAGACAAGTTTTCTGTCAACGCATCTCATTTGGCACAGTTTACATCAATTTATAAACTTTCTGTTTCAGCTTGAAATGCTACTGAGACAAAGAATGAAGGGGAATTTCTTTGAGATTAGAAAACAGTTCCAAAATAATGATCCCGAGGGAAAAGGAAATGTCTCAAGGTAGGTGTCAGTAAATTCTAAATGCAGGTCAGCTAGTTTTTTGCTGTTGTTGTATTATTAATTAGATAATGTCAAACTGAAATTGAGTTTCTTGCACAGTGTTTCATAGCCCCAAAAGCCAAATTACCCTTTTGGGTCAGACGTAAGGTTCAGAACTTTTTTTTCAGAATTTACTATATCTTCATTGCAGCATGGGTTACGCAGCGTATGGTGGCCTTAGAAAATCTCCCTGTAGTTCATCATAGTGCAAATTATACATTTCCTTGCCTTTTGTGACCACTGGGCTTATTCCGAGTCAGTGGAAGAAAGATTAGTTCCGCTGAAGCCGGTGGTAGTGGGGTTGGGGCGTGAGCAGTGTTGCAACATTACATAGAACTGCACATGAACAGCATAAATTTAACCTAGTCTGCTATTTTCTGTTTTTGACTCGGAATGAGTCCAATGATCTCATAGGACTAGAAAATATACAGGGTCCTAATCTGCAGAATGATAATGTATGGGAGCCCTTTTGCGGCCGTCACATAAAAGAACACCAGCTGCGTTGAATGGCATGCTGAGAAAGAACATAAATTGTAATGAAGAGCGTAAGCGTTTATAAGTAACGAAAATACATGTACATTAAAAAAAATACACGGCACATTCACCATTGTTTGGCTGCATAGAAATTAAAAGACTCTGTTCGATTAAGAATCTGAAAAATGGACCAAAACGCTTGGTTGTAATTACAGTGTAAATTTAATAAGTTTTGTACATAGTACATGTTTCTATTTTCAGGGAAGCGTTGTACAGAATTTTGTTGACAGTATTAGGCAGACAATTGTCCCAGTCTCATTTCAACAGACTCATGGATAGGTTAGGATTTAAAGAAAGACTAGTAATAAATTACACAGAGTTTTTCTCTCTGTTCCGTCAAATGAATGAAGAAGATTCCTCGTTTCCGCGATGGATGGACCCTGTTCAGAGAACTCATCTGGAGAAAGCGACCATGACAGCCTCACAAGTACATACACAACTGAAGGAAAAGGCGAAACAGAGGTAATGAGAAAAACGCTATTATATGTAGACGGTAAAAAGCTAAGCATGGCAAACACAATGTTAAAAAAAAACGGCATAAAATAATATCAATGGGTTTATAAACTTTCAGAAATCATGAACTTGCTGTAGGTATTTGATAAAACATATGCAAATTTTGGATATTATATATAAATTTAGGTGCTGTCCGGTATAGAACAGAATTTTGTCTGTTGTCTAATATTTCGGAACCGATTTATGGATATCGATGATACAGATACATGATTTTGATATGTAATTAGCTCGCCTGAACGAAGTTCAAGAAGAGCTATTGTACTACCCCCGGCGTCGGCGTTGGCGTTGGCGTCGGCGTTAGCAAAATGTTAAAGTTTTACGTTAAAGTTTTTTATGTGATGGGCAAGGCGCTGTCAGGCGAGCTATCCTGGCCCTGTGACAGGTCTTGTTTTGATATGTAATTGTACACATGTTCGCTGGGACAAAAGTTGAGTGTTTTGCAATTTTAGACACATTCACGGGTTATTAAGCTCGCGAATTCGTCATGCTTTCCTATTATTCCGTTTTAAAATCATCATGTTCGTGGATATTAAAGTTCGCGCATTCATTCTGACAACGAAAATCGCGAACATTTGTACAATTACAATAATTCACCAATATTTGAAAATAACAAGTATGGACTAAATAGTATATTTTTATATGAACTTTTTTATAATGTACAGGTTCCTGGATGTGGCAGATTTATTCCCCCAGATGAATCCCGGCGGTACCGGCAGAATAATGAAGCCAGAACTCAGACAAACACTCAACAAACTTATGTTCTATATGGATGATGATGAGTTTGAAAAGCTCTGGCAAAAGTTAGTAGAAATGAGCCGCGACACGACAAAACCAACAATGTGGTTGTACGCCCTGCACAGACTCAGATCAGCCTGGGCATCCGCCAAGTCTGGTCAGACTCCTCGCTAAGTTCTTCAAGGGTAGCTAAGGGACTGAGCTACCTCCATGCGGACAGCGAAGACTCTGATCAGACTGGGCGGATGCCCAGGCTGATCTGAGTCTGCGCTGGGCGCACGACCACATTGTTGGTTTTCTCGTGTCGTGGCTCAAATATTATTGTACAAATTCACACTGCAAAATTATCACAAAGGTGTTTGCCAGAACTCAAGCATTCTGTGTAAGCCCGATGAGCCAGGCAGTTCTTAAAGAATACGGCTTCAGAACAAAGATATTGAAACAAAACTGAAACAAATTATATACACGTAGGAAAATAACGAGGGCAGTTTGGGATCAAAAGTTAGGCAAAGACAATGCTCTTATAGTGGCTTCCTTTCAAATGACGCCCATTTAGCATAAGGTGTGCCGAAAATAATGTCGCATATAATTTTCTAAGTATGATTATGATACAATCTTTAGTGCCTAAAACAATTATGGCGAAGTCTGTCTTGCCAAATTTGGATCTTCACCTCACACCTTAGCTCCCGTTGTACGGCCAGCTTTGATGGCATCCTGCCAGTCTCTTTTCTAAGTTCACTTGTCATGTACTTTAATACAAAGATCATGCATGTTCATTTCACGGCATTGTCCAGCTATCTCGGTTTTGTCTGATTCGCCTTCTGAGTCCATTAAGAAAAACTAATCAGGAAAATTCTCAGTAACTGCCACAATTCAATCCCAGATCCCACCCAAGACACCCTGTGGGAAAAAGACAACACAAAGTTTGTTACCACCAAAGACATTATCAGCAGAAGCCATGTGAACAGCCATTTTCCATGTAGGTGATCACCGGGCTAGCCTTAACATCTCAAACATTTTATCAGTAACAGACATAGCAACAAACAACGCATAAAACAACCAAGAAGAACCAAAGCAGAAGCGCCGCCTTTGGACGTCCAGTAATGAAATTACAGAGGGTTGTGGGGCGCCTTAACCGGTGTGCGGTCGCGACCAACACTCGCCCTTGGTTCTGCTTTGGTTCATCAGACACTTAGTTGTTCGGTTTACGTGAAAGATTCCTAGCTCATAAGTGTAATATCTCAGAAACATTGAAATCAAATTAAGATATTGTTACAAGGACCGTTTGCTTGGCTGAGCTTCAGTCTTCCTCCGCCTAGAAGTTTGCTGCTTGAATATTTTTTACTTTACATAATCTTATAATAATGTTAATATTTGCAGATACGACCCAGATGCATCAGGTACAATTAATGGAGAAAAGTTGTTAAATAAATTGGGAATAGTATTCAATAATGGGAGTGCCGGAGAAGATCAGATGGACAGATTATCTCCGATTCCAGAAACAGGTAACATCCAGGTTTATTTCATGCTTGGTTCAGCTTAACCTATTTATGACGTTTGGATTTTTTCTACCTGGGTCTTTGTACAGGTCTATTTTCAATTTAAGGGATGTCAGGTTTATTTCACTTTTACTAATTGATATTTTATAAAAATCCAATATTTAAGGCAAACTTGGTAGACCTTGAGCAGAAGTCACAGTTGTGGTGTCTGATCTGGGTCAACACGGTTTGCCAATGGTCTTTTAGGAGTCTCAAGTCATGAATGGGTTAAACACTGACAAATTCTTTGCTCTCGTTGACTTAAAGATCAAAATACTAAAGCCAGTGAATATTTTGAACAGAATTTGAATTTGAGTACATAAAGTAAACTGTTCAGTGTCATTTTAGGTACACACCTTTTTTAGGTACACACCTGTCGTTTCAACTTCATCAATGTTGAACGTTGTCTTAACGTCTGCACCTGGTTCAGTTTTGTTGCTCGGATAGGTATTGTTACGGCCAAAGAGGCACTATTTTGATACTTAGATGAAACGTGTTGATTACTGATGAAGTTATTTTCATGCAGCTAAGTTAATTGTGTACTATGTTCATATACGTTTGATTATTTCATAGCATTAAAGAAACTGAATATAACTGATCGAAAAGTACTTGAAGAATTCAGAGAGCTACGTGAGTACATAGAGCACTATGTGAGGCTTCTTGTGAAAGCAGAACGTTTTGTTTGTACCTTTTGGAGTTGTTGGGCTAGGCTGCTAGACTTCCTTCAATTTTCACAAAATCTGTATCTTTGATCATTACGTTATCCAGCTGATATTAATAATGAGCATAATTTTTTTGACGTCGACGTCAGCCGTCTACAGCGGTACGTGAATTCAGATGCTGCAATTTATTATTAAGACACCAATGAAAAATGAAAGAAACAGACACTCATATTCTTCTAAAGTTCATCAGATGTCATGATTTGCTAACAAAGACTTGCCAGGTGTCAAAAGTATCCAGCTCGCTACATTTAATTCATCTGAAATTGCATTTATGTTTGATAATCTGTTTGAAAATCTTCTAAATGCTTTATTTCATTCCGGCTATCATGTTTCTGTTTATTGGTTTGGAGCTAGAAGTGAACAAACGGTGGCAGAATATGCAAAAGCTTTACAACATCTCTAACGTGGTCACCAAATCTCTTTTTCTTGTAAAATTAATTGAACAAAATCATTGGCGTGACTATCTGAAACACTGGTGGAGGTCATGTGTGTGATTTTACTGAGCACTTTGGTATCAAGTACTGCTTGTGCTTTTTCTGATGTTATGTACGTCAGATAACCGGAACACTGGTCCCAGCTCTTATTCTACCTTTAATTGGATGCATGCGGTAAAAAAAAGTACATGCAAAAAAAATCTTCCTTCTATACCTGTAGTGTTGCACAAGGTATACGGTATTATGCCCTTACATTTTGTGACTCCTGTTGCATTCTCTGCAATTTTGTTTTGGTGCACCAATAATCTACTTATCTGAAACTGGAGAATTTATTTAAAAGAGTAACATAAAATAATTCGTGTCATTGAAGGCTGTTGTCTTGCATAAGATATTCGGAGTTTCACATCAGCATTGCTTAGTACGCTTAGGCAACAATATTGCTTATACATATAGTGCTGTTCAACATGTACATGTATTTTGTCAGTTATCTTTTCATTGTGATTTGCACTGTGCAATTCTGGTAGTTATAATTTGTGAAAGTTATGCATGCATTTTCAGTTTAAATCGCGGACACCCTCTGGAAACGGGGAAGACAAACCTGTTCTGATCTATTCTATTCTATAGAATAGAATAGAATAGAATAGCACTCTGTTCTATTCTATAGAATAGAATAGATCAGAACATGTTTGTGTTTCCCGTTTCCAGAGGGAAACACAAACCTGTTCTGATCAGAAAAGAATATTGTTTTATTCTACTTTATTCTACTGTAATTAGGCCTACTGTTATAATTATTCTTTCATTAGTCACGTGAAAGAGTCCACGAAGTGACTGTTGAATATTTCAGACTTAAATGTGACTTAATAGATTTGAATCTAAAATAATCGAATCTTTTGAACCATGTCCAAGTGAGAAAAGCAGGAATTGAAAAGTCTGGAATTCAGTTGTGTCAGTTCCTGAGAATTTTCCTCCCTACTTAAGCTGAATGGATACATCTCAAAACGAAGGTATTGCACGTGCCTCCCTTTTCTAAGGCAAGTCATTTCAGCAGAAAGGGTTTATTTCCCCGGCGTTTGAATCGCTTGTCTGAATAGCTTGTTATTAGTGAAACGTTTTGCTTCCATCTGGGAGCAAATGAAGCTCAATGGGAGAAGGGAGATATATACTTCCAGATCAGTGTCCGAGGTTGTAAAACTTGAGTACAACCTCAAACTCAAAATAAAGCACACTGATTGGCTGCTTCCGAGCATGTGCTCGGAAGCAGCCTATCGGTGTGCTTCATTTGAGTTTGAGAATGTACTCACGTTTTATAATCTCCGGGCCAGGTTGATTTCAGTTGGCGGTTTTTCCATCTATGTTTCTTTTTCTGTTTTTCAGATCGTTCTAAACGAACACCAAGACGAAAAGAAATTGAAAGAAAGCAGTCACTAGATATAGAGAAATGGCTCAAGAATAAATTTAGGGAGGGTTTTGCAAATATGAGAGAAGCCTTCGAATTTAAAGATCCTAAAAATAATGGAACTGTAAGTATGCTTTGCTATGGTGGAATAATACCGGTATAGTAATTTTGTACCTTTCTGATGACTCTTGTCTTAATGACAATATCGCACATGGAAAAGTTACGCTGGCATCTCAAACACTACTTTTTATACAAAGTACCTTACTATAGGGAGTGTTGGTATTAATTCATGTATTTTTTTCAAAAGCTAAGTTGTTGGTCTAGATTCTTATTATTTCCAGTTACAAATATTGATATATTGGTAATAAGTTGACATGAACGTCCGATTAGGATGTCATGATAGTTTTTGTCAGAGAGTAGCTTTTCCCCCCTAGTAGTTTTTCCCCCCGGAAAAATGACTATGATTTTTCCATAGTAGAATTTCCCACCGGAAAAATGGCTATACATGTATAGTAGAATTTCCCCCCGGAAATATGACTATATAACCAATTTTCCCCCGGGAAAATCTACTATACGTGTTTTTGCATAGCCGTTTTTCCCCTCTATAGTGGATTTTCCCCCTGGTAATATGATCGCAGGAAAGCACGCTACATATATGAATTTGCTCCTTATCCGATCATAATAGTGAGGTTCATAACTGAAACAGAAATACGCGTATCTGTCCGTAAAATATTGATGGATAACAGATGCTAGAACCGCATGCATGTGTCCATCAGTCTGTCTTATTTTTGTTTTGAGGAAACAGGCAGGGGTTTTGCTTTTCCGTGTTAGCAAAAAACGGCTATGAGTGTACGTAGTTGTGGGCATAAATTTGTACAATTTTGTGCTTTTACAAGCGTTCATTTGTGCGTGCGCGCTGTGGAGTGTCTGGACTAGAGTTCGCCTTTCATGCAGGAGTCGTGGGCTCCACTCCCATTGGGACACACGTCCGATTATTATTTTCAATGTAATAAACTGCCTGCTAAATCAAACATGACTGGACAAAGCACCCGTTCGTACATCTTCCTGTAAGCTTGCATGCGTATGTGTACGTATATAAATATCGGCGATGGGAAAAAATCACATCCTCCTCGTTTCTTAAATTAGTAATTATTGATTATTATAAAAATATGGTTGCTAAATTTGCATATTGATTTTTTGAAATTAATCACGTTTATTACCTCTGTTGAAAAACTGATACATTTCTAATGCGATTAATTCCGTGAAATGCCTCTCTTCCATTCCGTTCCGTTTCGTTCCGTTCCACAAAATACCAATAGCCATACAAAATTCAGTAATAGCCAATTTCCCTGTGGGGGAAAAAGGACTAAGGGGGAAAAGTGGCTCTATGAGGTCCGGACAATCCACTATATAGTCGTCCTTCCTATAGCCATTTTTCCGGGGGGAAAGGGGGAAAAACAGTCTCTGACAGCTTTCACTGATGGGAAAATAGGGATTAAACTTCAAAAAATGAGATCTTGTAATACAATTACTGGACTGCTATTGAAATACAACAAAACCGAATAGATATATTGGTAAATAAATAAAAAAAAGAAAGAAAAAATACTGATATCAATTTTATTTGCATTAATAGGTACCATTTGATGATTTCCTGGATGTGTTAAGTAAATGCGGTCTGAAACTAGAAAAGAAGTTCTTGGCTGCATTTCTCTCAAGATGTAGTATATCTGCAAACAAAGATGGCACGATCCCGTACCGCGAGTTTCTGCACAGATTCCAGGACCGCAGTGAGCAGGGGATGACACATGAAATTCTTACAAATAAGAAACACAGGCTAGTCCGATTGTTAGTTTTATATTTTGTTATATACATGTGCCAGCCTCCACCGGTGTGATAGTGGCTCTTATCATCTGGCACCCCATGGTCTGGTTTGTATACTGTGTCTATCTTTACAGAGCTCAAGATCTGCCAAACTATGGGAAGAAACATTTATTTGAGCCGCGACACGAGAAAACCAACAAAGTGTTTGTGCGCCCAGCGCAGACTCAGATCAGCCTGGGTATTTACCCAGTTTGATTAGATTATTCGTTAAGTGCTCAAATTGTAGCTAAGGGTCTAAGCTACTTCCATGCGGACAGCGAAGACTCTAATCAGCCTGGGCGGATGCCCAGGCTGATTTGAGTCTGCGCTGGGCGCATAACCACATTGTTGGTTTTCTCGTGTCGCGGCTCATTTCTTTTCTTATAGCAAGGAAATTTAAAAGTTATGTAGTTCCTATTATTCGATTATGAGAAAGAGGGTATCTCTAACAAAACACACACACAATAGTTTTGAGATGAAGAGAAAACCTTTTCTTATGGCAGAAACTAAAGATATTTGGTGTCATTTTGGAAGGGGAAAAATCTCCGTCTTATAACAAAAATATACGGTAAATAAAATAATGAAAGCTTAAATTTCCTCCCAAAATCTTTGACGTGATTGGAGCTCTGATGTCACTGTGTCAAGTTGGGCAAGATAACCCCTTTTATATTTCTTGTTAAAATCAACGATATGAAAATATTATTTTCTATCTTGTGAATAGAAACATATTCAGAGGGTTCTTCAACGTTGAAGCGACGTCGAATCAACGTCAGAACATTGTATTGATGTGGAAATGACGTTGTGTCAATGTTGTGTGCCTACTGGGAAGACAATATAGCAGAAACAAACATAATAGTTTGTAACTTAGCCGTTTAGTTACTTTCCCTTCGACCTATTCAACTTGACGAAGTGACAGTGTTTACTTTCAGTCATACTCATACAATTTATCATTTCAGTCATAATTTCATCATAATAGAAACCAAGAATATTTTTGTGAGCAGTATTTCTGGCATGTGAATTGTAACCGTCTTTTAACATATAATCAAAGATCGCCTTTAGTTAACATTCATTTTCTCCGACGTGTACGGATCAAAAAAAGTATGAGCCGCGACACGAGAAAACCAACAATGTGGTTGTTCGCCAAGTGCAGATTCAGATCAGCTTGGGCATCCGCCTGGTCCACTCAGACTTTTCGCTAAGCGCTTAAAGGGTAGCCAAGGGTCTAAACTACCTTCATGCGACCAGCGAAGACTCTGATCAGACTGGGCGGATGCCCAGGCTGATCTGAGTCTGCGCTGGGCGCACAACCACTTTGTTGGTTTTCTCGTGTCGCGGCTCATGAGAATTACTTGTCCCTAATCCCACGACAAATAAAATCTGTCTTTTATTTACTGCTCTTACCCGCATTTTAGGCTGAAAATCATTTTTCGAAAACCTCGGATTTTCTCTAAACCCTTAGCTTTGGATTTAAAAGTACCGTATGCTGTTTAAAGAAATGATGTTGAAATGTTATACTTCAAATTCATGGAGATGTTGAAATGTTATACTTCAAATTCATGGAGATGTTGAAATGTTATACTTCAGATTCATGGAAAAAAATGAATTCTCTCTTTGTTCATCGTAATGTTATTTTTTTTGGTGTGTGTGTGTGTGTTTTTTTTGTTTTTTTTTTCAACATAAAATACTTCTACAACAACTTAGATAATTGAATATTATTTTTATCCTCAGAAATTTGGAAAACAAGATTCATTTTGACGTTCCATTTACCGCACTCATTAAAGTCATTATTACCTTCAAAAGTTCTTTATCCCTCTTCCCAGATTTTGTGGCTATTGGTTCTTGTGTCATACTCTATTGTTTCGCTCATGTTTTGTAATCCTCTTTCATATCTGACACGACATGATGATACTATCTTTGGTGCACTTCACACTGTCTTGTCTGTCTGAAGTGGTTCGAAAAAACTCTGCACAACCAAATCTATCAAATACGAAATGGGCCAGTTTTTACTGTAAGCTCTTGGGATTGCTAGTTTTTAGATAACACATTATCCTTTACTTATTATACTAGAAACTTGTAGGCCTTATTAGCTACAACCTTTAGAACCATAAGTTGAGTAGCTCATTACCATCCTGTAGAGTAGCACAGATGCGGATATATAACACGCCTACCAATCGCTCTCATGCGAAACCACGGTTCAGAACGCCAATCCATGAGAGGAGTTTCTGGTTTCGCAGGAGAGGAGCCAAAATCGTTAACAAATTTGACATCGGCACAAGGTTTGAGGTATTTATTTTCTCTGAAAACTATTTATGCAAAATATAAGAATGCTATTTTGTCACATATAGATTGTTTCTTCGGCACATGAAAGGATTAGGCACATGGTCTTGCATTTTTCCAGATATGCATTTAGTACGGCGGAGCATGTGTTCAAGATCAATCTCGGCGATATATACATGTAGGGAAAAGTCGCATTCTCTTGCTTGATTTTGAGTCTCTGACCTTGGCAGTCGCAAAGAAGTGACCAGAACTACTGTATGCGTGAATCCAAACATTGGAAGTAAGCTTTTCGTGATGGACAGTCTAGAATTTAGAAAATATACGCAAAAACTTGGAATCGTCAGCCCGGCTCCGCACGAGATAATAGAAAATATAAGGAATTTTTACCAGATACAAAAACAGCTTTTGAACAACAATTGGATCAAAACTAATATGAACTCTGTGATAAATCGTTATTTTATACATTTCAGATGACTTTTTGCCTGTGTTTATTCCCCGTTTGTCTTTTAAAGCCTTTTGCAAACCCTCTTTCAAACCCTCTTACATGTTCCGCCGTACTAAATGCATATCTGGAATAATGCAAGACCATGTGCCTAATCCTTTCATGTGCCGAAGAAACAATCTGTTTGCGACAAAATAGCATTCTTACATTTTGCGTAAATAGTTTTCAGAGAAAATAAATACCTCAAACCTTGTTCAGATGTAAAATTTGTTTACGATTTTGGCTCCTCTCCTGCAAAACCGGAAACTCCTCTCATGGATTGGTGTTCTGAACCGTGGTTTCGCATGAGAGCGATTGGTAGGCGTGTATAATGTAATGTCTTATTTATTTATTAACTTTTGAGTAAAATCATCTATTTCATGGCAAACTACACTTTGGTACTTGTAGGGTAAATTAGTGTAAACACAGATCTAGACACCGACAAAAATATATGAGCCACGACCAGAGAAAACAAACAAAGTGGTTGTGCGCCCAGCGCAGACTCAGATCAGCCTGGGCATCCACCCAGTCTGATCAGACTTTTCGCTTAGCGCTTCAAGGATAGCTATGGGTCTGATCTACCGCCATGCGGACAGCGAAGACTCTGATCAGACTGGGCGGCTGCCCAGGCTGATCTGAGTCTGCGCTGGGCGCACAGCCACATTGTTGGTTTTGTCGTGTCGCGGCTCAGTTATATGCTATGTTGCAGTCTTGTTTTAACCACCAAATTAGAATCAAACTGCAAACTGTTTCCCACTTTGTTTATATATATAGTTGCAAACATGGACTGGCAATTTCAAGAGGGCGAAATTTATATATTTAGCATATACAGGAGCTTTATGTGCCTACTAGTTGTACAAAATACTGTGTGCTGTTCTTTTCGCTAGACAAAATATTTATATAAATCTATCGTGATTCCGCATTTGTCCGACGTCAGTTTTTAGCTCACCTGAGCCAGCGGCTCCGGGGGAGCTTATAGGATGGTAAGGCTCCGTCGTCGTCCGTCCGTCCGTCCGTCCGTCCGTCCGTCGTCCGTCAACAATTTCAAATGACTTCTCCTCTGAAACCGCTGGGCCGATTGTAACCAAATTTCATATAGAGCCTCCTGGGACCTTAGGAACGAAAAGTTGTTCAAACGGTCCTGGTCACATGACCAACATGGCCGCCATGCCCATATATGGTACAAACCTGAAAAAATCTTCTTCTCCAGAACCAATAGGTCGATGGCCTTGAAACTTGATATGTAGCATCGGGTACGCGGGTACTACCAAGATTGTTCAAATTATGACCTTGGGTTGACCTTGACCTTTTTTACGGTAAGGTCAAATTTGCTTCCTTATGCTTTTATATGGCAAGATGCTACAACATAAGATACCTTGGAAACTGTTGAAGATTTTGGGCTAAAAATTGGTATCTACAGTCATCTTAATGACTACATGAAGATTTACGAGTACAAGAGGTCAAGGTCATTCTTTGACCTTTGACCCTGAACTCTCATATTTTGATAAGTTCTAACAATCTCCTCAAAAGCCACTGGGCCAATTGAAACCAAATTTCATATAGAGCCTTCAGGGGTTGAGGGAACAAAAATTTATTGATACGGTCCAGGTCACATGACCAACATGGCCACCACGCCCATATATGGTAGAAACCTTAAAAAATCTTCTTCTCCAGAACCAGTAGACCGATGGCCTTGAGACTTGGTATGTAGCATTAGGTACTTGAGTACTATCAATATTGTTCAAATTATGACCTTGTGTTGACCTTGACCTTTTTTACAGCATGGTCAAATATGGGAAAATGCAAGAACATGAGATTTCATGATAAGTTTTGAAGATTTTGGCCTAAAAACTGGTATATACAGTCATCTTAATGGGTACCAGAAGATTTGTGAGTACAAGAGGTCAAGGTCATTCTTTGACCTTTGACCCAGAACTCTCATATTTTGACAGTTTCAAACAATCTCCTCAAAAACCACCGGGCCAATTGTGACCAAATTTTTTATAGAGCCTCCAGGGGTCGAGGGAATGAAAAAAATTTCTAACTGTCCTGGTCACATGACCAACATGGCCACTATGCCTATATATGATAAAAACCTTTAAGAATCTTCTTCTCCAAAACCAGTTGACCGATGGCATTGAGACTTGGTATGTAGCATTGGGTACTTGAGTACTATCAAGATTATTCAAATTATGACCTTGTGTTGACCCTGACTTTTTTACAGCAAGGTCAAATATGGGAAAATGCTAAAACATAAGATTTCATGGAAAGTTTTGAAGATTTTGGCCTAAAAATTGGTATATACAGTTGTCTTAATGAGGTCATGAAGAATTATGAGTACAGGAGGTCAAGGTCATTTCTTGACCTTTGATCCAGATCGCTCATATTTTGACATTTTTAACCATTTCCTCAAAAGCCAAAGGGCCAATTGTAAACACATTTCATAATTATAGAGCCTACAGGGGTTGATTGAATAAAAATTTGTTCAAACGGTCCAGGTCACATGACCAACATGGCCGCCATTACCACTTATGGTATAATTCTTTAATATTTTTCTTCTCCAGAACCAATACACCTATAGCCTTGAGACTTGGTAAGTAGCATGGAGTACTAGAGTACCACCAAGACTGTTCAAATGGTGACCTTGGGTTTACCTTGACCTTTTTTGCGGCATGGTCAAATATGGGAAAATGCTAGAACATAAGATTTCGTGGAAAGTTTTGAAGATTTTGGCCTAAAAATGGTATATATGGTTGTCTTAATGAGTACATGAAGATTTATGAGTAAAAGTGGTCATGGTCATTCTTTGACTTTTGACTCAAGACTCTATATTGACAATTTCAGACATGATAAGAAAAGGCCACCTTGCCAATTGCACAGGTGAGCGATTCAGGGCCTCATGGCCCTCTTGTTGTTTTATTTCCTCTTAATATCTTACTATTTCATACAGGTTCAATTCACCAGGTCGACAGTCCCCGGGGGCACAGTCCACACTCAGTGCTATCGAGGCACAACTTATGAATATGTTCCAGCGAGACTTTCTGGCGCTACTAGGAACATTTAAGTGAGTTCAACTACCATTTTATCTAGCATGACTCCTAAGAAATTGTAAATTGTTGCTAATAACATTGAAATTGGTGAGTGTATCTGTGCCATTGTTGGTAAGAAAATAGAAGGGGTCAAAATCATAATAAGTCCGAACTCATAAATTATGGGATGCCATTCTACTATTTATTTCCTACTTATGGATATTTACTAATCGATCGATTTTGGATAACTCGATTTATAGATATTCAAAAATACAGCATAGTATTGGATATCCATAATTCGATTTACGGATATCCATACTTTGGTTTGTGGATAACCATAATTCGAGTTTTTGGATATATAAAAAATCTGCTGTATTTTCGAATAACCATAAATTAAATTATGGATATCTATAAATTGAAGTTTGGATGTCCATAAATCGAATTATGGATATCCAAAAATATTTCCTATAAGCCATACTATGTGACAATGGGTAACTTTTTGAGAATAGATATTGCTAATAAAAATGCAATTGTCTTGTTCTAGCAGTATATTTGAAATATGTGTTTATTTTTCCAGGAGTATTGATAAACTTGGCACGAATGTGATGAGCCAGGAGGAGTTCCGGGCAGCCATTGAAAGCAAGTTTAATTTCACTCTTACCGACTCACAGTTTGAGAGCTTTATCGACAGAGTCCCACTGGACGAGGACGGATATGTCAGATATGCAGATTTTATGCAGTTGTTCGACACAAAGTAAGACTATTAATAGTAATAGTCATTTTGTCATAAGAAGTTATACCTATACAAGTGATATCAATGTTATACATTACTTAGCTTCTCTTCTAGACCTGTTTAAGTTGCAAATATAAGCGAAAATGAAATTGGTAATATTACAAAACACTTGCCATTTGGATGCATAAAATCGATGTTAGATGAATGGTATACTTTCAGGGGAAGTAACTTTGCCATTTTCATTCTTTCTCGAGTCTCGTTTTGGTTAAAGAAAAGAATTTGCTCCGTATGATAGAATACATTTAAGATAGCTAGGTCTCAAAAATTCTTTGCCCCCATAAAAATGGCGGTAAAACATGGAGGTATACCTGTGCACCTTTAACCCCCAGTGGTCCTGTTACTGAACCTTCGGAGCGGTTCCTCTTTGTTCAACTGAGAATATATATATTCACAAATCAGTCATAACATTTCGGCCGGTTCCGTATCCTGAATTATCGAGATCGTAAATATTGGAGAGGAGGTCCGATTTGATATGTTTTGTTATCTATGACCATGTTTCTCGTTTGTCGGTGCCAAATTGGTTGGTTTGTGCCTTTCTTTTACTTTGTGCTTTGTGACTGTGACATTTCCTTGGTATCTCTAATCTCTATGTGTATTTATAGTACTTTCTTTATTGCGTTTACTTCAAAGAAAACTGTAATTTTTGTCACAGAGGCATGGCACCAAGTCTGTTCCCTGGAAATGAAGCCCAGGCCAAGAGGGTGAAAGTTGGTCCTCTACCAGACGGACCTGAACAAGGAGAAAAGCTCCGACCCCCAGCACCTGAAAGTCCTCCACCCCAAAGAGAAATGGGCGAGTACATCAATTTTGATGAACCACCAATGCTTGAAGAGAGTGCACCTAAGCGAACGCCACAAGAACTGTTCAAAATAATCAAAGATCTCCTCACAAGAAGATTTAATGATGTTGAAAGAGTGTTCTTTGATTTAGATGAGCTAAATTCTATGAGACTTTCACAAGAAATGATGTATATGCTACTAAGACGGTAAGTAGTGTTAGAATTCTTCATCTGTTCAAATTCTCCTTTGTGTCTTAACAGTGTAGTTTAAATAGATAAACTTTATTTTTTAAATATAAATTTGGGTGTGAAAGTAGCATTTTCCTTTCAAAAAATGAAGTATTTTTCCAAATTAGAATGGAAAGTATATTTCAGGATAATTGTAATGGGCCAAGGGTAAAAATATCAAGGGAAATTTTGGACAGTTTCGTATTTTTTTTATTTTGTGTGTGTGGGGGGGGGGGGGGGCTGTGTTCTTGTTTGTGGCTCTTTAGGGGTATATCGCCTCTGGCATGTAATGGTCGTTTCGGTTCTCTTGTGTTTTCCTTACTCTTTCTCTGAGTTATCATATGACAAAACTCATAATTTAAATAAAGCTCGGTTTGTAAGGTCATGAGAAGCCTATCAGCGTTTAAAATATAGACAGGGTTTTTTATAAACAATATTTACTTCAGATTTGATGTAAAGCCAGATGTCACACGAGGTGAAATACGAGATTTATGGAAGACCTTCATTACAAACAAGGACAAAACTCTAGATTATCATGAATTTGTCCGCCATTTTGGCTTCTCAAAAAGATCAGCAGCTTTCCCGAATGCCAAAGTGAGTCCGCCCAAACATGGTGATGCTGACTTCATGATTAGATCAAGGAAGTTGAACTGTGCTGCTGATATGATACAAGATAATCTCAGATCAAAGGTATGCATTTGTTTGAGTGCGAAGCATGCATGCAGAGCTCTAGATAAGAGGGATATTTGATGATAATTGAGGGATAATTTTCTTTATTTCTCATTGAAACCATATGTTGTGACCCCTCATGAGGGGTCACAACATATGTTTTTATCCAGATGTAACAAAAATTATCCCTAATTATCACCAAATATTCCGTCTTATCTAGGGCTCTGTGCATGTGCGAAAGCGGCACCCTTCATATTCGTTTTTCCAGATGAAGCATCAATAAACACGCCCCTGGAATAAGGTTAGAGAGATGGGCCACATTCGACTGGTAAGGTATTGTTAAATTTGATTGGGCCATGTGACCGGCTGTCACAAGAACTCATCACAGTCCCACGCAAAAGTTAACGGAAGTTTCACGAATCTTACCAGTCGAATTTTGCCATAGATTCTTCGATTTTCTCATATTGGTAGTTAAGTTGCATCGGCAAATGAGCAAATCCTTATGGTCTGAGTTGGAAGGATAAGGGTTAGGAAAAGGTTTATCTTGTAACCCTTTTTGCTCTCTCTGTCCCAATGGAAACGAGGGTATTTTATTTATTTTCTGTAAAACCATCCGGTTAGATTTGATCATCAGCTTTTAAACGTTTTCAGTGTAAATTATTCGTGATTATAGTTAAAAGCTTCATTATATATACGATAGCCTAGTACTGAAAACGGAAGTGCTTCTTTCGATTGTGTAAACTACAGAGTAAAGAAATGTTTAAAATATGAAACACTGGTCAGTTTTACATTGCTTTCTCCAGAGCTCTAGATAAGAGGGAGTATCTGATGATAATTAAGGATATTTTTTCTTATTTCTCATCGAAACTATATGTTGTGACCCATCATCTGAACCGTCTCGTTGAGACGGTTCAGATGAGGGGTCACAACATATGTTTTATGCAGAATTAACAAAAATTATCCCTAATTATCACCAAATACTCCCTCTTACGTAGAGCTCTGTTTCTCTCCCTGTTTAGATTGATTACATGTGGGAGGACCTTAGAAAAGAATTTGTAGCAATGGATCCATATGGCACAGGCTGCGTGTCCAAGGAAGAGTTCAGAGATGTTCTCACAGAGCTATGCGTACATCTTAGCGAGTATGAACTAAACCTGCTCACAAAGAAGTTTGAAATTCCCAGTGATGCAAGGTAGGCCAGTGTTTGTATTAAACGAATAAACCATATTCAGGTTTTTGATAATTTCCTTCTCATCTAATTTTGGTTTAAACAATATTTTATTCAGAGATTTTATATATACATACACTGCAAAAATAAACGGTAGATTTTACGGTAAAATAACTGGCAACCAGCTGCCAGTCCTTTTACCGTTATTTTTACGGGCGCCCGTAAAAATTGCAGGAATCATCAAGCTGAGTGGGACAGAAAAGAGCAGATGTCGTTCTGGTTAGATAGCCCCTCAGCAATACAAAGTTATTTTCGAGTGCGCCAAGTTAACATAAAACTTCCATTTCGTGATTTCCAACAAAGTCTTACAGGCAAAACCCCGTAAAAATAACGGGAAAAGGACTGGCAGCCGGTTTCCAGTTATTCTACCGTAAAATCTACAGTTTTTTTTACAGTGTATGAATAATAGAGTCAAGCAATACAGGATCTGACAGTAAGCGTAACGCTTATATGTAAGTCATCTCCTCTAATTTTCATTTCCCATGTGTGCAAGCATAGAAATAAGCAAATTCTAAAAAGGGGTTTCATGCTTAACTGAGCTCCTAAAATCTTCCACTGTCATATGCCTTAGGTTTAATGCGTGCGCACCGCTCACAGATCGTAGTGCAACATCATCTCCCGAACGTAATCGACGTAAAACAATTGTTAACGAAATAGTAACGAGCGAGTCTCTGTAAAGCCCCTGTCACACCAAGCCGCGTTTCCACTGCGTTGGCACGGAGTTGTTTAATTTTCCGGAGCGCCGTGAGATCGCAAGAAAACCCTGATATTTTTCGTGAAAAAGGGCCTGTCACGGCGTCCTGACAGCGACCAAGGCGTTACTACGGAGCTCGCATGGCGTTCTATCGCGTTCCTACGTAGTTCTTGTTGGCGATTCTCTGCGCTCTCACGACGCTTTCACTGTGCTTTCACGGCGCTCACAATGCATTCACTGCGCTTTCACGGCGTTCGCACTGCGCTGACGGCGTGTTGAAGACGTTCGTTTGCACAACAGAACGAAGTCTTCGTCAGTTGTATTTGTTCTCGAAGTTGAAACCATTCCCGCAAAAAGAGGAAGGAAGAAGGCAGGATCCAAAGCATTCTACGCCTTTGGGCCGGACCCAAAGCATTCTACGCCTTTGGGCCCTCCTCCGTGGTCGTCTTCCAAGAATGATGCGAACAGCGTCTGCAGCATTTTGGAACTGCTGGACCTGCATATAGGCAAGCAGGAGTCCAGCTTGCTGGCGTACGTCGGACATAGTGAAAGGAATGCTTATTTGCATATCTCGTTTTATAGTATTTTGTTTGCTTTTGTCATAATTGTTTGCATATTTCATTTTTTAATCTTTTTTGTTTGCTTTTGTCATACAAACGCCGGTGAGCGCGGTAAAAGCTCCAAGGGAGCGCAATAATCGCCATGACAGCTTCTTACAGTCGTTGTAAGAGCGCAGTAAAATAAATGGCACTCCGTATATGCGCCGTAGGCACTCCGTATAAGCGCCGTAGACACGTCGTATAAGCGCGTTAAAGACGCAGTGACATTTCAAAGGACGCCGTACAATCTCCGTGCAAACGCCACGGACGACCACAGCGTTTGCACAACGACCCTTGTGCACGCCCGCGGAGCTCCTGTTGCATTGTAGGAGACCTTACTGCGCGGCTATGGTGACCTTACGGCGACCCCACTGCGGCCTTATTAGAACGCCGAGCGACGGCGTTTGTTTTGAGCATGCTCAAAGTGCGCGCCGTCGCTCGGCGTTCTTTGCGATCCCACAGCGTCTACTGGCGATGCCACTGCGTTGCTGCGGTGATGCTTGCGATCGTAATGTGCGCACCTTGGCGTTCTGCATTTTTCTTGGACGCCGTGGGATCGCCGTGAGAACGCTGCTCTGGTGTGACGGGTTTAAAGAATCTTGACAAGTAGTTGATTAGCATTCGAGGGGCTACTATAAAATGAAAATACATTTTGTTGAATTGGCAGTTAGATCCAGATTAAGTGTTCATAATGAGTCACCTCAACTTGGTCTATACTGTTGTTCCTCTAGTCTTTAAATTCTGAATATAACGAAACATTTTGAAATTTTGCAGACATAAATTTTTTCCACTGCTGTTTGGCCTTTAAAGGCTTAAATGCAAATCTCAGATATATCAGCGGTTATCTATCTCTTCAGGGTGTCCTATGTTGAATTTCTGAAACCATTTGCCCTCCGTAAGCAGACTTGGCGTCACGGGAACAACATGCTGTCGTTATTACAACACAAGCAACCGGAGCTTCCTATAGCAGACATAGTAGAGCCTCCACATAAAGGTCTACATGGAATCACGGCAAAACTTAGACAGAAGGTGAGTGACTGACAAATACATTTGAGCCGCGACACGACAAATCCAACATTGTGGTTGTGCGCCCAGTGCAGATTCAGATCAGCCTGAGCATCCGCCAAGATTGATCAGACTCTTTGTTAAGTGCCTAAAGGGTAGCTAAGGGTCTAAGCTACCTCTATGCGGACAGCGAAGACTCTGATCAGACTGGGCGGATGCCCAGGCTGATCTGAGTCTGCGCTGGGCGCACAACTTATTGTTGATTTTCTCGTGTCGCGGCTCATTTTGTGTTTATCAAAGAAAAAATGTTCAAAGTACCGAAAACATAACTCAGGACTCGAACCATAGAAACAGTGAGATTCGAAATATGTCGATAAACGATAAACAGACTTGGACCTCTATACAGAGGTGTGATCAGGTACTCGCTAGTAGTGAACATAACCAGCCAATCATAATACACCTACCATGTCTATGTATGCAGTAAAATTGAAAGCCCGGGGCCGTATTCATAAAACGACTTAAGTGGTTGCTATGCTGTTGCTAAGGCTAAATTGCTTTGAAGGAGATTCCCTACAACTTTGAAATTTGCTCTGGAGGAACAGTCTTACAAAGACTGTTCCTCTAGAGCAAATTTCATAGTAGTAGGGAATCTCCTTTATAGATATTTAGCCTTAGCAACAACACAGCAACGACTTAAGTGGCTTTATGAATACGGCTCCCGGTAACGGAAATAAATTCTGAAGAAAGATCCTCTAGAAGCAAAGAAACGAAATTAGCTGACCCCGTTTAATTGAGTCTGTTGATGTGTAGCAGTGTAATGTTACAATTAACACTTCCCATGCCCCCTATCACCAGCTCAAGTGGAACTTTATTTGCAAACTGACAGTGATCCCAAATGACCAGATAAATATATGACAGTGCCTGACATTTTGAGCCTTGTGGAGGTGCGACGTTGGGAACGAAGCGTGAAATGAAAGTGACATCATAAAATTTGCACGCACAGTTAATTGGGTATCCGCGCACTAATAAATTTCAACGCGTGACCTGAAAAGAGTGATTCGACATTTTTATTTGCGTCTTTAATTTTCATCATCTACACTCATTTAAGAATGTTCACATTATAGATATTTGAGAAGCGATGTTACGAATCGGAGTTATAAAAGTTTATCCAGCTGGTATGTACATTGTATCCAATCAGTGAAACGAAAACCATAAAATCGGGTTGGCGTGAATTTCGTTTGCTTTTGCAGTACCTTTAGCGCTATTTCTTTGTGCTTCTCGAGACCTATTCTGGAAGCACTACTAAATATGAAAATGATCTTAAAAACAAAATTTCCGATTTTTGCTGCATAAGGCTCAAAATGTCAGACACTGTCACATATAATCTGCACTATGATGAGGTAGGAGAAGACTTTCTACGGTCAGACTATGTTTCGGCAGATGAATTTTTAATTTTGATTTATTGTTGATCTTTTACCTCTTTATTATAGTAGCTAGGGTTTGATTTTTATGTCGTGGTCATGTCCTTCGTATTATGATATTTTGTCCGATAAATATGGAATACGATGTTAGTGTCTTTTGATATCAAGTTTATCAGGCGAGACCAGAAACAGTATAGGAATGGCGAGGCTTGCCGAGCCAGTCCGACGTGTTTCTGGTCAAGTACTTGCTATACATGTAACTAGTAATGTATGTTCTGGTTTCCTTGGCTAGTGGTTCTCTACTTGTGGCGCTTCAGTGTACAGAACCCTTCATAAATATCTCATCATTGTCCTTATATAACTGAAAGACTGTTGAAAAGTAAGTGAATGGGTTATGAGTAGTTAGTTCCAAATAAAACTGCCAAATCATTCATCCACCCGTGTTCTGTAGGTATAATAGCTATTAATAACAAAGTGACTGTGTTGTAACTGCGTATTATATTGCATATAGTAAATGATTGTTTTTTAATGTTTACAGCTTGCTGGAGACTGGAAGAACTTACGTCGGGCCTTCAAGAAACTAGACAAAAGCAACCAAGGGTATTTGTCAGTACCTGAATTCCGCTCAGTACTTAAACTAGCCAATGTCATTCTTGACGAAGATGAGGTCTATCATGTGCTCAATAAATTTGATCATGATATGACCGGAAAAATATCATATGAAAAGTTTATAGAAGAGACATTTAAACCTCAAACCAGACATAGTGTTCGGCCAGTATGAGTTATAAACATAGACAGTATTAGGACAATTTCAAATACGTGAGAATTATAAGGTTGGAAAAAAATTGTGCATCGAATATATTTATTTTGCTTATTGAATATCAATGTTATAAAGAAACAAAAATATGTAACACTGATGGCAGGCAAAACAAACTCTTTTTTCGAATTGGAGTGGACACGGACAGGCTTGGTGCTTGGAGGTGCATATTATGGGTTTGTTCCTTCGAGCTTCTTGTGGAACATCGCTATGAGAATTTAATGGAAAAAAAATGAAAAATTAATATGCAGTCCGTTAAAAAAGGAAAAGGCTATACCTATACTCACATATCAGTATTATTATGAAACTACTACCTATAGATATGTACATATACATGTTATTACTTCAGTTAGACTGAACCCTAAATTTCTTTAATTTGAAAGAATCTGAGGAAAAAGTGTATATAATGCATGAGTGTACAGTGCCAAAACCATAACCAAGTATAGATTTGATAAATATTGCATCGCCAAAAGCTCTCTATATGTCCGTCTATATTTTCTTTAATTTAAAGTATGCAGTTGCAGCACCTTATCTCTCCTTAATTGTATTGTCTATTTCAGAGGTTGCAAATGTAGATTTTATATAAAGTTTGCTCAAAAAGTAAAAAAAAATATACTTACATAGTAAACAAACACCTCATTTTGAACTGCAAAGAAATCATTCGCTGTGAGGCTATACTTTTCCTGGACATTTTTTTCTGGTCTGCTGAATACAAGTTTAGTGTATATGCACATGATAAATAGAAATGAAGAGAAGGCGGTAGCCGAAAATGCAAATTCAGCTTGAGGATGGAAACAATTATGGCATTGCAGCTATACAAAATTATTCCTGGTTATGAAAGAATGTATGCTGTAGAAATAAGCATGAATTATCAGTCGACTGATAGGTAGGTTGTATGAAAAGATGCTAACTTAACTAATTTGTTACATGTATTATTGTTATCATCATGTGATTGTTGCAATTTTTTAGAGTTTATCTTGTTTTGTCATTGTTTTGTGAGAAATTTTATGTTTATTCAGTTTTAGTTATAATAATGCACCATACAGCATTTGCATCCAATATCATCACCATTTGATAGATACAGCGTATGAAATAAGCTGACGACCATACGATTCCAAATAGAAAGTGATTTTACCGTGGCGGGGATGGGGCGGGGCAGGGGCGGCGAGGAATTGTTTTTCTTTTAAGAAGTTAAATACTTCATTAGGAATAATAATTGATATTTCAGACCTATAGTGTAATTTCGATAACTCAAAGATCTTGTTATGATTTCGAGACTTATGGAATTTGGATTATATCAGTTCTTGAGCATTGCCCTTTTCCACTACTTCTTTTTTCTATCATTGTGACTAAAAATGACTGCGTTACCTAGTACTTTGAATTTTTAGGGTTTGAATTAAAGAAGTTCTATTGCACTTGATACGTGCGCTTTGATATTGTTTCATCGTTCTATTCGATAAATTCAGAAAACAAGATTTTCCATTGTTAGATGGTTTATTTTGAATTCAAATGGTTTTATTTAATGAATAAATATTATAATAGTCATTGACACTCATTGCTTGAGCTATAATTTATCAAACTGCTAAATCATCACTCATTGTCGTTCTTTCACATTTATTTAGTTCTTTCCCTGGTAAGCACTCAACGTTAAAACAGCGTCATATCATCGTCAATGCAACGTCATGACGTTTAAAAATTATGACCGCTTCAACGTTGTCTGTATTATGGGTCTGCAATCGGAACACCGCTCGGCCAATTCCGTGAATTCACGGAATTGGCCGAGCGTGGTCCGATTGCTGGGTCTGCTGGTCCCGATTCTGTGATATTGTACAGTGTTATATATTATACTTTTTGTGTTTTTAGTATCTTGCATAGTTTACAATTATTGAAACTGTATCTGTTCAATAAAGTTTTGAAATGACAAGTTCGAATGTTCTCATTTTGCTCCTGTGTCTTGTTTGTTGAACCAGAAACACATTTCTCTCTTATTTTTATATACCATAACAATTTTGTAAATTGGGACGCTAAATTAATTACCGTTATAGTCCTAACAGTTGAACAGTTAATTTTTCAACGCAGTAATGCTTCCAAAGTGTAGATCTGGGTCTGCACTATTCCCATAGACCTATCTGCCTAATACTAAGTCTTATATGGTATGCAGAGTGCTTATAGAAAATGATTGGACCAATGTCTGTCGCGTGCAGCTGCTATAAAGGGTAAGGTAGAGGTTTCCCATTGCCTAGTAGCCGTACGGGCAATGGGGGCTAGAGGCCCACTGTATCTTGGGCACAGCATATGAAAGGCGGAGTCCATCCCTCCCCTTTCGATGCCTTATCTCTCCCTGATTCGAAACAGGTATCCATTTACTAACTGCTGGGTTGACAATGAGAATTTTCCAGTTGTCGGATTGCCAAGCCCGGGAAGCGGCTATAGTTTGTCTCAAAAGAGAGATAATCGACCAAAAAGTTTAAAGAAAAAATAGTGAGATACTAGTAAGATACAATCTGCGAAAAATGTTCCCTTGACAAAAAGAGTTTTAACTAGTAGGCCCGGTTTGCCTGAATCTGTTCATAGGAGATGTTGAAAGTACAAGATCCAAGGCCAGGTGAGGTCTATGAGTCAAACCAGAAATGTACCAAAAGAACACTAGATCTATTGACGTACATGTGATGTTTTCCTTCTCGCACACAAGCACTTAACGATGCTTGTTATGATCTCAATATAACGTGAAGAAGGATGCTCCTTAAATGCAAACAGAAAAACCAAAGTATGAAGACAGCAGACTCAGCCTGACTAACTTATTCGTAGGAGTATTCGTAGGACACATCCCACACACCACCTAATTGTGGATTAAGCGTAAAACTATGGAGGAAAATTCTCGGTAACTGACACAATTCAATGCCAGATCCAACCCAAGACCCCATGTGGGAAAGAAATAACACAAAATTAGTCACCACCAAAGACAACACCAGCGGCAGCCATATGAACAGCTATTTCCCATGTAGGTGGTCAACGGGCTAGCCTGAACATCACAAACAATATATCAATCACAGACATAGCAACTAACTACACATAAAACAACCAAGAAGAACCAAAACAGAACTGCCGCCCTGGGACGGCCAGTAACTCTGGTTTCAGAAAAAATGTACGCTCAAAAATCAATATGAAACACAGTATTATAATGACAAACTTTACGAAAGCTTTTGTGACCGCTTAAAATAAAATCTTATCCAACAGCTAGAAGATATTAATATTGCTGAGAAAGATCTTGATAAAGTACTTACAGCACTAAATCCAAGCAAAAGGCAAAGACCAGGGGCAGTATTCATAAAGCCACTTAAGTCATTGCTATGCTGTTGCTAAGGCTAAATATCTATAAGGGAGATTCCCTAAAACTATGAAATTTGCTCTGGAGGAACAGTCTTTGTAAGACTGTTCCTCCAGAGCAAATTTCATAGTTGTAGGGAATCTCCTTCAAAGAAATTTAGCCTTAGCAACAGCATAGTAACCACTTAAGTCGTTTTATGAATACGGCCCCTGATGTATTCCATCCAAATTTCTGAAAGAAACATAAGAGTTCATTGAAAATCCTTTGAAAATTGTCTTTCAAAACTCACTTTATGAAAGTAAATTACCACCCATCTGGCAAAAACAAACAAATGTTATTGCAATTATTCAAAGCAGTTGGAAGGAAAAAACGGAGAATTACCTTCCAATCAGCCTAATCTCAGTGCCCTGCAAACTAATGGAAAAAAGTAATATGTGATGCAATTGTGGAAATGTGATAAAAAAACGACTTACTCCTATTTTTTGAAATAAGCAACATGGTTTGTAAAGGGGAGATCATGAGTCACCCAGCTCCTTGAATTTTTGGAGGATATTACGCAGGCTATCGACAAATAGAAATGTTGATATAATCTGTTTTGACTTCTGCAAGGCGTTCAGCAAAGTCCCGCATACACGCTTATTGAAAAGAATGTATGGCTATGGTATTCGGGGTAAAATCCATGGTTTGGTCAAAAAGTTTCTTTCAAATAAGAACATTATGTTACTTTAATGGTTCATAGACATCCTGGAAAGTCATCACCAGTGGAATTCCCAAGGGACTGTCCTTGGGCCTGTATTATTCTTGGTCTTTGTAAACAACTTTCGACATTGAGGTGCTAATGAAGCTTTTTGTATAGATGATGCGAAGATATAGGCTGTTGTCTCAAATAAAACAGAAAACCGTGTTTCAAGCTAGTTTAAACAGATCCGTCAAATGGGCCGAGATCTGGAGAATTTTATAATACCTCAAAGTGCCATCATTTACACGTTGGTAAACATGACACTGAAACTAAATACACAATGGTCACAAACAACCAGGAAATAGATTTACGGTATAAAAATCAGAGAGGGAAAACGACACAAAGACCTACGTGTTATCATAGATCAGAATTTAACATTTAGAGATCATATAATCTCTAAAGTTATTTCAGCCAAACAATTGGTATTATCTTTAGGACCGTTACCTATATAGATCAGGAAGTAAAACACTATCAAGTCAAATGTTAAGCCCCACTTAGAATATGCAACTCCAATTTGGTCACCCATTTAAAAGGAAATGTAAAGGTTTCCCATAGCCAATTGATCGTAGGGGCAGTGGGGGTTAGACGCCACTGTATCTTGGGCACAGCGTATGAATGTCGGAGCCTAACCCTCTTCTTTCTCTGCTTTTCCTTCCTTGATTCGAAAAAGGTACACATTTTTGCTGGGTCGACAGAGACGAGCTTCCAGTCGCTAGTTGACCCAAGCCGGGATTCGAATCCGCGATCTTTTATACCATAGTCGAGTCGCTTTAACTACTCGTTCATTGCGTTTCTCATTTTCACAAAAGAATAAAATGATAATCGAGAATGTGCAAAGACATGCCATCAAACTTGTATATTCCTGTAAATTATTGCCATATACAGAAAGGCTTCGTGCACTATATAGGGCTGTCTGTCTTAGAGTATAGAAGGAAGAGAGCAGATCTTTTTCAAGTTTACAAAACTGTGCATGATATCGACACAGCTGACATAGAGAAATTGTTTACAGCAGCACAATACAGAGCTACCAGAAAACGTTGATAATGCATCCTCTCTCATTGCCTTTAAGACCTTTTGAATAAACATTGGCACGGCATCCGTATAAGTTTGAAGCTGCACGCTTCAGCTACAGGTTCATAGATGATGTTCTATCTTAGAATAATTAAAAAAAATCAGAATTTATTGACCTCATCTATCCACGTGAACTTGAAATTAAGGATTCCACAAAACCCATTTCAACCTCCTCATTACCGCTTACAGACAACATCCCCGTTGTAAATCGGTTTGTCATTTTCTCTATTCAAAATCTTATAAACTTCAGTCATGTCCCCCTTTAACCCATGATATCATAGTGAAGGCAATTCCAACTTTTGTAGCCTTGTTACGAAATGGATCTAATCGTCCACTATGTCGTCGAGATTATTTTAATCCTTTAAATCAGTAGAGCTACAGTTTTTAGGGCAACTGTGGTAATAAAACATTTACGGAAATTGTGGCTACGTTATGCATGGGTTGTTTGTGAATACCTCTCGTGGACAGCGTATTGCATGATTTTAAGGTGAATACCTGCACGAGTCTTTTGATTGTGGACAGCGTGTTGCATGATTTTAATGTGAATACCTGCACGAGTCCCATGATTTAAATGTGAGACGCATACTATTTATACGCCTATCTTTTATTGAAAAGTTAGACGTGGCTGTTTAATTCTTATACTGAGGATGTTATATTGTTGTGTGCCCAGATTCTGAGTTTAGACCAGAACGGTAAGATTTTATTATATTTATTTTAGAATTGTTTGGCTAAGAATGAAAAATGTGACTTCTGATTGATATGGTATGACTATATGTGTCGACTGATTTGATTTTGTTGGCAGTGATCAGGCTGCGCATATGTCGACCAATTTTGTTTATACTGACCATGCTGCGCATGGTATTTGTATATTAGGAAGTTTTGTAAATTACGGAAATAGTTTATATCACTGATGTTGGTTGCAATGGTGTGCGTCTATTTGACGTCCAGTGACGTCAATTGCATTCATGTTATTCATGTGACGTCAGTTGCATTCATGTTATTGCGACGTCAGCACTTTTTATATTAGTTTCACGTATACGTGGCTTATAGAAGTAGAATGATTTGCAATGGAACTAATTATATACTCGTGACGTCAATTGACGTCATAGCATGCACCGCAATAAGGGTTTTTCCATAAGTTAAAATGGTAACATTTGGTCGTCATGCGTTTGATTTGCCTTCACTAGATGACGTCATATGGTATAACATCATTGGCGTCATGATGTCAGATCAAACGTTATGATCCCAAATGTGTGAGAAACGCTTATTCAGCTATTATATTCTATGGCAAATGGTATTACGCTTAGTTTAAAGGAATGAATTAATACATATGCGAGTTAGATTTTGGTCAATCAATTTAATGTAAATAGGTCATTGTTTAGATTCATTCATGTTTTATGTGGGGTATGTCATGGTAATGCCTGTTGACGACAGTATATTTCTTGACAATGTTTGACGTCAGATCCTTCGACGCACATGCGTGGTAGGATCTACGTTTCTTCATTGGCGGAAGTGGTAAGCACACTTTTAGCTTTACATCGTGAGCGCGAGTCGTGTCTAGTGACACGGCTGGCGTGTGCACGTTATGCTCGGCATTCGCCGAGGGCGTTGTATGGTATTTCCAAGACAGGCCCAAGTCTTACGTATTGTTATTATGTAGTTACAATGTATTAAGTGTAAGTTCGTTATTTTTAGGCACATCAAGTCCGGCAGTCAGCTGTTAGGGCTTAGAGCCACGTCTCACCTGGAGATTCGATTTACGTCTCCAGGTTAATACCAACCCGGGTAGAGGCAGTTACAACGCCGTTTGTGCAAGGTTCCTAAGCAGAGGCGGGAAGCACAAAATGTAGGCGGAAGTGGTTAGCTCAGTTTTGCCAGATTCTGTGATAAGATCTGAAGGTCACATCAAGTGTGGGACAGTGTTCGTCCACTAAGGTGTGTTAATATATATAGACTGGTCCCTGGTACGATCCAGGGAGCGACCAGTATATAATCGTGCACGTGTTTATATAAGTTGGTGTTCCTCATGATATATGGACTGGCCCATGACATGATCCAGGGAACGACGAATTGAAGTCTACCAACATAAGGCCTTGTTTTTTTGTATGAGCTCAAACTAACGTTTTTGTCCTTTGCGTTTTCCTTTAGTTCATGGCGCTGAGCCGAGTACGGTGTTGACGTCATACGGTAATCTATTTGCGTATTGTACGCAAATCGATTACAGATTTGAAACAAACACCTTACTTGGGCCAGCGACATGAACTAATATGTGTTGTATATTATTGTAATTGTGACAGTTGTAAATTGTATTGTTGTATATAGAATTTACATTATATATAAACTTAAAAAATTCTAACGTTGTCAGAGTTTCCTTGTCAGTGTATTACACTAGTAGATAACCCTTTAACCGGAAGTCACCCTCCGCCGTCCTGGCGACGCATAAGGCTCTACACCCGTGTCGACCGAGTGTAAAACCTTCTGCGTAACATGGTGTCAGAAGTGGGATTTGATTTCCGGTCAATATCTGCCAGTGTAACACATTGACAATATATACAGAATCTAGGCACAATTTTGTCAGACATTTTTTTTATTATTGACTTTCTGATTGTTCTTTTCTAAGGTGACGTAAGGATGTTTGTAAGGCTGTGAATTTTAGGGGAGCAATTTTGCCACTAAATTCTTGTAAATGTAACCTACACTCAATAAAGGTCAACTATCCTTATTCCCTGCGTGATGAAGTGCGATAGCCCATGCATTAATTTGTGATAAAATGTAACAGGTTGCATATCTGAGTGGGGAAACTGAGGTATATAGACCTAAATTGTCTTGGCACGGATGATACATATTTAGTTTAGGGTCCTTTTGAGTACCTTGGCACTGCTGTTGCATGACAATCTGTTAGTTTATTAACTTAAACGTTTTGTACGTTGTGTCGTAACCGTTACTGAGGTCCATTTTATGTCCTGATTTAGTAACGTGGGTCACCCGTAACGTTGTACAATATCGTTACAGTGATTAAATCTAATAGCAGAATCTTAAGTTTGATTTACCGTTGGTATCTTATAAGGTTTTGTAATGTAGGACGTACAGTTGTCGTGTCAGTGTTAATACGTTGCGTTACATACGTTACGTTTGTATATCCGATACGCTAGATCAAGTTGGGCGTAATTGTAATGTGGGTTATTTACGTCATCTAATTGTGTCATTTGAAAGTGAAAAGTAATTCTCGGCAAAGTCAACGTCAGTTTATGACGTCATTTCCGGTCTGTTATGAACGTAACTTTAATGGCTACGTCTAGATCGCGAGTATACTAATTAATCAACGTTTTAGTTGGATTAGTTCGATATTATTATTGTTAACGTTTTAGTTAACGTGTGTGACTTTAAGTGAGCATCGGTTTCAGTTAAATTAACGTGAGCATTACGTTAAGCGTCATGGATCAGTTAGTTAAGACGGGAAAAGAGTTAGGTTATGAGGGGCAGGCATTGCAGGAATTTGTAAAGCAACAGCAAGAGACTGAGAGGGCAGAAAGGCACGCGGTAAGGGCACTTGATAAAGAAAAGATTGCGCAGGCCGATAAAGACAGGGAAATTGAGTTAGCTAAGATCGCGGCGGAGAAAGAGAGGATCGCAGCGGAGAAAGAGAGGATCGCGCAAGCCGAAAAAGATAGGGAAATTGAATTGGCTAGGATCGCGACGGAAGAAGCTAAGATTGCGGCGGATAGGGAAATCGAGATGGCGCGGATTGAAAGTATAGAGCGGCAAGCCGAGAAAGATAGGTGAGCTAGGTTGTATCAAGTCGAAAGCGATAAGGAAGCGAAGTGGTCGAGCGAAGTTGAGTTAGAAAAGTTGAAGTACAGTTTTGAATTGCAGCAACGCGAGTTAAAGAATCAGATAGAGTTGCAGAAGGTAACGTTTAGAGTTGAATTAGAAAAACAGAAGGCTGAAAAGCTAGCGCATGCGCGAGATCCCAAGTTACCGTATTTTGATGAAAGTAAGGACAAAATGGATAGTTACTTATCAAGGTTTGAGAAATACGCGACGGCGAATAAATGGGATAAAAACGTTTGGGCTGCATATTTAAGCGCATTACTTAAAGGTCGCGCGCTTGATGTTTATGATAGATTGTCTGTAGATGATGCAGCAGATTATGACAAGTTGAAAGATGCGTTGTTGAAGAATTTTGATATGACTGAACGCGGATTTAGGAAGAAATTTCGCTATGATAGGCCTGAAAAGTCCGAAACGTTTATTCAGTTTAGTAGTAGACTTAGGTCGTATCTTAATAAATGGTTGAAAATGGCGAAAGTAGACCAGTCTTACGAAGCTGTTTGCGATTTTTTCGCTAGAGATCAGTTTTTAGAATCCTGTAGTAAAGAACTATACGTTCATTTGAAACCGAAAACATTCACGAATCTAGGTGAGATGGTTAGGGAAGCAGATTTATTTGCAGAAGCACGTGGCGGTGTCTACGCTTGTCTTAATAAGGGGCAGCGTGATAGTTAGGGCGTAACTCAGAGTAGATCTGATAATAAACCGAGTGCGAAGCCAGAGATAAAATGTAGTATTTGTGGTAAGGGACATTTAACATATAAATGTTTTAAGAATCCCGATAGGAAGCAGGCATATAGTGCGGAGGTAGGTGCAAGTGCAAGCGGGTATAGCGGAAGTAAGGGGAGTAGTTATGCACCGAAAGATGAGACACAAAGATCACAGAGTAAGAGCGATACTGTACAGACGAAGGGTAGTAATTCAGATCGTGGCCGTGGTCGGGGTTATTCCCGCGGACGTGGTCGGGGTGGCGGACATCAAATGAGCTTTTGTAAAACTACAATGAATAGGTCTCATGAAATTGAAGGTCTCTATAAGAGTAAGGAAGAAAGTCCACTAATCAATGATAACGTGGATAGGGAAGGTGTCTGTTACTTTTTAAGGTCGCGATTACCAACAGCGCAGGGTACGGTTAATGGTAAGACTGTTGTAGTTTTAAGGGACACAGGTTGTACTGGGTGTGTCGTTCGTAGAAACTTGGTTTCTAATGATCAGTTACTTGGTAGAGAATCTGATGTAACTTTGATTGATGAATCTACCCAAAGGTATCCCTTAGCAATGGTTGACATAGATTGTCCATTTTTCACAGGAAAAACTGAGGCATTGTGCATGGAAGATACATTGTATGACCTGGTTATTGGAAATATTGACGGGTCAAAACTTCCCGATATGTCCCATTTTGCAATGGCGGCAGTGACTAGGTCACAAGCTAAGCAAGGTGAAGAGGTCTATAAGAAACTTAAAGTTCCTGATCAAATTATTGCTAGTGATAAGGAGGCATTGAAGCAGGCCCAAGTTGTTGACCCTAAATTGAATGGCATAAGGCAAAGAGTGGAATCTGGAAATGTGACTATTAGTCGTGGATTGAACCGAGGTGAAACTAAGTTTATCCGAAAGAAAGATTTATTGTATAGGCAGTGTACTAAGGGAAACAAGGTCACTTTGCAACTTATTATCCCTGAAGGTTTTCGTGAAAAGGTGTTAAGATTGGCGCACGAAACCTTGATGTCAGGTCATTTGGGCATAAAGAAAACTATGGATAGAGTGTTAACTGAGTTCTTTTGGCCTGGAATTTGTGGTGATGTGGCAAGGTTTTGTAAATCTTGTGACATATGTCAAAGGACTATTCAAAAAGGTCGTGTCACTAAGGTTCCTTTAGGAAAGTTGCCACAGATTGACACACCATTTAAACGAGTCGCTGTAGATATAGTTGGACCGATAGAACCTCGTTCTGACAGGAAATCCCGCTATATTTTAACAATGATAGACTATGCGACGAGATATCCCGAGGCGGTAGCGTTACCCGGCATTGAAACGGAACGCGTAGCCGAAGCGTTAGTTGAGATGTTTAGTAGAGTTGGCATACCTGATGAAATGTTAACAGATTGCGGAAGTCAGTTTACTGCTGAAGTTATGAAAGAAGTGAGCAGGCTGTTATCACTCCAGCAGTTAACCACGACGCCGTATCATCCTATCTGTAACGGTCTTGTAGAGCGTTTTCACGCGACGTTGAAGCAAATGCTACGTAGGATGTGCGCAGAACGTCCAAAAGACTGGGATAAATATCTCCCAGCACTACTGTTTGCAATAAGGGAGGTTCCGCAAGAGTCATTAGGGTTTTCTCCGTTCGAATTGTTATACGGACGTAACGTTAAGGGCCCTATGGCAATATTACGTGAATTATGGTCTGAAGAGGTACAGGATGAGCAGGTTCTGTCTACGTACCAGTACGTAATTGAGTTGAGAGAACGATTAGAGCAGACGTGTAAGTTAGCACATGATAATTTACGGAAAGTACAGGTAAAGCAAAAGGATTATTATGACAAACGCGCTAGGTCGCGTAAATTTAACTTGGGAGCTAAAGTACTGTTATTACTGCCAACTGACAGTAATAAACTGTTATTGCAGTGGAAGGGTCCATATGAAGTAGTAGAGGTGGTGAATAGAATGGACTATAAAATCGACGTCAATGGTGTCGTGAGTACATATCATGCTAATATGCTGAAACAGTATGTCGAACGTCGTACTGTGCCGTCACATTGTTTATTTGTCGACTGAGACTACAGAGTCGGTTGATGACGATGGTAGTGATGAATTTTCTCTTGATGATTGTGCTTTTCCGACAGCTAAAGAGCCGGAAACTTATAACGACGTCAGTATTTCAGATACGTTAACGTCAGAACAACGTATGGAGGTTTAAGCGTTGATTAAACAGTACCCGGATGTACTATCAAGTTTACCCGGTCGAACTGATCAAATACAGCACGATATCAAACTACTCACGTCAGAACCCATACGAACGAAGGGTTATTCTATCCCGTATAAGACGCGTAACGTCATGGAGACGGAGATACAGGATATGTTGGATTTAGGGGTAATCGAGCCGTCGATTTCACCGTATTCATCTCCTGTTGTCCTAGTTCCGAAGAAAGACGGATCAGTTAGATTCTGTATCGACTTCCGGAAGCTTAACAAAGTGACGGAATTCGATGCAGAACCTATGCCAAATATGGAGGAGGTTATCAATAAAATGTCGGGACATAGATTCTTTACAAAGATGGACCTGAGTAAGGGTTATTGGCAAGTCAGTCTTACTGAAAGGTCTAAACCTTTAACGGCATTTGAAACGCCTAAGGGTTTATTCCAGTTTAAAACTATGCCCTTCGGTTTGGTCAATTCGGGAGCCTCATTTTGTAGGTTAATGAGAATCATATTGTCCAATCTCCCAAATGTTGACAGCTTTGTTGATGACATGTGGATATTTACTGAAACATGGAAAGATCATGTGACGTCATTACGTCAAGTGTTAGATCGGCTCAGGTCGGCCAAATTGACGGCAAAACCATCTAAATGCATGATCGGATATGGCAGTATCGAGTGCCTTGGTCACAATATCGTCGGACAGACGGTACGACCGCAAGAGGACAAGATACAGGCTATCAGAGATGCTCCTCGTCCATGTACGAAAAGGCAAATTAAATCTTTTCTGGGATTAGCTGGGTTTTACCGTCGTTTTATCCCAAATTTCTCAACCATAGCTTCTCCTCTGACTGATTTAACTAAACGGGATAGACCTAATTCTATCAAAGATTGGCAAGATCAGCATGAAAGGGCATTTCAAACCCTGAAGAGTAGGCTCACGTCTAGTCCTATTCTTCGCTTACCTGTTTTTCAAGAAGGTAACCCGTTTGTACTTCGAACAGACGCTTCAGACATTGGTCTTGGAGCTATTTTGCTTCAGGAGTTCGAAGGTGAAGGTCGTTTGCCGATTGCTTATGCTAGCAAGAAATTGTTACCTCGGGAAAAGAACTACTCTGTAATTGAGAAGGAATGTTTGGGTATTATCTGGGGTGTTGGGAAATTTCGTAAGTACCTGTATGGGGCGGAGTTCCTTCTTGAAACTGACCACAAACCTTTGTCTTATATGCAGACAGCTAAGGTGCTCAATCCCCGAATCATGCGTTGGGCCATGAAATTACAGCCATACAGATTCAGGATCGTTGCTATCCGTGGCCAAGATAATTTGGGGGCGGACTACCTTAGTAGATAGTTTGGCCACGTTATGCATCGCACCGTTGTTGTGTATATAGCTAGTTTTCCAGTTTTGACATAGCCTACGATTCGATCGCATTTCGTACTATTTCAGAAAAGAAACATTGTTATGTTTTTTTCTCCCTAAGGGGAAATCTATGTTACGAAATGGATCTAATCGTCCACTATGTCGTCGAGATTATTTTAATCCTTTAAATCAGTAGAGCTACAGTTTTTAGGGCAACTGTGGTAATAAAACATTTACGGAAATTGTGGCTACGTTATGCATGGGTTGTTTGTGAATACCTCTCGTGGACAGCGTATTGCATGATTTTAAGGTGAATACCTGCACGAGTCTTTTGATTGTTGACAGCGTGTTGCATGATTTTAATGTGAATACCTGCATGAGTCCCATGATTTAAATGTGAGACGCATACTATTTATACGCCTATCTTTTATTGAAAAGTTAGACGTGGCTGTTTAATTCTTATACTGAGGATGTTATATTGTTGTGTGCCCAGATTCTGAGTTTAGACCAGAACGGTAAGATTTTATTATATTTATTTTAGAATTGTTTGGCTAAGAATGAAAAATGTGACTTCTGATTGATATGGTATGACTATATGTGTCGACTGATTTGATTTTGTTGGCAGTGATCAGGCTGCGCATATGTCGACCAATTTTGTTTATACTGACCATGCTGCGCATGGTATTTGCATATTAGGAAGTTTTGTAAATTACGGAAATAGTTTATATCACTGATGTTGGTTGCAATGGTGTGCGTCTATTTGACGTCCAGTGACGTCAATTGCATTCATGTTATTCATGTGACGTCAGTTGCATTCATGTTATTGCGACGTCAGCACTTTTTATATTAGTTTCACGTATACGTGGCTTATAGAAGTAGAATGATTTGTAATGGAACTAATTATATACTCGTGACGTCAATTGACGTCATAGCATGCACCGCAATAAGGGTTTTTCCATAAGTTAAAATGGTAACATTTGGTCGTCATGCGTTTGATTTGCCTTCACTAGATGACGTCATATGGTATAACATCATTGGCGTCATGATGTCAGATCAAACGTTATGATCCCAAATGTGTGAGAAACGCTTATTCAGCTATTATATTCTATGGCAAATGGTATTCCGCTTAGTTTAAAGGAATGAATTAATACATATGCGAGTTAGATTTTGGTCAATCAATTTAATGTAAATAGGTCATTGTTTAGATTCATTCATGTTTTATGTGGGGTATGTCATGGTAATGCCTGTTGACGGCAGTATATTTCTTGACAATGTTTGACGTCAGATCCTTCGACGCACATGCGTGGTAGGATCTACGTTTCTTCATTGGCGGAAGTGGTAAGCACACTTTTAGCTTTACATCGTGAGCGCGAGTCGTGTCTAGTGACACGGCTGGCGTGTGCACGTTATGCTCGGCATTCGCCGAGGGCGTTGTATGGTATTTCCAAGACAGGCCCAAGTCTTACGTATTGTTATTATGTAGTTACAATGTATTAAGTGTAAGTTCGTTATTTTTAGGCACATCAAGTCCGGCAGTCAGCTGTTAGGGCTTAGAGCCACGTCTCACCTGGAGATTCGATTTACGTCTCCAGGTTAATACCAACCCGGGTAGAGGCAGTTACAACGCCGTTTGTGCAAGGTTCCTAAGCAGAGGCGGGAAGCACAAAATGTAGGCGGAAGTGGTTAGCTCAGTTTTGCCAGATTCTGTGATAAGATCTGAAGGTCACATCAAGTGTGGGACAGTGTTCGTCCACTAAGGTGTGTTAATATATATAGACTGGTCCCTGGTACGATCCAGGGAGCGACCAGTATATAATCGTGCACGTGTTTATATAAGTTGGTGTTCCTCATGATATATGGACTGGCCCATGACATGATCCAGGGAACGACGAATTGAAGTCTACCAACATAAGGCCTTGTTTTTTTGTATGAGCTCAAACTAACGTTTTTGTCCTTTGCGTTTTCCTTTAGTTCATGGCGCTGAGCCGAGTACGGTGTTGACGTCATACGGTAATCTATTTGCGTATTGTACGCAAATCGATTACAGATTTGAAACAAACACCTTACTTGGGCCAGCGACATGAACTAATATGTGTTGTATATTATTGTAATTGTGACAGTTGTAAATTGTATTGTTGTATATAGAATTTACATTATATATAAACTTAAAAAATTCTAACGTTGTTAGAGTTTCCTTGTCAGTGTATTACACTAGTAGATAACCCTTTAACCGGAAGTCACCCTCCGCCGTCCTGGCGACGCATAAGGCTCTACACCCGTGTCGACCGAGTGTAAAACCTTCTGCGTAACAAGCCTATCTTCATTGAACATATTCTTCACACTTTGGATTTACTTCGTTGATCATCTCTGCACATTCTCAATCAACTCAAGATGTTTCTTTAGATAAGGACACCACACTGACTGCGCGTATTCCCAAATGGAGTCTAACTAAAGACTTAATAACAATTTGAAATTTCTTCATCTAAATATGTCAACAATCTTCTAATGATTCCCATTATACTATTTGCTTTATTCACTTTGTCAACGTTCTGTTATAAAGATTTATGGGCAGAGTCCATAAAGCCAATGACAAATTTATTCCGAGGTCTATGCCGTTCCCAATTCCCCTATGTAAGAATACTGTGGAGCCTATTAGACGTAACAATAAGACACATGGACAAGATATCAAGAGTCAAGGGATGGATTTGAAATGTTATAGGTCATATGTGAAAGCTTATAACAGAGTAAAATGGATAGTTAGAAAAGAGAAATGGGAGAAAGAGAAAGGTATATCAGAATCGTTAAGTCAAATCCTGAGAACTTTTACAAATACGTAAATTCCAAACTTTATTCAGAACTTATTTTGAAGCAAGTTATGGTATTGGAGAATTACACACCCAGAAAAACAGTTCCACATTTGCAACAGATACAAATGCAGACAAGGCAGAGGTATTATCAAACTTTTTTTTTATCTGCACTATGGATGATGTACGGGGAGACGTTTCACGGCCGCCACACGGCACAACACCAGCTGCAGTGAGGTAAAACTAAAATCTTAAAAAGTTCCTACAAGAGCAGAGAATTCATACAGAAGTAGGAACATGGGCCAGACTACGTAGTTTCGGCTAATAAAGCCTCGTCAGTGACCCTGACAATATCTGGTGACGAAACCAGAAAAAAAGCATACTGTAATTTCTTAATTTTAATTGGGCTGTCGATTCAAAGACTGATTAGTTTCAAAAGGATCCAAATAATATAAAAGACTCTATCTGTTATATTTAACTAAGCATATGACTCGGGATTATTACCTGATAGATGGAAAAATGGGCTAGATGACAGCTTTATTTAAAAAGAAAGGTAAGAAAGAACCAGTGGAAAGAACCTGCAAATTATTGACCAGTTGGTCATACCAAATGTATGCAAAATATTTGAGAAGTTGATTCGTCATAGAATGACAGATCATGTGAGCAGCAACAAATTATTTTACAATAAACAGTTTGGCTTCATTGGAGAAAGATCTACAAGTTTACAGTTGTTCACAGTATTAGATAAATGGATATAAATATTGGATGACGGTGGAGCTATCCATGCAATTTATATGGACTTTATGAAGGTGTTCGATAAAGTGTCCCACATAAAACTAATTAGAAGTTACCAGCATATGAATTACCGGAAAATGTGCATGTGAGTTGGGAACTTTTTGCATAATAGGAAACAAAAAGTCCAAGTTAATAGTTAGTTTTCAAAGTGGGCTGAAGTTACTAGTGGTATTCCACAGGGGTCAGCCGGTCTGTTTTGGGGCCCAATATATAAATGATCTGCCGGACCTAGTGGTTTCAGATATTATGTACATGATACAAAAATGTCCACAGAAATACATGCTTAGGAAAAATTCAGAGGTATTACAGGCCGGTATATTTCGTCTACAAGACTGATCAGATAAATGGTTACTTTTGTTTGATCCAGATAAATGAAAAGTACTTTGGATATGCTTACCCTCTAAACGGCAAATGAAACAATCAGTTTATTTCTTGAGAAAATCAGATGGAACTTTAGTTCAGTTGGAGGTTAGTATCCATGAAAAAGATACAAGAGTTAACGTAGATCAATATTTGACGTTTAATACACACACTTGATCTTTCTTTCTGTAATATCTATCGTTCTGCACGCTTTAAAATTTTAACCTGAATTCACAGCATTTTCAAAGAAAGGATGCAAGCCTTTGAAAGATGCTACAGAACTTGTAACCGAAGGTTACTGAACATCTTTTACAAGGACCACGTAATGAGGGTATTGGCAAAAACAAAACAAAACAAACAAAAAACAAAAAAAGATCTAAACTACCATCGAAGAATATGACAAATTCCTAATAAAGAAACGGGTGCTAAGATGGTTTGGCCTCGTCTCCAAGTTTTCTAGCTTAACTAAGACGATTCTAAAGATCACAGAGAAAGAAAAAAGAAGAAAAGGTAGACAGAAGAAGATGCGGGACAGGACTTAACTGCCAGCTGAGGTAGATAGGTAGACAGGTATGTAAGATAGATAGATAGATAGATAGATAGATAGATAGATAGATAGATAGATCTGTTTGCCAACATTCGATTTTGACATTTTTCATATGGTTTTAAGTAGGAGGATAGGTTGCTATGCAAATAGGTAGTTAGGTGTTGGGTAAGACAGAAAAGGTTAGAAAATTGATATACAGCACGGTGCCAAAAGTGAGTCAACTTTTTTCAAATCCCATTGACTTATGTGTATTTGTCGGTGCTCGGACATTTCGGCCACGGACATTTCGGCCTAGGACGTTTCGGCCTAGGACAGTTCGGCCACGGACAAGGGTGGACATTTCGGCCTTTATCAAAAATAACTTTTATAATTAAATTAAGGAGTCATATGAGTAACTTAAAGCTAAGTCTTAATGAATGCCAATGAGATGTTGTTGTGGTCTTGATGTTTTATGGATCTTCAACATCTTTAAGGTCATTGTGAGCATCTAAAGGTGAAAAACACGGTGAACAACTATTTCAACTACTTTAAGTAGGGCACTATATGATATTTGCATAAGAGGTTCGATAGGTTTATAGCCCTTAAACACTTTTAAAGTCATTTTGAGCATAATCTGGCACATTTGCCATCCCCATCCATGCGCCAGTATGGCCTTTATCATTCATGTGATGCCTGTCATATCTTAATAAGCAAACATATGGCTGATGAACCTGTGGTGCACCCATTTTTTGGCTTTAAGAGATACGGTTGGAGCTATTTTGAGCCCAGTCACATATTTTGGTGTCATGTGTGCAGAAAAAACATATATGTCATTTTAAAGGTTTACAGAAGCATGTTTTCATGTCCCCATTTTTTTCAGAATTGGTCGAAACGTCCATGGCCGAAATGTCCGTGGATGAAATATCCATGGCCGAACTGTCCTAGGCCGAAATGTCCTAGGCCGAAACGTCCGTGGCCGAAATGTCCTACATCTAGGCAACCCAGGACCAACAGGAGCCGGAGCAGTGGCTGACATAGACGGATACAACAGTGCACCAGTACTATTAAAAAAGGGAGTGAGTCCTCTAAGCAACAATTACACTGGGGAACTTGTTGGGATACAGATAGGACTGGAAATGCTGGGGGATATGGAGAGCATAAGAAACAGGACAGTTCATATACTAACAGACTGCCAACCAGCAATAAAAACAGCATTTGGAGGACAGATACCTAGAAACAAAATTGACATACTGCTAGACATTAAAAGTAGCATTTCAAAGATCAATGAAAAAGGTAATGAAATCAAGGTACATTGGGTGCCAGGACATAAGGAAATCGAAGGTAATGAGATAGCTGATAGACAGGCAAAAGAAGCAGCAAGGGAAATGAGTTCACCAGAGATTCGAATACTACCTATTTTAGACAAGAAAGAAGCAGTCAGTGAATTAAAGAAGCAAATGACAGTAAAATGGCAGAGGAAGTTCACATGCTCGGAACACAGTAGCCACATCCAGGAGATATTTACAGAAGTAGGGAAAAGAAACTGTCATGGGGAAAAGGACAGAGGTACCTTTTCAGCGCTAAATCAGCTGTTGACTGGCCATACCTTGTTGAACAGTCATAGGGCTAAAATTAACAGGACTGTTTCTGAGCTATGCGACACCTGCCAGATCAAAGAGGATACAGATCACTATCTATATCATTGTGATAAATACAAGACAGAAAGAACTAAACTGGAGAAAGCAGTAGAAGATATACTACACAGGGAGGACATACATGAAATACAAGACATCAACTTAAGAGTAATGATAGGAGCAGTGGAGAAACTTAGCAGGGAAGGGCAAAATGAGATAATTGGAGCACTGATGGAATTCATCAGGTGCTCACAGAGATTCAGTCACTTAAATTATATCCTTACGCATGCGCACAAGAGATACATGAGTTTAGTACCAGTGGAATAGTACAAGAGAAGTTAAAGCACACAGAGATTATAGGCAGCGAGATAATGCCTTTCAACTAGATAAACAACAACAACAACAACATTCGTATTTGTCAGTGTGCAAGAAAATTAATTGCGCCGTGTCTGCTCAGCAGATCGCAATAAAATATATACTGTAAGAAAGGTAGGTGAATAAGGCAATAAACAAAAATTACTCAAAAGCCTAGAGTCTTTGGTTTGCGAAAGACAACAGTTTATACAACGCTGAAAATTTAGAAACACGAATTTTCCATTGATGTCAATGGTAACGTCACCGTAAAACGGACAAAATTCAGGACCAACCGCAATTAAAATACTGCATTTCAAATATGCGTCATTTAAAAATCAAATAAAATATGTTTTTATTGCCATAATCATTAAGCTTTCTAACGGTATAATTTTTAGTTCAATTCTGAAGACAGAATTAACACAGCTAATTTTCTTGCGTACTGAAAAATGCATGTAAGTCTATGGGTTTTTAGAAAAAGTTGACTCACTTTCGGCACGATACTGTAAATGGTTGGTTTGTGGTACGGGTGCGTTATTTACTAAAGGTAGCACGGTAGGGTCGGGTATAGGAGGGTAGCTGGGGCGTCGGAACGATTTTGACATTTGGAAGGCGTTTCTTTTAACACCTTTTTGCTGCCTCCTCCCCCTCCCCTCCCCCCCCCCCCCCCCCCCCCACACACACACACTCACCTCACTCGCCCCACCTCCATTAACCCTCCAAAATGATAAAAGAAGTATGAATTTTGTAGGTTTACAGCATAAAATTTGTATCCAAATTTCTGGAAACTTTGTGTTTAAAGGCTAGTTGTTAAAATAAGCCTAGTTGTCCGTTAGACTACACGATTAAAGCTGTGCTAAGCACATGTCGATGCAGAATGTTAGTGATCAGCTTGCCAGGGTGCCCGCCGTAGCCACTGTCACTAACTACCGTCTGGGCTATATGAAACGTAACACTGAGCCAGTCCGGTATCAGTGCTGTCAGAAGTCAGTGAAAATTAATCCGCTGTGACTTGGGTTCGAGCCCGCGATCCCCAGATCTGTAGGGAATACTGGATACACTTGGAATCTAAGTGGGCTAGCTCGAAGTAAATGAAGACTCTGATAGAAGGCCAGCGCTTAACCACTGAGCTACCGGATTTCCTAAAGAATCTGAGTATACATATATGTTTGAACAGACCCATTGTTTCATGCAGTACGATGTCATGCCCGGATAACCGTCGGAAATGGATGACACGTTTTTGAGTGCCAAGAAGTTTTTGGTGAAAAACAATGGACAAATCGGATAAACCGCTTCCCAGTGTGATTCCCCAAACTCTTTTGGAGTGCATCAGCGTTCTGGACAGGGATGACCCAACAGCTTCTTAAAAATTAACCAGAAACTCGAAGGGATTCTCACTCGTGATCAGGACGTTTGCCGCCAAAAATGTCACGCCATTGAAGGACGGTCACTCTGCTTTCGGATGTCAGCAAGGAAATCATCAGGACAACTCTACCGATGACTCGCCACTGAAAAGACCAAAGCGGAAACATAAATCCCCATCAGTCGTTGCAAGGGATCGTGCACGACGACTGAAGTTCTGGAAAAAGAAGAACTCCGCCAAAACTTCTTCTCTGAACGCCCGGCGACAGCCAGAGGATACCATTCTTGAACAGGAAAATTCCGTTCATATAGATTCGGATTCTTCTGGTGCCTGTAAACACATTTCCAGTCAATTGGATCCTGATTTGGATTTATCCACTGAAAGTGATTTAAATGAACTGGTTCACTCTCCTGAGATACCTGTTGTTTTGAGTTCGGAAAAAGAGTTGTCAGCCTTGGATTGTTATACAGAACCGGATGATAACTCACCCGACTACTGTGCAAACTGTAATTCCTTAGGAAATAAAGTCGACCTGAGACGTTGTACAGGCTGCACATTTATTAAGTACTGCAGCAAGGAGTGCCAAGCAGGACACTGGTTATCTCACAAAACCCTCTGCAAGGCCATTCAAGGTCTCCCTAAGCTTCAGTAGACTCAACATCTGATCTCCGGAAAGTGTTTTGGTGGAGGTTATTGACATCGTTCTTGTTGTGTATGTGTATATTCAGGGTGGGGGATTATTCATTGGTGCAGGAAACTTTGACACTGTGTATGTGTATATAAGTGGTGGTGGATTATTCTTTGGTGCAGGAAACTTTAATTTAAAACTCTTATTATTAATAAACACTTTTACCGGTTATCCGGGTGCGCCGACAAGTCAACGGCGGAGCTCTATCAACAACAACAACAACAACAAGTGGCGTCGTGTGAAAAGGTGTCTTATCATTTAAGTATTGATGATGTTAAAATCAATCTGCGCATAAGATCACACTGACCAGAGCCTTTACTTTTCACAATTAAGATGCTCCAGGATTCATACATGGTATAAGCGAAAGTTGAAGAGTCAGGTCAGGCTGCACAGATGCGGAAGTAGACCTGCATGACTCCTATTCGCATAGGTAAGGTTGTAAATTTTATTTTCACATGATTTAATTGCATTTGGTCTTGACATTCGACTTGCCCTACTCATAATTTAAACAATTTGCCATGTTTTATCTTAATAATCACAATGTGATAATCAGGTGCGAAAGTGTGTCTTCTTTATCACCCGTTTACATCTTTTATCGTTAATCCTTAGCGCCTGCAGCGTGAACTAGCATGACATCTGTTGTGACTTGGCAAAATTGCGATGTGTGAGGTGTGAAAGTGTTCGTTTCTTTTTTTTTCTTTTTTCTTTTTTCTCCCTTCTTTTATTTCAAACTAAGCAGAATCATATTTTTGCCGAAAATATTGGGGGGAGGGGGGGGTCGCCTCCCCTGCCGCCCCTGACGGCCCGACGGCCATGGGTAGTTGGTTGGCTGTGTTGATTGGTATGCGGACGGACGGCTGGACAGCTGGAAAGCAATCTATAACATTGTTTTACACTGAACACAGCTGTGCGGAAAGTGCCGACTGTTTGCCGACAGTGGAGTTCCTATGTTCTTGTTGTTGTCTTTCCCCTCAGTGTTGAGGAACCTCTTGGAGTACAAAGGCTGGATAGGAGTTTGGCATGGGAATGCCTGAACTGTGGCATGCCAAACTTCTCAACTTCTGTGTTTGACACATTAGGCCTGATTGATACGAGTAATCGTTTTGATTCCCTCTCAATTCCTGACAGTCCAATTCCTACTGATCTAGGCACACCAACAGCTACTTCTTCCCCAGTTGGTCTGCAACAATCAAAACCCAAGCCAGGCAAGAAGTCTGTCTTAAATCATCCACTTCGAATCCTGATTATGAATTGTCAGTCGATTAAAAATAAGAAACCTGAACTTCAGACCATTGTCGACACAGCCAAACCTGACATTATCTTGGGTTGTGAATCTTGGCTCTCTCCAGACATCGCCAACTCTGAAATATTCCCTAATGGGTATGAAGCCATTAGGAAAGACCGGGCGGGTGATGCTCATGGGGGAGTTTTTGTTTGTTTTAAAAAGGATTTGGTTTGTATTGAGGTACCAGAACTTGAGACTGAGTGTGAACTTGTTTGGGTTAAACTTCAAATTGTTGGCTGTAAAACTTTGTATCTTGGCTCCTTCTACCGACCTCCAGATATCATTGATCCAGAGTATTTGGATCATCTAAATGCCTCTCTAGGACGAATCATGTCATGTAAAAACTCTCATGTCCTTCTTGGAGGTGACTTCAATTGTGGGGACATTGATTGGAATAAGTTATATGTACCCCTGGGAATGCCCAAAAGGCAGGTGCAGTCCCAATTAGTAAACATTGTTCAGGAGCACTGCCTCTCTCAAATGGTTGATATCCCTACAAGACAAGAAAGGACCCTAGATATCCTTTTGACTAACAACCCCACCCCTGTCACAAGAATTAAGGGTATGCCACCAATTGGTCGAGCTGACCATGATATTGTTTTGGTGGAATATGACATAAAAGCAAAAAGGGTCCTTCAGTCAGTCACCACGGAAAGTTTTCTTGTACAAACGGGCTGATATGCAAGGTCTTAGAGACCATATGCTTGCCTTTGCAGACCGTTTCATGTCGCAGAACTTTGCTCACGTTGATGTTAATGAGATGTGGATTGAGTTTAAGACGGTCTTACTAAATGCAGTAAACAAGTTTATTCCTTCTAAAATGACGAAAGGAAAACTTGGCTATCCATGGATAGATGCACGCATTAGGGCATTGATTAGGAAAAAAGAAAAATTGTACCACAAAGCTCGCAGGGCAGATAACGAGTCCCTGAAGAGTCGTTATAAACGACTCAGAGCTCATGTCCAAAAAGAAATGCGTGATGCCTATTGGAGGTATGTTTCAGATATCTTCAATCCCTCAGATACAGACACTAATATAGAAGACTGTATCCAAAATGATCGGCTGAAAAAGTTTTGGTCCTTTATGAAAAACTTAAGAAAGGATTCCACGGGTGTGGCCTGTTTAAGGGAAAATGGCATGTTGAAAACTGCTAATAAGGACAAAGCAGACATATTTAACAGACAGTTCGAGTCTGTATACACCCGGGAACAAGTAGGTGACCCCCCATCGAAAGGACCAACCCCCTACCCAGATATTGAAGACTTATACATTGACCCTAATGGGGTCAAAAAACTACTAGACCGTCTTAACCCCCATAAATCTTCAGGTCCAGACGACCTAAGTGCACGTGTGTTAAAAGAATACAGTGCTGAAATTGCCCCGGTCCTTGCCTGCATTTTCAACCAGTTCTTGGCCCAGTCTAGAGTACCAGATGACTGGCTGCAAGCTAATGTGGCTCCCATTTACAAAAAGGGAGAAAAATATGACCCTGCCAATTACAGGCCGGTCTCCTTGACTTGTATTTGCTGTAAGCCTCTTGAGCACATTCTCGTGAGCAAAATCATGCAACATCTATCGGACCATAAGATTTTAGTTGAGTCTCAGCATGGCTTCAGAAGTGGTAGGTCATGCGAGACTCAACTGGTCCAGTTCATTCATGATTTGCAGGCAAACCTAGACAGAGCCAATAATAAAGGTCACAAACAAACAGACCTCATTATTATGGACTTTGCCAAGGCTTTTGATAAGGTCCCCCATAGACGATTGATTTATAAACTGGAGTATTATGGTATCCGAAATGATATCCTCCGGTGGATCTCTGCCTGGCTATCTGGAAGGACACAAAAAGTTGTTCTGGATGGTGTCTGTTCAGACCCTCTCCCCGTGTTGTCTGGCGTCTCCCAGGGTTCTGTTTTAGGGCCCATCCTGTTCTTAATCTTTATTAATGACCTGCCAGACAACATAAGCTCCACAGTCCGCCTTTTTGCTGATGACTGTGTACTCTACAGAAATATTAGACGGTCCGAAGACCAACAGATACTTCAAGATGATTTAGATAAATTGGCACTTGGGAAGAGGCATGGCTCATGAAATTTAATGTTGCCAAATGTCACTCTATGAGGGTGACTAGGCATCCCCCTCCAAAGCAAATAATCCATGGTTATACATTGCATAACCAAGTCCTAGAGAATGTATCGTCAGCCAAATATTTAGGAGTTGAAATTACGGATGACCTCGAGTGGGGTATGCACATTAATGAAATTACCAGTAAGGCTACTAAGACTTTGGGTTTCCTTCGTAGGAACTTGACTTTTGCATCGAAGGAAATCAAGGCTGCTGCATATAAAACTCTGGTCCGGCCCAAATTAGAATATGCAGCGCCAGTTTGGATGCCCCATCACCAAGTTGATATTAACAGAATAGAAAAAGTACAGAGGACTGCTGCCCGTTGGACCTGTAGGCGCTGGCGCAATCAAAGCCAGGTGGGAGAAATGTTAGAAGAACTCCAATGGCCAGACCTGCAGGAAAGACGACAGCAGGCTTCTCTGTCTCTATTCTACAAAATTCATAATAATCTTGCCATTGTAGATAAGAATAAGTACCTATCTGAGGTCGGTGAAGGGAGCAGGAGAACTAGGCCCCACCCATTCCAGTACCACCGTCCAAACGCTTACACGGACGGTTTTAAGAATTCTTTTTTCCCCAGGACAATTGCAACTTGGAATGGCCTTACAACCGAAGCTGTCTCTTCGGAGACAGTTGATGGGTTTAAGGCCAAAATTTAATATCCTAGGGTAGAGCAGGGGTTAGGCATGGAATGCCTGCCCCTGAGGACTTCTTGTAAATAGTTTTAATCTGCTGGTGGCTATGTCACAAATTCATTTACTTATTTATTTATTTATTTTTTTGTGACAACTTATGCGCCACACCAAAAACCTGTCATCATGGTCAAAGTTGACCGAGGACAGTATCGATAGAAAGAAATAGAAAGAGTAGAACATTAATCCATAAAAGTTTTCACGTTAAAATTGTTAATGTAATATCCATTAAAACGTATATACAGTTTGTAGTTATAAGATATTTACAGTTCTTGTATATACACGTATAAAAGCAGCTTCTCAAGACAGTTTTAAAATACTGAAATCTCTATGTGCAACCACCCTTGCACTTTCTGTTCTTCTTATCAGCTTTGATTTTGTGTGTCTCCTATGCGGTTCTCCTCTAATGGAGGGAAGTCTAAAAAGAAGAAGAAATAGCCCCGGACACATTGATAAACAGACTGCAGTAGAATGGGAAAAGTTGACAAATAAATTCATGATCATTTTCAGTATATTTGATTTTTATTTATGGATGTGAAAGTTTATTTGCTGACATTTAAATAAAATATTGAGCGTTTGAGATTATAAACAAGGAAGGAAAATGGCGTCAAGATTCACCATGCACCTGCGTTTTGACTTTGAATTCGGATAAATATTGTTATTGGTCGTTATTTATATTAACAACACTTTCTTGACACTGTCTTTATAATGGCTAATATAACCGATTTGTGTTTGTACGAAGATGAAGGGGAGATTTCTGATATGCAGCTACTTGTTGCGTTCAATGAACTTCGCCATAGGGAGAAAATTGAGGGTTCAAAAAAGGTCACACAAACATGGAGGATGAAAGAAAGAGTACGCATATTTTTCTCTTTGCCATAATAATATCTCTTCCCATAGTAATATGTGTATGAACTGTTGGTTGCTCTTTGAAATCTGTTATTTACTGCCCTTCACTTTCCTATTTGTACAAGCATTAGCTTTTACAAAAGAACCCCCCCCCCAAAAAAAAAAAAACAAAAAAAACACACACACACACACAAAAACTGACATACACCAGTCAACTCCGTAGGGCTGGGTATAATGAATCTCTTTTGACACAACATTTGTATCAATACAGCATGATTGATATTCTGTTACACTATGTTTTGACTTTTTCTTTTTTTGTTGTTGTTTTCTTTTTACACGTTTATCCCTATCCGTAGAATTACCCGAAACCACTCCAAAACCGGTACGTAGAATAACCGAAAAGTACAGAAATACCTCATCAGTCATTCAAGCAAAGTCATGCTGAAGGTTATCTTGAACAGGCTTAAGCCACAAGCCGAAGAGATAATCGCTGAGGAACAGGCTGGGTTCCGAGCAGGAAGGAGCACCACAGAACAGATCTTCAACCTTAGAATCCTGTGTGAAAAATATCTCCAACATCAGCAGAATCTGTACCATGTCTTCATTGATTTCAAAAAAGCCTTTGACAGAGTATGGCATGCAGCCTTATGGGCCACCATGAGGAAGTACAATATCAATGCAAACCTAGTTCGCACCATTGAGCAGCTATACGACAAGGCTACAAGTGCAGTCCTGATAAATGGCAGCACAGGAGACTGGTTCAGAACAACAGTTGGAGTAAGACAAGGATGTCTTCTGTCACCCTCCCTCTTCAACATTTTTCTCGAACGGATCATGTCTGATGCTCTGGAAGAACATGACGGAAAGGTTAGCATAGGCGGCAGAAATATTACCAACCTGCGGTTTGCCGATGACATAGACGCTCTTGCTGAGGAAGAGCAGGAACTAGAAGCTCTAGTTGAAAGTCTCGACCAGACCTGCACAAGGTATAAGATGGAGATCAGTGCTGAGAAGACCAAACTGATGACAAACAGCGCAGATGGCATCCAGAGGGAGATCAAGGTAAAGGGGCAGAAGCTGGGTACTGTAAGCAGCTTCAAATACCTTGGAGCAGTTGTCTCAGATGATGGCTCAAAACAGGAGGTTCTCTCAAGGATAGCACAAGCCACTTCAGCTCTTGCCAAGCTGAAACCAATTTGGAGAGATAACAACATATCTCTTGGATCAAAGGTGACACTTATGCGCTCCCTTGTCATTTCCATATTTCTGTATGCCTGTGAATCATGGACCTTGACAGCAGAGTTAGAGAAAAGAACGCAGGCCTTTGAGATGAGATGCTACCGAAGGTTACTGAAAATTTCGTACATTTTTTTTGGTTGGTTGATTTGATGCTTAACGTCCACAGTAAACAACTAAGGTCATGTCGGGACGGTCAGTTAACCTAACCACACTATTCCTGGGCAGGCTTAGACCTCCTAAGCGGTTAACCAGTACTAAGTGCACATAATTTTGCCAGTAACTGACAACTGCCCTTCTTGAATCAGCAGAAGGAGAAACGAAAGTATGTGGCCAGACCGGGATTCGAACCCAGGACCTCTGACTTACGAGTCAGGTGCCCTACCGATTGCGCTACCCGGCCCGGCCCGGCCCATTTCGTACAAGGACCATATAACCAATGAGGAGATTCGCAGGAAGATCCAATCAGCCATTGGAGAATATGATGAACTCCTGACGCTGGTCAAGAAACGGAAACTAAGGTGGTTTGGTCACGTCTCAAGGTCTTCTGGTTTAGCAAAGACAATTCTTCAGGGCACAGTGAAAGGAAAAAGAAGAAGAGGTAGACAGAAGAAGAGGTGGGAAGACAATATCAAGGAGTGGACTGGAATGGATTTTGCCAGCTCAACTAGGGCAGCTGAAGACAGGACAAGGTGGAAAGGGATTGTATTGGTCAGCTGTGGTGCCCCAACGACCTAGTAAGGTTATGGGATAGAATAGAATAGAATAGAATAGACAGAAATACCGGAAAGCACTGGAATAACCAAAAAGCGACCTGCTCTACATATCTGTGAAGTATCATGAAAATATTTCAAAGGGTATTCAAGTTACAGAGTGGACACTTTTTGTTGTCAGAGCACGGTTCACTATCATGTTGATGTGGTCATCGACATGCTTGCTGGACTTCTTTCTGGATTTTCTTGTAAAAATGCCAGTCAGCCAAAGTTGTGGTAGCATGTGCTTTCTTGAAGGCCCTTTTCTTTCTTCTTAAGAGACGATGGATGTCACGGTTGCTGTATGCTTGACTGAGTAGAGCTGATGTCAGTTTTGAAGGAAAAATCATATCAGTACTCTCGATGCATTTCTTTCTGAAACCATTCCAAAGCACATACACAGGTGTGGAAGTGGACAAGTCCTTCGTGAATTTCTCGGTGAACTTGGCCAAGTCCTCTTCCATGGCTGGCTTGTTTGCCCTTTTCCAAAGGTAGACTTTCCTTCTCACTGGCTTCTTGCATGCGGGAAGAACACTGGAATCCACAAGCACGATGTCGTGGTCACTTAAGCCAGGCAAGTCACACCTTTATATATGGCATGTTAGTGCCAAAGATGTCCAGGTTGTTGTCTGTCCTTGTGGGAAAGTCCACTATGTGCTCACATCCGATGTCATTGAAAGTGTCAAAAAAAGTTGGTAGATGGAAACTGGATAGTTGTGTCCAGACATGGTGTCTGTTTTTCATTCTAAGTGTGGTCCATGTTACATTCCATTGATGTAACGTAATGGCCGAATACATCGCAACTAACTTTTCTTTGACCCATGTTTTGCATTACCATGTAAATGGCGCAGAAAGGGTCTAAAAATAAAGTTTAAATATAAGAATTAAATTTGTTGTTTCAGCGTACATCATGTTAAGAAACCACTGGTTGTTGCTAAGATTCTGCAAGAAGCCTTTTATGCTTCATGGAATTTTAGCTTCAACCACTGGCTTCATCATACGATGAACGCTGAACAGTCAAATTTTAAGTGAATTTTGTTTTATGCTTTTTGAGCTTTATTAGGATTAAACTCATTTAACTTTCAGATGAAGACAGTGAGTGTGGCTCTGGTGTTATGTCTGAATGTGGGAGTTGATCCACCAGATGTTGTCAAGATCTCTCCCTGTGCTCGCTTAGAGTGTTGGATTGGTAAGAACCTAAGCAGTTTATTTGGTGTTATTTGTACAAACAATTGTTCTGCAAAATGGAAAAAATAAATCCATTGTCACAAACTCTTAAAAAATCTCACACCCCAGTCGGGGATTGAACCAGGGACTCTTCGATCTAAAGGCTAAAACTCTACCACGTCACTATAAAAGCCGGCTTGTACTGCAAGGCAATACAAGTGTATAATATACCTAACATACCCTGTGACATTCTCCCCATCCATATTGAATTCATCCTCGAATTCTCAGGAGTATAAGAATCACTAGAAATGAGACTTAAGGATTTCTAATGCACATGTGGGTCATTTACCTTGGGCTCCATTTGTCACAAAGTGTTAAAAAATCTCACATCCTAGTCCCGGATCGAACAGGAGACCCTTCAGTCTAAAGGCGAATAGTCTACCACATTGCTATTAAAGCTGGGTTGTACCACAAGGCAGTACAAGTGTAGAATATGCCCTGTGACATCAGTAATCATAGGAAATTGTATGAAAACAATTGTTTTTTTTTTGTTTGGCTGCATTAATTCAAGATTGACAAGACAGCTCTGTTGTTGTGGTTCCTCAAAAAAACACTTTGATGAGACAGTTCTATCTAATGAAGGACCTCATGATATATTGTTATGGAAAAAAAATGACTAGAATTATCATCAGATACTCCCCTTATGTAGGGCACTGAAACCTTTTATAAATGCTATAAAATATCAATTTGTGGAACTCAGATGCACCAAATCTACCTAGATCTTCCCAGATTGAGAAGTATGTCAGTGGGAACAAATCCCCCTCCTCAACCCCTCTATCCAATCCCCTCTTCCCCATCTCCCTCTTAAAAAAAAACAACAACAACAAAAAAAAACTAAAACCTTTATATGGATAACACTAAACAAAGTACAATTAAAGCATGGCAATTTTTCACTTGTCACTACTGATGTTTTTATTTTCAGACCCATTGTCATTGAGTCCACAGAAAGCCCTGGAAAGTATTGGTGCTAACTTACAGAAACAGTATGAAAGATGGCAGCCTCGAGCTCGCTACAAGCAGAATCTGGATCCTACTGTAGAAGAAGTGAAGAAACTATGTACTTCTCTGAGAAGAAATGCTAAAGTATGTATTCTCAGCCAGAATGTTATTGCCTGTGCTGCGACACTCAAAATGGGAAGTTACGGCATATGTGACCAGAAAGGATCAGACCAGCCTATGCAACCCAGCCTGATCAGAGCCATTGCTGTTGCATAAAGCAGAGCACTGGATAAGAGGGAGTATTTGGTGATAATTAAGGATAATTTTTGTTAACATATGTTGTGACCCCTCATCTGAACTGTCTTGATGAGACGGTTCAGATGAGGGGTCACAACATATGGTTTCACTGAGAAATAAAAAAAATTATCCCTCAGTTATTATCAAACACCCCTCTTATCTAGAGCTCTGATAAAGCATCTGTGGACCCTGAGGAATCTACAGTAGACACAAAACAAAAGCCATAACTAGACTGCACAGATTTACAGGCTGGTTTAAGTCGTTGCTGTTTGCAAATGCATTAGGCACTTTTTTGTATGATTTGGCTCAGCATAAATCGCATTAATCCTAATAAACGTCCCTGCTCTAATAAACGCCCCCTACCTCTTACGAAATAATTTAACTTGCATCAATTCCTGTTAAGGTAGCTTGTTGAGACAGGGTCTACTCTGAAAAGAAAGAATTTGCTCTTCTTAGAGGAGGAAATCTTGCCTTTAAGAGTTGACCCCTACTGAGAAGGGAGGCAGAAAATAGTAGAGTTGGCCTCCGCTGAAAGAATACCCAGCACCTTAATATTGCTTATTAGAGGAATTTTGGCAGAGGCCAATTTATTACACTTTAGGCTCTAAATAACGCTCTCCTTTAGTAAAATGCAAAACCCCCGGGGTGTTTAACAGGATTAATACGGTATATCGGAACACCTAACTTTCGTAAAACTGAAACATTGAAATAGTTTACTGTACTTTTGGGCAGTCATGCAAAGACACAGTATACGTATTTATTTTTTCTTATGTACAGTGCTTCTGGTATTTGCAGAGTGTCAGGAAGATGTTCAGGCAGCTGTGTTTACAATATGTGAATTTGTTTTTCAGGAGGAAAGAGTATTATTCCATTACAATGGGCATGGTGTGCCAAGACCAACAGTTAATGGTGAAATCTGGGTCTTCAACAAGGTAGTATTACCAATACACGACTTTTAACCCTGTTGCATTCAGAACGGCCAAAACTCCATAGAGTTTTGGCTGTTTTTAGTGCAATAGGGCTCTAGAGTTTTGGCTATTCTGAGTGCAATAGGGTTAATAAGGGGATGTTTGTCATGATAACTGACAAAGATAATTTCTGTTAATGTGTTTGGGTATGCCTTCATCCTTTCCTGCCAGTTTTACAAAGAGGAACATATTTGAGCCGCAACACGAGAAAACCAACAATGTGGTTGTGCGCCCAGCGCAGACTCAGATCAGCCTGGGCATCCGCCCAGTCTGATCAGACTCTTCGCTTAGCACTTAAAGGGTAGCTAAGGCCCTAAGCTACCTCCATGCTGACAGCGAATACTCTGATCAGACTGGGAGGATGCCCAGGCTGATCCGAGTCTGCACTGGGCGCACAACCACTTTGTTGGTTTTCTCGTGTCGGGGCTCATTTTGTATCTCCTTGTTTGCTTTCCTGGACAATGAAGCCCATTCAAATGAGGTCTACCCGTAAAGGGAAGAATTTTCTTCTTAATTGTTGATTCCTGCTGAGAGGAGAGACAAAACTGAAAATGGCAAGTGCTCCCGCTGAAAGTGTATCTAGTTGCCTTTGTCACACAAAGAAACCATACCTTGTGTGCAATAATTAGAACTTCCTCAGAAAGGATATGTTCTAATGAAAAGATACTGCGAAAAAAAAATTAGCTGTGCAGTTGATGATGAAATGTGTCTTAAGTGATAGCCGGTGTATATTTAGCGTTCTAATAGCTATAAAACATACATCCATTAAACCTATGTATTTTGAACGCCAGTTGACAACATTGGGAGCAATCAGATTTGCACTTCTTTTGTATGTCTGTGGCCAAAAACTGCGTTATTAAATTTGTACATTTTGCTATAGCATAGTTTGGAAATAGTAAGTTTAAAATTTTCAGCATAAATGAAAGTCTTTTGAAGATACAATGTATGCACTAAACGATATGAAGTTAACAGTTTTGAGAAAATAATAGAACTTTAGTCATGGACTTTACATTACTATTACATGTATAATGTGTTTGGATTTTACAAGTCAATGCAATAATTTTGAAATGCTTTGAATGTATTTCCTCAAAGATATCAGGAATGATGAACCTTTTCATATGTTTGGTGTGTTTTATTTCAGAGTTATACCCAGTACATTCCTCTGTCTATATATGACCTTCAGACCTGGATGGGTAGCCCATCAATATATGTTTATGATTGTTCCAATGCTGGTATTATTGTGGACTTGTTTAAACAGTTCTCAATACAGAGAGAACAAGAGGCAGAGGTAAGTGGCAGCACCAATAACAAGCTCTACAGATGTTTTTGATTTCAGATACATACACATTGTACACATTGAATGTGTTCATAAAAATCCATAACACTGTATCAGTAAGGTGTGAAGTTAAAGGAAAAAGCATAGGGTTGACAGTTTTAAAAGCAAATATGTTTTTTTTTTAACTTTTCTTTACATCGGGGTTTCCCCTCAGAATTTTACTTCATGGGACACATGTCCCCATAGTCACTTATTTTGATGGACATTTGAGGTTATTTTGGCCATTCTTAAGGGATATTAACTAGAACATAATAATCAAAGATGTATTAAAATTATGGGGGACATCTGTCCCCCTCTGAAAAATTGTAGGGGACATTTGGAGCAAAAAGGGGCCAAATGTTACGCTTTTTAGGGACAAGGAAAACCCTGCTTTAGGTATTCTGGGGTAGTAAAGTGGGGCAAAGATAGTTTTTTTTGGTATTTGCAGTCTATAATTCACTGAGCTGTTTTGTAAAGACATATCTAAACACTTGTTCATAAAATGCAGAGTTTTATCTGGATCATGCACTGTTTTTTTTTTCTTTTTCTTATACCTAGCTAATGTATGATTTAGCCTTGCTTTGTAGACATCTGGGTGTCTGTTGGTCCTTGAGTTCTATATAATTGCATTGACCCTAGCATTTAAGATATGACTTGCTGACTTAGGATTTTGCACAATTCTGTTCTTATTAAATACCTCTATTTTCAGGCAGTGAATGGTCGGTACAATAATGGAACCAGTCCACCATCCTCCACAAAGAACTGTATACAGCTAGCTGCCTGTGGTGCCAGTGAACTGCTGCCCATGAATCCTGAGTTACCTGCTGATCTCTTCACATCTTGTCTTACTACACCAATCAAAATAGCTCTCAGATGGTAAAGTTTCTTGTTCCTTTGTTGAGTAGGAAATCGCTCATGTTTGAAATGGTTCATTTGATATTTAAGATATGACCTCAGAGGGCTAAGAAGTGTTAACCAGATCTGATCTGTTAAAACCAGAAAGCTGCATTAACCATTCTTGAATTGATTGTATATTAGTTTTGCCCCTATGATCTAGTCAGATTGTGTGCAAATTTCCTGGACAATGATTCGGTCTTTTAGATATCAGAAAGTAACTTGGAATGCCCTAACCAGACTACATACCTGTACAGGCTTGTCAGGGCATTCAAAGTTTGCATGTGCCCACTTTTAGCACACATAGCTTATTTTTTCTTCTCTTGCATTCTGCTTGTGTTTAAGGTTAAGGTTACTGAAAAGATTCTAAGAATTGATTATTGAGACACCTAGAATTGCTGTAATTGTCCTAAAAATGGAACAGTCTGGTTTTACTGTGCAGTAATGCATCCAAAAGATGCAGAGGGAATGCCAAACTATGTAGACCCTGATCAGACTGCTCCTTTTAGGAGCAGTCAGATCTGGGCCTGCAAGTTTGCTCCGCCAGATATGTCCCAACACGTAGATTTTTTACAGTAATTGTTACTTCCAGGTATGTTCTACAGAACAGTAGTGGCCTGGTTCCAGGATTGACTAAAGAGCTGGTGGACAAGTAAGAGTTTTCATTGTCTCTTCTAAAACTGTGTTTCAAAACTGATGCTTTGTGGCTAAAACTGCAGGGTTTGCAGATAGTTGTACTAATTTAGGCCAACCTTAGAAATATTCTTGTTTCCCCTTACCCGACCCTTTTTCTCAATGGTGGGTAGGTCGGTCGGGATTTTATTTTTTTTTCCCCTGAAAAGTCAGAGCTCCAGATAATCCTTTCAAGCGGGTAGTTGCTTACGCCTCGCTCGAGCCGCTTCATCTGATATTTTTTCCATCCCAAATTTAGACGTAGGAGCGTTTTCAAAAGTACTTGCATATAAGTCCTATGAAAATAGACAACGCAGTTTTTATAATTAAATAGGGACGGGCGAACGGCGCCCCGTTACTGTGACTACGGATCCGTTCCGCTGAGGTGCGTGTTGCACGGAGTATAAGATACACTAGTAAAACACACACGCACACTCATAATTAAATGTAAGTGTGAAAGTGCCATATCGGGGACATGTGTAATGCGCATTCTGATCATGGTCTATTCTGATTACTTACGTATTTGTCTAATCAAGCAGTGTAGATATGAGGTGACAGTCCGGACTAGTACACAGATTTTTTATAAAGTCTGTTGCATTCCTTCTTAAGTGTTGGCCATATACACAAGAACAGTTTATAACATGTTCATTCAAGTTTTACGATAAGAACAGTGCGACCCCGACGAAGCTGCATTGTTAGCAAATGTGGGATCGGATTCACATTCTCGTTGCATCGTCATTTATACACTTTTGTCACATACCCTGTTTTAGATATTGGAACAACCCAAATATGAAGATCTATCTCAGCTAGATGAGCGAACATTTAATTGTTTATGAGGGTGAACGGATTAATCTGTATCAAAACAACATGCAAACATTGCGGGTTACACATTCTCGTCAGGAATACGCTATAACGGAGTGTAAAGACGGTAGCATTTTTTAAATACGGTAACCACCTGCACGTGGATTATGTTGACCAGACATCAAAGAACGCCGCATTGAACTGGACACGTGTCATGTGGCACCGTGAGACAAGTGAAGGTACCTTATTCCATATTCCCCGATCAGCCTGCGCAGTAATGCAAATTGACTGGTATTTCCTATTCGCAACTTTGATCATTGGATTATAATTGTAAACTTTTACCATAAATTAGAAACGTGAATATTTTCTGCGCGTTCTTCTCGTTCTGTTGGACACATTTGGGATCATTATCAGTCTGCTCATTGGAGACGTTTTGATTAGCGTCGGAAAAATGAGAGTTCAGCCATGTGCGTTCGAGTTTTCAACCTAATACTAGATGAATTGTTTGCCCAGACAGAGATGGCTCTGATCAGACTTAGCGAATACACATGCTTATCTGCGTTTTCCCTATATGCACACGTCGTAAAGTACCCTAAAAATGTAGCCTTTAAAGCATAATTTTAAGCGATTTTCGCTAGTCTAATAACTTGACGTAATCCAATTTTATTTTTTTGATCAGTCTCCGGGTATTTCAGAAAAAGACAAATTGAAAATAACAGTACCCGGAATGCAATTTCGTTGCTCAACAATTTTCGCATGCCACTCCGTATCAAAGAATGACCCTTTGTTTTTGCCCGACACCGAAATTTTCAGCTCCAGGTTACTCTACATAAAACCTATCGGCACGTGCGTTGAGCGGCAGCCTGTGACTTCAAAAGCTGACTGAAATCCTTTGATCTTTTGCCAGTCTTATCAAAGGTGGTTGAGCGCATTTTTGTCTTTTTTATTCCGGACTGCCTCTTTTGTCTCCAAACATAGTTAAAAGGATGCTGCCGTTCGTTTTTATAATGGATTATCCTGTTTCAGTAGGAGTATTCTTGACACATTAGTTTGGGACTGTTGGCGTTTTTCGTCAGAAACACCTTTATCTAGAGCTCTGAAGACCCAGATTTTTTTGTACTCGGCACAAAGGTAGAAAAAAAATGTTTTTTTTTTGAAATTGGAAAAAATATTTTCCAGTCGCTACGATTTTCTACGGTCGGTCGCGTAAGGGGAAACATTAAATATTTTATTTTTGGCCTTACCATATAGAATTATTTTAAGGTAGGCAACAGGCAAATTTTCCATAGAAAAAGTTTTCTGTCAGACATTCAGTATTAATATGGGTGAAACAGTAGAGTAAGTCTAGAAAACTGGGAACACCTGTTTGTTTAGGCCTTGTTTGCAGGTTAATTCAGCTACCTCTGACTAATTTATGCTGTTAGAGGTTCAACTGTCAAAAGAATAGTGAATATTATTGTTGAAACACAAGTCCTCTGCAAAAATTATTTAACGTGTAATAAATAAAGTGTGCCAGTAGTAAGACACTTTAATTTTAAGTGGCTGTCTTTTAATAACAAGATAGCATTGGCCATTTTAAGCTCTTCACAAAACCGAAGTATATATGCTTAAATAGCAAGAGAGAAAATGGTAAAGAAAATGACCAAAAAAATGTTAAAAGTGCCAATCAAGCTTTTGACCCACAGTCAAAATGTATGATGCTAGTAATGATTTTAAATATGCTGTTTCTTGTTATTGTGTGACAGAAAAGTACAGTAGAAATTCAATGGCCCGAACCCTGATGGCTTGTTTACCCTGCTTGGCTAGAGCTCATTTTTTGGTCCCTAGAGGTCAGTTTATATAGAAACTAACCCTGGATGGCTAGAACTACCCTTGGCTGGAACGAATTTTCATGGTCCCAAGCATGTTCGAGCCATTGAAGCTCTACTGTATTGATGTCTGTCGCTGAAATGAATATATAACTACATGTATGTGTTTCAGTCTTGTTGTCCAAGTGCAACTACTCTTCACAGTTTCTTGCATTTGCCTATTATAAGTTCAGGAACATTAATACTGGAGATCTTTTGTGGCTATTCCTTGTTTGTGTTTTGATGATGTTACATTACTAGCTGACCTGAAGTAAATGCCACATTTATTTTCAGAATCCCTGGTCAGTTGAATGATAGAAGAACAATGTTGGGAGAATTAAACTGGATATTTACCGCTATCACAGACACTATAGCATGGAACACACTGCCTAGAGGTAGCTATCATGTCTTAAGTATTTCTTTGTGAATTACAACCGACAAAGAAACATGCTTATCTTGTAAAAGTCATGCATGTTGTGGACAGAGATAAGGATAAGGAGGAGTAGGAAATAATTTCTGATTTGATTCTACAGAAACATATATTGATATTAGAAAGTATGTGAGTTAATGTAGTTATTGGGTTCCATTAAAACTGGTGTACTGTCCTAGTTAAGGGGTGATTACACCTCTATCTTTTTCTGCCATTTGTTTAAAGGCAAACAACTTCTGCTGTGACTTACCGATAGCCTCCTTGATTGAAGAAGTCCTTCCAAAATAGAGTGTACTCTTATTAAAGAGAATTTCTTTTTTGATTCCCATTGAGAACTGAGGTAAAACATTAAACTGGCAGAGTTGCTTCCCTTCAAACCCTTTAAGAAGAGTCTAATAGTTTGACCTTAATTTGTCGTATGTAGAATCATTGGTATATGAATGCCCTATTTACGTATTTTAGTGTCAATGACAAATTCCCTTCGTCATTTCAGATTTGTTCCAGAAGTTGTTCAGACAGGATTTACTGGTTGCAAGTTTGTTTCGTAACTTTCTGCTGGCGGAAAGAATTATGAGATCTTACAACTGTACACCTGTGTCTGGGCCAAAACTTCCACCCACATATCAACATCCCATGTGGTGAGTTATAATACGTTTACATTTAAGGCAGTGAACAGCCCATTTGTCATAATGGCCAGGTTAGCTTTGTGGTAAGGCATTGGACTACTGAGTCAAGAACAGATGGGTGGATCCCCTAAACTCAACAGAAATGACTTTAGTGCTTTCCATCATAGGTCATACCATCACATGAAGAGCTATAGCACTCTAGATGGCACTGGCATCTGGTTCAATTTTTGTATATGACAAGAAAGGGGCTGTCAGGTGAGCTATCCTGTATGTCAATAAATGCCTAGTGGCATAGGTACAGTGGGGATTAGAGGCATAGGAAAGGCGGAGCCCATCCCTCTCCATTTGCTGCCTTATCCAAAGGTACAGGTTTATTGGAACCTGCAACCTTCTACACCATATCCAGATAGCTGTAACCACTTGACCAGGGTGCCTCTGTGGGTAGATTTTATGGAAATTGTTGAAAGTTGATGAGATGTAGAAAACTTAACATTTGGCTATAATAAATATGAGCCGCGACACGAGAAAACCAACAATGTGGTTGTGCGTCCAGCGCAGACTCAGATCAGCCTGGGCATCCGCCCAGTCTGATCAGAGTCTTCGCTGTCGGCATGAAGGTAGCTTAGTCCCTTGGCTACCCTTTAAGCGCTTAGCGAAGAGTTTGATCAAACTGGGTTGATGCCCAGGCTGATCTGAGTCTGCGCTGGGCGCACAACCACATTGTTGGTTTTCTCGTGTCGCGGCTCATATGTTATATTTTCTTTCTTACAGGCAAGCTTGGGATTTAGCTCTTGATCTCTGTCTTAAACAACTGCCAAAACTACTAGAAGATGAAAATGCTACATTTCAACACAGCCCATTCTTTACTGAACAGCTCACTGCATTTGATGTTTGGTTAAAGTATGGTGCTGAGACCCGGAACCCACCAGAACAGTTGCCAATTGTGCTACAAGTGTTACTGAGTCAAGTCCACAGGTTGAGGGCACTAGAGTTGCTGGGAAGGTTTCTAGACCTGGGGCCTTGGGCTGTTAGTCTGGTTAGTATTTGGAAAATACTGTTGCTACCATAACAATTTGGCTATAAGACAGGGTTTGTCTCCCTCGGGAATGACCCCAAATATTTAACTTTGAGATATCAGTAGTTTGAGATGAATTTGGACTGAGATATCGAGAGCTGACTGTATAAAAAAGTTGTTTGTAAGAACATTGTTACCAGGTTATTGCTCCTATATGTTTATAGCATTGAAAAATTGGTTTACTTGCCTTCAGCCTGTCATATTTAGTTTTATTATCTACTTTTTCAGGCCCTGTCTGTAGGTATATTTCCATATGTTCTCAAGCTGTTACAGAGCAATGCTCGAGAGCTGAGACCTCTTCTAGTCTTCATCTGGGCAAAGATTCTGTCTGTTGACACAGTAAGCAGAGCTCTAGATAAGAGGGAGTATTTGATGATAATTAAGGATAATTTCTCTTATTTCTCATTCAAACCATATGTTGTGACCCCTCATCAGAACCGTCTCGTCGAGACGGTTCAGATGAGGGGTCACAACATATGTTTTTAAGCAGAATTTACAAAAATTATCCCTAATTATCATCGAATACTCCCTCTTATCTAGAGCTCTGGCAGTAAGTAACTTGTTGTGTTTGAATATATGTTGAACAGAGCATAGCAAAATTGTGTATTGTTGGAACGGTGTTGTGGGGTGAGAGAGGGGTTAGCTGATGAGTTTTGCTGTTAGTTTAAACGATATTTTATTAACTATAAATTACATACATATACTACAATACAATTTCAAAAGTATCAGGATTTGACAGTAAGCAAGATGCTTATTTTTGCTGTTGTAACAATGAAATTCACTAGATGCTCTCTTTTATTAAGGCACTTACTACCAGCAATACAAACTAAAAGGTAAAATTATCCTGTGGGCTTTGCTTATTGGTCGTTAATCTAATGATATCCAGGGTCTGGGTGTTCAGAGCATTGTTAGCTTAACAAAGTGTTAGTCAAGGATTCGTTAAGTCCTTAAGTGCACATAAAAGTGTGCTAATGTTTTTTTTTTGCTGAAAAAAAAAATGAGAGAAGCTTATGCTTTTGCTCTACAAAAGCTCTTCACATATTTTGGCAAAAAATGGCAGTGCTTATGCATATAATGTGTTTGAAATTTTATGTCCCGCAAACTAGCGACATTGTTAGTTTTGAACAACTGGGCCCAGATGCTCAAAAATGTGAGCATTGTGACAGTTGTAAATTTTCAAAATGTTAGAACAAGGATTGTATTGCCTCCCATTAGTGTTTGGGAATAGAGAATTTGTTTGAATAAAACTTTTTTATATTTCTTTCTTTATATATAGGTTTTTCTGCCTATATGAAAATGATGTGGGCTCATGATTTATTTTTTCAGTCTTGCCAAGTTGACCTTGTTAAAGATGGTGGACACAAATATTTTTTGTCTGTTCTTGCTGATCAATTTATGCCTGTAAGTATAACATAAGCCATATTAAAAGAGCCTGACCATCCATGCAGTCTGGTCTGAGCCTTTCAGTGTTTTATTGAATTTAAGTTTTTGTATTTCATTTGAATAGCCTTGCATAGGCAATTGCAGCTTCTTTTTAAGCAGAAGTTCTACAACAAACTTTTTTGTGAAAATTGAAAGAACTTTTGTTTCTAAATTTTGTTTTTGAAATAGATCTCTGACTGTCATTCCTTTAAGAATTGACCCCTTATGGAAAGGAGGGCAAAATAATAGAATTGCTTCCTCTGTAAAGATACCTATTCACCTTAATACTGCTTATTAGAGGTATTTTGCAGTAGCTGATTTACTACACTCAAAAAATTACCTTTAAGAACATCAGGAAGCTTTTATGCAATTAATGATTGACAACTGCTGTATATGGTGCATTTAGTATCAGTTTTCCTATAGTGTGAGCTATAGTGTTGAGGCTGTAGTTACAAATGAAATCTGTGTTAATATTTCAGGCCAAACAAAAAATGATGGCAGCATTTGTTTTATCCATGATTGTTAATGAACACAGACAAGGGCAGGTTAGTATCAGCAGAAACTCTTGTCTTGTACATTTTGAAAAAAGCTGATTGGAGTATCAGATGATAGTTCCAAGGCTATTTCTTTAACTCTTTAAGCCCCAGTGACGCAATTAGCAAAATTTGCAAACAGCGTAGATCCTGATGAGGCGGCTCATAATGAGCCGCCTCATCAAGATCAACACTGTTTGCCCTCTAGTCTCTGAATTCTCAATATAAAAAGTCTTGGACAAGGCATTTTTTTAATTTTTGCAGACGTAAATTTTGTCGTCTGCTTTTTGGTAGTGAAAGAGTTAAGTCTATTAAAACTTACAGTGTGGCCCTTCATTAGAAGTGCTTTAAGTGACCTCAGCATAATGAGCTTACAGAGCGATAAAATTGTCCCAGAATGGTCCTTAGATATCTTATTGTTTATCTACCACTCTGTTGAATAGGTTTTGGATCATTGTGCTATTCTTTCATCTTTTGCTGAAATTGGTTTTACGGCCTAGATACTACAAGCTTTATCAGCTGTTTGATATTCAGGTGTAGGAAATGTACAAGTACAGGTAGCAGTGTTATGTCCTCACTAGCCAAACTTTTAAACAAAATAGTTTCAAACTGTACAGTTAGTAAACACAGAAGCATGACATTTAGTCTAGAGAAGATTTCCTCTAACTTCTGACGAGTCTAATTAGAGCATCTCATTTGCTTTGCTGTGCTGTAGTAGTTGACTAGTTGTCTTGTGACTGAGACAATTCTGATGAGTTTCTATAACAAATTTTTATCAGGAAAGCAAGGAAATACTCCCTTTGCCCTGGCTATTTGGTTGCGCAAGGACTTGTTGCCAGAATACTGATGACATGTTGAAAATAGAAATCATATTGCATATTTCATTTCTTTCAGTTTAAAGCTCTTTAAAGCTCTAATTCAAATGTATCATACTGTTACAGGAAGCAACATTGCAAGGCAGTGTAATAGCTATCTGCCTGGAGCAACTGGCGGACTCTAATGCGTTATTACGACAGTGGCTAGCATTGGCATTGGCTAAAGTATGGACCAACTTTGACAATGCTAGATGGTGTGGTGTGAGAGACAGTGCTCACGAGAAACTCTACAAACTGCTCACAGATCCACAACCTGAGGTAAACTAGTGTATGTTTACCATTATAAATCGATGTATTCAAATTCAGTGCTCTTTGTTTCCCTTCTGCTCTCTGAAAATGACTTTACCATTGTTAGATGGACTAGTCTATTTACCTTAATGACCCTAAATATCCAGACAGACAGGTCTAAGCAAACATTGTAGACCCAGATTAAACTGCTCCTCAAGGAGCAGTTTGATTAGGCTCTACAATGTTTGCCATTCACAAAGCATCATTTGGATGCATTAACATATGTAAAATCCACTTTCTAAGAATTTTGGAACAGTAATTATCCAACTTCTCTGTGTCCAAAATTTTAGGATCATTGTAGTATACAGTTAGACTAGGCTTAATAAGACTCCTTTTCTGGATGGCAAACAGAGCAGTCTATGATCAGACTCCTTCTCAAGGTGGCTGGGTACTTTTTCAGGGACAGAAGCTGCCAGTTTCATTTTTGCAGCCCATCTAAAGGGGGTTAACTCTTAAACAGAAAGAATCTGCTCCCCCTGGAACATATTTTGAAAGGGTTTTGTCCAGGGAAGCAAACAAATGTCTCCCTTAGAAAATCCTGGCAGGGTAACCATACATCATAAGAGACAAAACTACCTGTGTAGTCATTTTTTTCCTGTTAGGGTTCAACAGAATACTGTCAAATAATAATAATACTTTTAATTTCAATTTGGTCTAGCTTGTAAGAAACATTTTTGAAATTTTGCAGCTGTAAATTTTGTTGTGTGCTTCTAGAAGCTTAAAGGCTTAAAGTGACTGAGTCTGCTACTATGACCATTTTCCGAAAATTTTTACTTTCTTTTTAAATCATTTGTAAAAGTAGAATTAAGTTATGCTTCCACAATAAATCTGTTCACTACAGCTGAAAACTGCATGGAGAAGTAAATAATCTCTATAAAAACAGGTGTTTTTCTCTTGTGGGTAATTATTTACATCCTTCCAGAAATTCTAGACAGTTGATTTTTAACATAAATGCTGTTGTTTTCAATGTAATAATTCGCTAAGGGTTTACAAATCTGGTGAAATGCATACCCAAATGTTAGCTATATTACTGTGTTCTTGAAAATTAGAGACAATTAATTCTGAAAATAAAAGATCAAAAGTTACAGACTTAGCAGCTTTAAAATGAATACTGATGCAAAAAAAGAGACTGAAAAATGTATATCTCATCTATAGTTCCTATTAACTTCAGCTAAGATATCAAATTGTATACTATTATAGGTGAGAGCTTCAGCTGTGTATGCTGTAGGAACTTTCATCAACAACACCAATGAGAGGAGTGACCATGCCAGTAATATAGACCTGGGGGTCGGTATGAAACTAGTCAGTATTGTTAATGATGGCAGTCCATTAGTAAGGAAGGTAAACACTTTTGTGCTGTACCATACTTATTTGGTTAGAAGACGGGAGTTTTCCCTTCAAAAATCACCTCAAATACAGAAGAACTTCAATGGCTAGAACCCTGATGGGTCGTTAACCCTGCCTGGCTAGAACTCTTTCTTTGGTCCCCAGATGTCTTATTATACAGAAACTAACTTTGGATGGCTAGAACTACCCTTGGCTGTAACTAATTTTCATGGTCCCAAGCCTGTTTGAGCCGTTGAAATTCTACTGTATTTACTATGGACATTTTGGTATGATAGTCCTTTCTATTGAGTTGTATAAAAGACACCAAATGAAAGCAGTCTGAGGCTGTTAAACATTTAATGTGTCATCGATAACTGAAGAAGATGGAGGCTTCAGTTGTAAAATTTTAGCCGGACATTGTGCCTGCTTGTTATCACAGGGCTTTATATAAGGAAGATATGAGCCGTGACGCAAGAAAATCAACAATGTGGTTGTGCGCCCAGCGCAGACTCAGATCAGCCTGGGCATCCGCCCAGTCTGATCAGAGTCTACACTGTCCGCATGAAGGTAGCTTAGACCCTTAGCTACCCTTTAAGCAATCAGGGAACACTCTGCTCAGACTAGGGGGATGCCCAGGGTGATCTGAGTCTGCGCTGGGCGCACAACCACATTGTTGGTTTTCTCGTGTCACGGCTCATATATTTAGTGTTTGATAGAGCATAAACAGTCTCTGATTGCTGAGGACAGTGTATAGAATACGTAGAAGACTGATACAAGGCTAGTCAGAATATAAAGACTAGAGATCTAACAGTGTAGATCCATAAGTGATGACTTATTATGGGCCACTTTATCTGGATCTATGCGCCGGGCCGCGTAGCGCAATTGGTAGGGCACCTGACTTAAAAGTCAGAGGTCCTGGGTTCGAAACCCGGTCTTGCCACATACTTTCGTTTCTCCTTCCACTGATTCAAGAAGGGCAGTTGTCAGTTACTGGCAAAAGTATGTGCACTTAATACTGGTTAACGGCTTAGGAGGTCTAAGCCAGCCCAGGAATAGTGTGGTTAGGTTAACTGACCGTCCCGACATGACCTTAGCTGTTTACCGTGGACGTTAAGCATCAAATCAACCAACCAACCAAAATCTGGATCTATGCTGTTTGCAAATTTAACATTGGCACTATAAGTGTTAACTCAGGAATAAAACCTGTTCTGTATCATTGTTATACAATATATTTACCTATACCTGTATCTTGTTGCAGGAGTTGGTTGTAGCCTTTGCTGGTCTGGTGGTACACTTTGAGACACAGTTTGCTGCAGTGGCTGCTCAGATGGTTGAAGAAGAGCGACTTAGACCTCAGCCAGCGGTGCTCACCGGGGAAGTTTCCGGTGGGTGGAATCTTGTCTCAACAGGGTCACAAGGTAGACCTGTGTAACTAGGCTAAGCATGCCTGACTGTTTCTGACTAAGCAATTCCTTTGGCTTCACTATGCCCTGGGGCCGTATTCATAAAACGACTTAAGTGGTTGCTATGCTGTTGCTAAGGCTAAATTTCTTTGAAGGAGATTCCCTACAACTATGAAATTTGTTCTGGAGGAACAGTCCTTGTAAGACTGTTCCTCCAGAGCAAATTTCATCGTTGTAGGGAATCTCCAACATATAAATTTACCCTTAGCAACAGCATAGCAACGACTTAAGTGGTTTTATAAATACGGCCCCTGGATTTTAAAGATTCCTGAATAACTTGACTGAGCTTAACTAATTTTACAATTGCTTCTGTCCTATACAAAGGTTTCTGCAGCCAGCATCAAGTTGCATCTGGGTTCACAAATTCTGTACATGACTACTCTACATTGATGCTGTTGTTTGGAAATAAGATAAGGCTTGTTTCTTGCTGGGGCTGGAAAAAATGCTAGACTTCTATTCTGCAAAAGTTGGGTTCTTCTCCTAAAATGAAAAACAAACACTTTCTCACTTCTGCTTTGCTACACCTCAACCTCATAAGAGGACTCCCTGTCCTTTCTTGACAGCTATGATACAGAGCTCCAGATAAGAGGGGGTATTGAGGATAATTCAAAGATAATTTTTCTTATTTCTTAACGAAAACATATGTTGTGACCCCTCATTAGAACCGTCTCGACGAGACGGTTCTAATGATGGGTCACAAAATATGTTTTTAAGGAGAAATATGGATAATTATCCCTGAATTATCTCTGTTACCCCTTCTTATCTGGAGCACTGTATGATATCAACTTCACTAATTCATTCAAGACATACTGATAAAAATGGCAAATTTTAATGCCTCAGATATCAAGTATGTGCCTAGTGTTTGCTTTAAATCTTTGTTGCTTAGGTGCATTTATACTGGTTTCTATTAATTTTCTCATCATTTTATAGGAGAATGTTAGTATGTTATTTTTAGATGCTGTTTATTTGTAATACATCAGAACTTCAATGGCTCGATCATGCTTGGGACCATGAAAATTAGTTCCAGCCAAGGGTAGTTCTAGCCATCCAGGGTTAGTTTCTATATAAAATGACATCTAGGGACCCAGAAATGAGTTCTATTCAAGCAGGGTTAACAAGCCATCAGGGTTCGAGCCATTGAAGTTCTACTGTATTCTTTAGGTAAAGTTTTATTTTGCTCAGTCAAGCCTATATCAAAACTCTAGATAACAGGAGTAACTGGTGATAATTCTGGAACTTTGGGATAAATTTTCTCATCAGAGCTAGATAAGGAGGGATAACAGCAATAATTTTTAGATATTTTTAGCTCACCTGGGCCAGCGGCTCCGGGGGAGCTTATAGGATGGTAAGGCTCCGTTGTCCATCCGTCCGGCATCCGGCCATAATTTCAAATGACTTCTCCTCTGAAACCCCTGGGCGGATTGTAACCAAATTTCATATAGAACTTCCTGGAACCTTAGGAACGAAACAGTATTCAAACGGTCCTGGTCACATGTTGGCTGCCATGCCCATATATGGTAAAAACCTAAAAAAAATTTCTTCTCCAAAACCAATAGGCCGATGGCCTGAAACTTGGTATGTAGCATCGGGTACGCGAGTACTACCAAGATTGTTCAAATTATGACCTTGGGTTGACCTTGACCTTTTTTACGGTAAGGTCAAATTTGCTTCCTTATGCTTTTATATGGCAAAATGCTACAACATAAGATATCTTGGAAATTGTTGAAGATTTTGGGCTAAAAATTGGTATCTACAGTCATCTTAATGAGTACATGAAGATTTTGAGTACAAAAGGTCAACGTCATTCTTTGACCTTTGACCCAGAACTCTCATATTTGGACAAGTTCTAACAATCTCCTCAAAAACCACTGTGCCAATTGAAACCAAATTTCATATAGAGCCTTCAGGGGTTGAGGGAACCAAAATTTATTCAAACGGTCCAGGTCACATGACCATACATGGCCACCATGCCCATATATGATAAGATTTTGGCCTAAAAATTGGTATTTACAATTGTCTTAATGAGTTCATGAAGAATTATGAGTACAAGAAGTCAAGGTCATTTCTTGACCTTTGATCCAGATCTCTCATAATTTGACATTTTCAAACATTTCCTCAAAAGCCAAAGGGCCAATTGTTAACATATTTCATATAGAGCCTCCAGGGGTTGATTGAATAAAAATTTGTTCAAATGGTCCAGGTCACATGACCAACATGGCCACCATTACCATTTATGGTATAAATCTTTAATATTTTTCTTCTCCAGAACCAATACACCTATGGCCTTGAAACTTGGAAAGTAGCATGGAGTACTAGAGTACCACCAAGACTGTTCAAATGATGACCTTGGGTTTACCTTGACCTTTTTTGCAGCATGGTCAAATATGGGAAAATGCTAGAACATAAGAGTTCATGGAAAGTTTTGAAGATTTTGGCCTAAAAATGGTATATATGATTATCTTAATGAGTACATGAAGATTTATGAGTATAAGTGTTCATGGTCATTCTTTGACTTTTGACCTAAGACTCGTAATTCAAACAATTTAAGAAAAGCCACTTGGCCAATTGCTAAGGTGAGCGATTCAGGGACTCTTGGCCCTCTTGTTTTTTATTTCTCAATGAAAACATATATTGTGATCCCTCATTAGAACCGTTTCAGTGAGACCGTTCTAATGAGGGGTCACAACATATGTTTCTATGGAAAAACAAGGATAATTATCCCTAAATTATCCCAGTTACCCATTCTTATTTGAAGCACTGCTGAGTCATGTTATTCAGAAGAACATATGTTGTGGTGCCTATTTAGAACTATTTCACAGAGGCCACAACGGTAGTTTATTTTGGAATGAGTTATGGCAGAACTTACTGTTTCAAGAGCTGTGATACGTAACAGAGATATGCTTTTTTCAGAATCGCAGTCGCCGAGCAGTAGTGGGAGTATGAAGCGCTCTACATCACGAGGTAGCCTCAAAGGCCTGCTTTCTCCTTGTAAGCCTAAGCACTATGCTTTTGCCTTGCTCACTATTCATATATATTACAGCTTCTTGACAAAATAACAGTATTACTGGTCTTACCCATATGGTTTTGGGCAGTAACAATAAGTTAACAGAGGAATATTTGATGGTGGTACTGGGATAACATTTCTTGTATGTATTGATGTGTTTTGCACGGCCTTAAGTAGGTTTCTGATGAGATTATCAGAGCCCTAGATAAGAGGGAGTATTTGGTGATAATTAGGGATAATTTTTTATAATTCTGGATAAAAACATATGTTGTGACCCCTCATCTGAACCGTCTCGATGAGACGGTTCAGATGAGGGGTAACAACATATGGTTTCAATGAGAAATAAAGAAAATTATCCCTCAATTATCATCAAATACCCCTCTTATCTAGTGCTCTGATTATACCAGAACTGGAGATCAAGGAATGAGTCTCAAATGAATATGTTTATTTCTCGGCCAAATTTGCCTGATTATATTTTACAAAAGAAACCGTTGTCACAAAAAACACACATGCATTAGTTTGTCCAAGATTTTTAACTTATTTGACTGGTAGGGGCGTAGTTTGAATGACAGATTGTAACAAGCCAGGGATAATTATTAAATTTCTTCATAAAACCATTAGTTGTAACCTTCCATGCCCCCAACTCCCACTTCTTCATTAAAGAATTCTCAACCAATGTTTTTATGGAGAATTTGCAAAATCTATTGCAGAATTATCAGTAGTTAGCCCTCTTGTCTGCAGCTCTGGTGCCACAACATTGGGTTACATGAAGAAATAGCTGATTTTAAACATAGCTGCTGATCGGTTTTATGATAATCTGGAGGTTGTTTCTGCTGAGCCTTCATAAATATGTGAGCCGTGACATGAGAAAACCAACAAACTGGCATGTGGGCCAAGTGCAGACTCAGATCAGCCTGGGCATCTGTCCATTCTGATCAGACTCCTCGCTTTGCGCTTAAAGGTAGCTAAGGGTCTAAGCTAGTTCCTTGCAAACAGGGAAGACTGATCAGACTGGGCGAATGCCCAGGCTCAGCTGAGTATGCGCTGGGCCCACATGCTTCTTTGTTGGTATTGTCATGTCGTGGTTGGTGTTGTGGTCCCGTATTGGACCACTTCAGGGTGGAAGTGTAATATGGGGGCGTAACCACTTGGGGGGGGGGGGGGCAGTGTAATGTGGGTGTCATTGTGACCCCTCATTATACTGCCACTCTGAGGTGGTTCTGTTTCTTAGTGGAGGAATAAAAATCATCCCAGAATTGTCTTCAGAAATCCCAAAAATGGACTTTTGGTGATTGGATAATTATCAGTAGAGACTTCCTATACTGGGAATTCAGAACAGATTTAATTTTGACTGGAGAAAAGAGATTGTAATAATAGAATATAGAACCACAGTCAAGTAAGAGAAATTTCCATCATTTTGTAGACACTTAGACTTCTATAACATAGGTTGTGGGATTTGATTAGAATTTAGAATTACCAGAGATTTTGATGAAGTCCTCCCAGTGGGGACACAACATCAGAAGGATGTTACATTAGCATCAGTGTTATGTCATGACGTTGCACAGATATTGGTATGACAGCATATACACAATGAAAAAGTAGCTCAATGATTATCTGCAGCTATTTATTTAAGAAATAGATCACTCTAGCAATGAATTGTTAAGTAATAATTCACTGTTTGGAGGTCAGTTGTAAAGTAGATCATATCTCCTTTCAACTGACTGACAAACAGTGAATTATTACTCAACAATTCAATATTTCGATTCTCACACTCAAAAAAGCTGAAAAACTGTTCTTTTCATTCAAAATCTCCCAACCTTCCTGCCAGCTGGTTCATGCTCCCGCCAATCTTCTTAACTGTAAGATAAATGTACGTTTTGATGGCGATTTTAGAAAGAAAAAGAGACGTTACACCGTGTAACGTCTCAAAACGTCACAAAATTACGTCAGTAATTACAGTGATGTCAGTTATTAGACTCATGGCTCCGTAACAGTGAATTGTTACAAAATAAAACACGGCAACTTTCCATTGCTTCTATAGGTGCACTGTGTTAGAATTGGTGTTGGAAATCAGTAATTATCATTATGAATATATAGGCCATGGGAATGGGGAATTTATGTTTTGTTGTGGTCATTTATTTTCACTTAATAGTGACATTGTATTATTTAACTGTGTTTTTCTGCTAATTTAGTTAGCAGGGTAGAAATGTTTGTTTTTTATTCAGTAGATAATGCTTAGTTTTGATAATTTGCTTCCTTCAAAGCATGCATAGAAACAACATCATAATTAACTGATTTAATTCAGAGTTAAGTGAGCCAAGACACGACAAAACCAGCAATGTGGTTGTGCGCCCAGCGCAGACTCAGATCAGCCTGGGCATCGGCCCAGTCTGATCAGAGTCTTCGCTGTCCGCATGGAGGCAGCTTAGACCCTTAGCTATCCTTTAAGAGCGAAGCGAAGATTCTGATCTTACTGGCGGGATGCTCAGGCTGATCTCTGTCTGTGCTGGGCGCACAACCACATTGTTGGTTTTCTCGTGTCGCGGCTCAAGTGACGTACATTCAAGTGAAGAAACTCTGTCATTTTCATTTTTGCCTCCCCTCTCAGTAGGAGTCAGTTCTGAAAAAATTTGTTCCTTTGGGAACAAATTCTTCCTTTACTAAAGAGAAAACTCCGTTTTGAAAAAGAAAAAACAGGCAGCCATAAAAGTTATCTCCTTTTAAAAAAACGGCAGAAAAATATGACGGCATACACATTAACTGTTCCCAAAGCTTGACATATATGCGGTTCACCACAAAAAAGTACTCTGAGATATCCAGTGGAAGGAGGTATATTGCTGATGTGTTCTGACACTTGATTCTGTTCATAAACTAGCTCTCAGTTTTACTAGCATTTGTCATACAGCAAAAATCAGACCTTCTATCTTTCAGTGTTATACTGGTTCAGAGGTAGTCCTTGGCAAATGTTTGAGTAGATGTAGTTTCAAATATTACATAAAGGAAAGATTTTTCTAAATGAATTGTAAGAATTGCCTTGTTGAGGTATTTCTTAGAAGATTGTAGCTTCAGTAAGGGGCTTAAGCATCATGTCTTGAGGTCCTGGGGCCGTATTCATAAAGCCACTTAAGTCGTTGCTATGCTGTTGCTAAGGCTAAATATCTATAAAGGAGATTCCCTACAACTATGAAATTTGGTCTGGAGGAACAGTCTTTGTAAGACTGTTCCTCCAGAGCAAATTTCATAGTTGTAGGGAATCTCCTTCAAAGAAATTTGGCCTTAGCAACAGCATAGCAACCACTTAAGTCATTTTATGAATACGGCCCCAGATGTAGTCACTTAACTCAGGCATGGAAAGTTGTATTATAGGTCTGTCTATTGAGCAAGTTAAACTAGTATTACTTTCTCCCTTGAATCCAGAAAATATATTAATCTTATGATGACATTTATGTTACAGTGTATTTTTGCCTTAATGAGTACAACACTAACTGTTCAATATTTTCATGCCTTGATATGTAACAGGCGATTTGTCCAATTTATTATCCTTTCAGTCCTGTGCACAACAGATCAGACTTCCAGCTGATGTAATCATTCCCATCCTATCCCACCATATATTTGGAAGATATTGCACCTTTTAAGTTATGAAATTTATCTACAGATAAAATAATTATTAAAGAGGCTCTAATTGGATGGTTATTTGATACAAAATCTATTAAACAAGCTTTGGAAAGTTCAAACATTTCACATCAAATGACCATGTACTTAAAAAAAGAACTTGCTTGTATAGGGGGGGGGGGGTGCAGTTAATTGAGAAAGTTCTTTTTAGAGTTGGGCCACGTTACTATTGCTGTCGTCTTGGCATGCACGTTGGCAAGGCACTGTCAGGCAAGCTATCCTGTATGTAAACTGATCTGGGGCCGTATTCATAAAACGACGTAAGTGGTTGCTATGCTGTTGCTAAGGCTAAATTTCTTTGAAGGAGATTCCCTACAACTATGAAATTTGCTCTGGAGGAACAGTCTTACAAAGACTGTTCCTCCAGACCAAATTTCATAGTTGTAGGGAATCTCCTTTATAGATATTTAGTCTTAGCAACCGCATAGCAACGACTTAAGTGACTTTATGAATACGGCCCCAGGTTGGTAGGATTTTATTGCCCAGGGATGCAAACAGGAAGTCAGAAAAATTGTTTGCCATTGACAGAATGGCCAAAAAAAACATGCAGATGTAATTGTGCTTTTTAAAGACAGGTTATATGTCAGTATGGCTTCTTGTTACATTTTTAAACATGATAATCAATGGGAAATCAGCAAACTATAACAGAAATCAGCAAACTTATAACAGAAATCAGCAAACTATAACAGAAAACAGCAAACAATAATAGAAATCAGAAAACTATAACTTCAGTTCTATTATAATACAGAATTTTTGTTTTAATGCCATCTATTGGATTTTATCACAGCAAACTAAGAAATGATTTTTCTATTATTCCTTCAGCCAGTTCAAGTACTACACCATTTCCTGGTCCAGGAGATAAACAGTTTGGTTCTATGGACGGCCTGAATTCTCTGGAGCCACCAGCACCCACCACAAAGTTATCTCTACGACATTGTATGTCTACTAATGCATTAGCTGCCTTGTCTTTCAACAATGTCTACAGCAATATCTGGAAAGTCTTGTTACACCAAGCTATGGATCCTCACCCTGAGGTGGCGGCCATGGCTAGAAACCTTGTAAATACTGTGAAGCTCAAAGTAAGTTATCCCATTTTTCTTTGGTTATATGATAGATGGTTTTCCCTTCCAAAACAATCCAAAAATAGTAAAATGGATCTAGATTTTCGGCATTGTTTTAATAGGGAAAACCATCTTTCTAAAACAATCTAAAAATCTAGATCCATTTTAAAAGAGGGATCTAGGCATTGTTTTGAAAGGGAAAACTCCATCTTATAGCAGAATTTCATAAGACTCCTTTAGATATTTTGGGTCATTCTATAGAGGGGAAAATCCCTTCTTATAGCCAAATAAATACAGTAATTTCTGCAGTGTCAAAAATACAGTAATTTCTGCAGAGTCTTGACTAAGGAGACTTTGGTGATTGACTAAGGAGACTTTGGTGATCAATTTAGGACAGGCAGTAAAGCATGTGACGGCAAACAAGTCTTACAATGCAAGATTTCTAGACTAATGAAAGTTACTCCCTGAATCATTTTCAGTCCTGCCTGAGTTGTTGCTCTTATTGATTTAAGGTCAACAAATTGAGTGATAGCTAAGTAACTTATAAATAGAATTTCATGAAACTTAAAACAGACATATGACCATAGGTGGTTCTGCACAATAAGTTTTTCTCCGCTTAGTCATAATGATGCATGAGTCATTGCTCTTGAATTAATTTAAAATGTGTTAATTGGCCATAACTAAGGTACCAGTGAATATGAAATTAATTTATAATCTTTAAATGTACAATCTGTAATGTACTAGTGACATGAAATTTAAATTGAATAGGTACCATTGTGGTTTGGTGATGCATACACAAGTTCATAAAAATGGCCTTATTAATATATGAATCATTGCCTTTGAATTGATTTAAACTCCCCATATCCAGTGAAGGAAATTTATATGAAAATAATAAACAAATCAGAGACTATAAGGGGTTGGGTGGGGTTGTAAGGTGGATATAAATTCAACAAATTTGCTTATTGACTCCAGTATTCAACTGTTCTGTTCTGTTCTGTTCAATTCTCGTATCGACGTTACCCAAGTGGCTCAACGGTACGTAACCATAGTTGCACACACCTGGCGCCGGGTGTCCGTCCAAAGTATTCAACTGTATTATCAGAGCCCTTGATAAGAGGTAGTATTTGGTGATAATTAGGGATAATTTTTGTTAATTCTGGATAAAAACATATGTTGTGACCCCTCATCTGAACCGTCTCGATGAGACAGTTCAGATGAGGGGTCACGACATATGTTTCAATGAGAAATATAGCAAATTATCCCTCAGTTATCATCAGATACCCCTCTTATCTACAGCTCTGTATTATTATTGATGGAATGTATCCTTGTTGAAACCTATTTCAGATATCCCACAATTCCAAGCCAAAGAATATGGTGAAAACTTCTACCAATGTATCAGTGTCTGCCCCATCTAGTCCTTCCAACAAAGTTCGCCTTAATATTCCACATCAAGGGTAGGTATCACTTCTCTCTTTGCCCCACCTCTCCCCTCACTTCTTCACAAATAAATAATTCAGCCACACAAGACAAACCCAACAAAATGGCATGTAAGCCCAGCGAAGACTTAGATCAGCCTGGGCATCAGCTGTCTGCATGGAGCTAGCTTAGACCCATGGCTGTCCTTGAAGTGCACAGCGAAGACTCTAATCAGACTGGGCAGATGCCCAGGTTGATCTGAGTCTTTGCCGTGCACACTTGCCACTTTGTTGGTTATGTCGTGTTGTGGCTTATATATAAACAACACATACACAGGCTTACAAGTAGTCCTACTTTTTCCTACTTTTCCTACTTTTTTGCCCTGTTCCTACTTTTTCCTATTTTTTTCAAAAATATTCCTACTATTCCTACTTTTTGAATGAAAATGAAAATAAAAAAATGTTTATTTCAAAATGTTTTAGTCTCTTGCAGAATGAAACATGCTACATGATATAAGGACTGATGGCATATACTACTGATGAGGTTCTTACAGAGTCTTTGAACATGCTACTGTTGACCTCTTATGCAAGCTGCATAGTGCCTTTCTGGGAAATGTGTTGAACCTTTTGAACATGCATGTTGCTTAATATGAAGGATGAGGCCCTCTCAGGGGTTTGGGTAGCTGGGGAGAATGGCCATTTATTTTCAGGGAGCTGGGGAGCACTAGCATTTATTTTAGGGAGCTATGGAGCAAGCTTTTAATTTTGAGGAGCTGGGGAGCACTGTCAGAATGTGATTTTCTAAATTGTTTTTGGCTTGTAGGAGCGGCTGTAGTGTAGTGGATAACACTCCGGACTACCAATCCAGGGGTCGCAAGATCGATCCCCGCTTCTCTGGTTTTTCGGATGAGACTTTAACCGAGGTCCTGTCTCCATATGACCTCGTTGTTGGTGGGTTGGTTGGTTGATTTTATGCTTAACGTCCACGGTAAACAACTAAGGTCATGTCGGGACGGTCAGTTAACCTAACCACACTATTCCTGGGCAGGCTTAGACCTCCTAAGCGGTTAACCAGTACTAAGTGCACATACTTTCGCTAGTAACTGACAACTGCCCTTCTTGAATCAGCGGAAGGAGAAACCAAAGTATGTGGCCAGACCGGGATTCGAACCCAGGACCTCTGATTTACGAGTCAGGTGCCCTACCGATTGCGCTACCCGGCCCGGCTCGTTGTTGGTGGGACGTTAAACCCGAGTTCACTCAATGTTTTTGGCTTCTGGGGGGCTGTCCCCCCCCCCAGACCCCCCATTTATACATTAATGATATCATTTTAGTCATTCTTTTTAAGCAAAAATGACTTAGGGTGGGCATTCAGACTTACAAATGCTAGCATTTTGGGGTCTGACTAGAGGTGGAAATGACTGCTTTTACTCATCTTGCAGTAGTTGTCCTTGTTAATCAAAGCAAGGTGTTTTTAATCATATACTCATTCTAACGCATGTTCCAGAGAAAGACATTGGGACACTGTCCATTCAACTCTGAAATTGAATTTCTGACTGCTCTCAATCCCTGTTCCCTGACAGATCACACTCAGGTCCTCCTATTTCATATAAACTACCATTATATCTTGTTCAAAGCAACAATTTCATACAAGCATCTTACCACCTGGTTCTCTTTCTCTCTCTCTGGAACAACATTGAACAGTTCTTTCACTATATTTTATGGTTTGTTTAAATGTTCAATTTGATTAATAAATAAAAAAAAATTCAGGTTGACAGCAGCATGTTCAGTAAGATTTCAGAGCCTCCTGGAGTTAAACAGCCCTTATATCTTGTGACTGGAGTTTTTCTGAACTGTTAGGCAGCATTAAAGTGAGTTAATATATACGAGATTTATTGGTAAGTCTGTATAAATAATTCCTACTTTTTATCATAAGATTCCTACTTTTTTCCTACTTTTTCATGAAAAGCCACTTGTAAGCCTGCATACAGGCACACGTTTTAAGAGCCTATTATATGTACATATATGACTAACATGAAGGGTGTTGAACCGATTCAGAGCTCCAGATAAGAAGGGGTAACAGGGATAATTCAAAGATAATTTTTCTTATTTCTCAATGAAAACATATGTTGTGACCCCTCATTAGAACCGTCTCGACGAGACGGTTCTAATGATGGGTCACAACATAGGTTTTTATGAGAAATATGGATAATTATCCATAAATTATCCCTGTTACCCCTTCTTATCTGGAGCACTGCTGATTGTGTTGTTAGCTGTCACATGACCAGAAAGCCATGCAAAATCATAAAGTTGTACCATGGGAGAGTCCAACTTCCATAATAATATTATCCTTGTCTGTATATCAGAGCTCTAGATAAGAGGAAGTATTTGGTGATAATAAGGGATTATTTTTGCTTATTCTGCATAAAAACATATGTTGTGACCCCTCATCTGAACCGTCTCAACAAGACGGTTCAGATGAGGGGTCACAACATATGGTTTCAATGAAAAATAAAAAAAAATATCCTCAATTATCATCAAATACCCCTCTTATCAAGAGCTCTGATATATCTGAGGTTTTCACCAGAGATGCTCTGTTTTGTCTGTTCTTGCTGTGGCTTGTCATCAACCCCGTGGAAATAAGGCAATCCAAACCCTGTCCTGCAGATGAGATGGAGCAATTTTCCATTTACATTAAATAAGCTTAGAGTGAAGTTGACTACCCACTACTCAATTTGGCTTGAAAATTTGGCACTGGCTGCACTGGCCATGTTTGATATGCTATCTCCAGTATGTGTATTCCCGATTAGAAAAGCTCAAAATAACGAATATAAATTCTCTATACCAGTTATGAAATCCGTGCAAGTTTTATGCATCTAACCAGTTGAAACTAGTTTTATATGGACTGATGCTCACAGATATTAGAATGTTGAATGTGTATGTTTATTTGCTCTATTTCTTTTACCGATTTACAGGACACCACCATTAAGCAATGTGTTTGAAGAATCAACAGATAGTACGTCAGAGACAGGAGTACGACCAACTACAGTCTCAAGCCCTTATCAATACTCAGCTGCCTTTACAAGACACAGAAAAATATTTGGAAAGGAACCAAGCTCGGTTTGTTTCTCTGTTTCTTCGTATTTAGTGTTTGCCCCAGATAATAAACCAATCAGATCACCTGAATTTTCAAATTTTCAATAGATTTATTGGTGTAGACTCATTACTTATCCATGAAGAGAGTCTTCACCAATAAATCTACTGAAGACTTGAAAATTTAAGTTATCAGAAATGTACAGTCTTCTGTGGCTTGTCACGTCTAAAAATAGCTTCAACATGACAAGTCAAATTGATTTAAAGTTGATGTAGATTTCTCGAATGAGCGTTTTTTTCTCATTACAGAGGAACAGATGAAGGGGAGTATTTGGCAGTATTCTCCATAAAAAGTATTTTATGGTTACTCATTAGAACCACCTCGACGAGGCGGTTCTATGGCTATCCATAACATTTTTAAAATAAACACATATTGTAAAAACATGTGGATACTTATTAGAATCGCCTCGATGAGGCAGTTCTTTGGGTACCCACAGCATTGTTTTAAAGCATGTTGTAGATATTAGTTAGAATTGCCTCGAAAAGGCAGTTCTAATGAATATCCACAACATACGTTTTTCATGGAGAAATAAAAATAATCCCAAATTATCACAAAATACTCCTCTTATATGTTCCTCTGTAATAAGATGCATCTCGTAACACAAACCAAATAACTATGATTTGTGTAATGAGAAGAAAAGAATCCTCATTCAACAAAGGAAAATCAAAGTGACCAGCCATGTTCGAGCTCCAAAAACTGAATGAATGGGAATGAGAAAAGTCATCGGAACATGAACACAAATTATAAATGACAGCATGACACTCACTCTAGAAGCAGTATTCTAATTATGCTCCTCCTCTCCAAGCTAAATGAAAGCATGGCAAAAGCTTTAAAAGCAGTATTCTAATTAAGCCCCTCCTCGCCTAGCTATTTTGGGACTGTCATGATATTGCATCATGTTTTGACATTGCATCATTACTATAATCAAAGTACATTGGAGAGTGGTCATTTTGGGATTTTTTTATTTATCATTACTATTTCTTTATTTTTATTTTTTTTAAACCCAAAATATCTCTCAAACAAAGATTATCTGAAAGATGTTGGAAAACAGGGCAGACCAGGATCAGTTAATTATCTGGGGCAAACACTAAGCCGGTTAGAGGCTATGAAGAGAAATCTTCGCAATTAAGAACCTGAAGCGAGCGTAGCGAGCGTTCAGGTTCTTAATTGCGAAGATTTCTCTTCATAGCCTCTAACCTATACGGAATATGATTACATTATAATTTTGTTTAATCAGATCTTCATATAATATACAGAAAGTTATGTAAAGAGACTTTTTGATGACATCTGCAGGGTACTAGCAGATGTTGTTTGCATGTATCATTTGAATATTCTGATAGGAACTAACAACACATATTTCATAGAGAGAGAAGAAAAAAAGTCACTGTATTATTTCAGATAAGCTTTATCTAGATCCTTGTTAGTGAAATGTATTTCTTGTCTGAACGTCTTACACATTTACATGTATATATTACCCATCAGGTCAACTGTCACTTGTTTTAAGGTCACAGCCGTGCGATTTAGTGAATAATATGGAGTACAAGCGTCAGTTACAACAGGTGAAATGGATTATTAGCTCACCTGTCAAGGTGAGCTTATAGTATAGCCTTGGTCCGTCGTCGCCGACGGCGTCGTCCACGCTTTTAAACATCTTCTTCTTAGAAACCACTGGGCCGATTAAAGCCAAATTTCATGTGGAGCCTAATCAGGATGGGGGAACAAAAGTTTATATATTTGGCCCAGGTCACATGACCAAGATGGCCGCCATGCCCATATATGGTAAAAACCTTAAAAAATCTTCTTCTTCAGAACCACTGGGCCAATTGCCTTGAAACTTGGTATGGAGCATCTTGGTCTCTAGTACTACAAAGTTTATATAAATGATGACCCTGGGTTGACCTTGACCTATTGTATGGCAAGGTCAAATTTGGTCCCTTAGGCTTTTGAATAGGAAAAGCTATAAAAGTGCATTTTTCTGTTGCTGTTGTGTTCTCTGATATGGAAATGCAGTCATCGTCAACCCCTATGAATACGAGAGGTCACGGTCATTTCGTGACCTTGGCTAAAGGTCATTTGTCTGCTGTGTGTCAACATTTTTAAAGGACTTCTCCTCTGAAACTACTGGGCCAATTTTAATTAAATTTCATATGTAGCTTTCAGGCAAAGGGGGAAAGAAATTTTATATATTTGGTCCAGGTCACATGACCAAGATGGCCACCATGCCCATATATGGCAAAAACCTTAAAAAATCTTCTTCTCCAGAACCACTGGGTCGATTGCCTTGAAACTTGATATGTAGCATCTGGGACTCTAGTACTACCAAGTTTATATAAATGATGACCTTGGGTTGACCTTGACCTGTTTTGCCACAAGGTCAAATTTGGTCTCTAATGCTTTTGAATGGGAAAAGCTAAAAATATGCATTTTTTTTGTTGCTATAGTGCTCTGTGATATAGAAATGCAGACAACTTGGACCCCTAGGAATTCTAGAGGTCAAGGTCATTTAGTGAGCTTAGCTATAGGTCATTTGTCTGTAATGTGTCAACATTTTTAAAGGACTTCTCCTCTGAAACCACTAGGCCAATTTCAATTAAATTTCACATGCAGCCTTCAGGCAAAGTGTTAAACAAAGTTTATATACTCAGCGTCAATGAAAACGCACCGGGTTGGATATATGGCACAATACGTTTGTTTAATACTGTACTTGTTTTATTTATGTAACAGACAATTAGATAGATTTTAAATTTCTGGTGTTGGTATAGGATGTTTACAAATTAAATTCATAAACCAGGCCGCGCTATCAAGCGCGACGTCAATAGTGACGTGTTTGAACGATGTTGATTTCAAATGGCTCATTTAAAGCGTAATAAATCCATATTTCGCACTCTGCCAGACACATGATTACAAATGAATCGTTCTTTGGAAGGTCGCTTGACATAAAACCACTTTTCCTCTATGGAATTATGACGCGGTTTGGCAAATAAGGGTGACGTTTTTCATGTAACGTCATGCTTGTGCTGGATAATGGTTGACGTTTGCCCCATAAAACTTCTGAAATTCAGTTTCTTCCACTAGTCTCAGCATTTTGGGTTGCAAAATGTAGCATATTTACCATAAGTTACCTTTGTCTGTCCATTTTTTGATGAACGTGATAATGTAGTGACGTTCGACTTTGTGTTACTTTGTTGCTTTCGGCAGTCTGGATTTCTTTTCAATGGCGATTTGATAGACTACCTATTCTCTTGCAAAATCCATCATTGCGGAATTTCTGCCGGGTGAAATTAGGCTGGAATTTCTTTTTTTTTGATTTCAGAGCTTTCGTCACGTCACACACTCACACGTAAAGTTTAGGGAAAGCAACATCGTGAGCGTAATGAAATGGTTCGACATAATAACTTCATCATGTTGATATAGTATGATCATTGAATTTAAGAAAGCACATAACATTATAAGACTGGTGCGTTTTCATTGACGCTGAGTATATATTTGGTCCATGTCACATGACCAAGATGGCCACCATGCCCGTATGTGGCAAAAACCTTACAGTTTACACACTCACCATCCAATCCTATAGAATTGCAGCCTGTTTATTAGCCTACCTGAGCCGGAAGCTTACATTTCGGCCAGTTGACCTGAGAATGTACTGGCAGGTGAGCGATCCTTGCCCTTGGGCGACTTGTTTAGATATGCGATGTACTGAAAAGCCTCATACAAGCTTGCATACATTTGTAGTAGTTTCAAGTCATTGATTGGCACACATAATCTTTGGACTTCCAGGATTGAAGGCTGTTTGTTACCTGCAGGGATATACATGGTCTGAGTCTTTGACATCTTCAGTTGTGGTTTGAGCTGAGAACACTTGATGTACATGTACAGTCAACTCTTGATATCTCAAAGTCGAAATTCGTCCCAAACTACCAATATCTCAAAGTAAATTTTCTGGGACCAGAAAATTTACTTTCGAGATATCAGTGGTTTGAGATAGAAAAAGTTGAAATGTAAATATGAAAAAGAAAGGTGTCCAAACGATATTCTTTGTTGTAAAAGGTACTTTGAGATAACAGTGTTCAAGATATTGGCAGTTTACTGTTTGTTGAGACGGATATTCATATATTCATGTTAAAACTGCTTCAGTGTTTTGATCAAATTTGCTCTTGGAACGGTCCTGTTTTTATCCTGTTAGGCTGAAGAAAAAACAGATAAAGAGTTGAAAGAGCTCAGTAAATCAACCTCAGTATGTACTGACTATTTTGAATGGTGTTGTCGTCACTTCTCCCAGCCTTTAATGAGACTGTCTGATGAGGAAGACCCAGAGAGTTTGTCATTCTTGGAGAGGGAGTTCCGTTTTGATAGAAATACAATGGTCCGTAGTGAAGCCAGGGAGGAACAGCAGAGAGCAGGTCAGTTACAGTCCAAAAATGTGGTCCCAAGAGTCCCTGAAGGTGCAAACTATTGAGATAGTGGACTTAATACTTTTTATTCCTGAGATGACATGTTGGTATTACCACACGAGCTTGAAGTTTGACCCATCAAATATTTCAAAAATGCCCAAACTCAAAAAAGTCAAATGCACTGTTATTATTATATATTATATACATTGCTTTTCACACATTTTGGGTTTCTCGTATTAAGATCTAACTATAGGCTAAAACCATAGTTAGAGTCTTTGGTATAACTTCTAGTATATTTCGGTCAGTTATTATTGCTTATGATTGTTTAAGAAAGTTCAAAAGCTACAGCTATGTCATTTTTTGCACTTGAAAATGGCATCATTTCATAAGTGTATTTGCCAAGGCTTTATTGCTTTGGACCCATCCATTCAAATCTGGTTCTTATGAATCTGGGCTGTAGCTGTTTTGGAATCACCTCATCATCATCACATTAACTCAGTATAATAATGTTATGGCTAAATCCAAAATTTTCTTCGAGAAAAAAAGTCATTAGTCTAGGCTGTTAAGATTTGATTTTGTTTGCAGGTTTTAACCGGCTAGATAATGAGATATTTCTCAACAGAAACCAGGGTATTCCAAATGTGATGAAGTATCATCCGTATGAGTCAGAATTGGCTGTCGCTGACAAAGAAGGTGTTACGTAAGTATACCAGGGTAGTTCTTGTATGATAAGATTACATCTTTACTAGTCCAAGCTTGCAGTGACTAATTAAGTTAGTGATACATATTCTCTTTTGGATAAGATGACCTTGATGAGGGTAGAGTTTTAAGTTTATTTGTCTTCAGAAACATCAGCTCTGAGATTTAGTAAGGTTACAGACAAAGAGTTGCATGAGCTCGGCAAAAAAAAGAACAGAAATAACTAGTTGTGCATTAGGATGTATGGTTTGCTGATTATATGTAAAAAAAATCTTCAGACAAACATATTTGACAAAAATATAATCCATAGCTGGTGCTCCTAGATTTCATTAGAATGTGTGTATGTCACTCTTAAAGATGAATCTGTACACTATGTACACTTTTGGGGGAGGAAACTCTACTGTTTTCTTCTTTGCCTCCTTTTTATATGCTCCCTAGAAGAAATTCTTTCCTTTAAAAGGAGACCCCATTTTGGAAGGGGTTTGTTTGTTTGGGGATGCAAACAGGAAGTCACAAAAGTTGCTCTGCTTTATAAAAATTATGGAAAAATAAACATGGACCCATATACACTTTAAATCTGTTGGCAAAATGTAGTCTGAAATAGGCGAACAATTTTTGCTCTAAATATCTATACAAATATGTATTTTAAATACTGCAACACCTGTGTGACTTATTGCAGGTTTTGGGACTGGGAGCAAGGTCCCAGACTAGGCTACCTTCAGAATGACAACCATAAACACACCAAGATCACATCTCTAGAGTATATCAACGCTCATGATAATACACTACTAATGTGTGGATCAGGTAACCACCTTTGGCTTTGTTATCTACCTACTATCGAGATAAAAACTAAATTGACTGAAAAAGAGAGCAGGGGCCGTATTCATAAAACGACTTCCGTGGTTGCTATGCTGTTGCTAAGGCTAAATTTCTTTGAAGGAGATTCCCTACAACTATGAAATTTGGTCTGGAGGAACAGTCTTTGTAAGACTGTTCCTCCAGAGCAAATTTCATAGTTGTAGGGAATCTCCTTCATACAAATTTAGCCTTAGCAACAGCATAGCAACCACGTAAGTCGTTTTATAAGTGTGGCCCCAGGAGATTGAAGTTTTAGTCCAGAATCACCTTTAAATGTCATAAATAGGCGGAAATTCAAAATGACATTCTGTGAATCTTCTTATTTTTATACGCCCGTTTTGAAAAAACGAACGTATTATGTCGTGGTGTTGTCCATCCGTCCATCCGTAAACATTCTTGTGCGCGCCATAACTCAGTAACCATTTGGGATATCTTCATGAAATTTGGTAGGCATATGTATTAGGTTGGGGGAACGTGTCGCGTACAAGAATAATTGCTCCCCCTTCCTTAGTTTCCAAGTTATGCCCCTTTGATTAATTTTTTCCCTGCAAGTCTTGTGCGCGCCATAACTAGATAACCGTTTGGGATATCTTCATGAAACTTCATAGCAATGTGTATGAAGTCCCAACAGTGTCGCGTTCAAAAATGGCTGCTCTACCTTTCTTCGTTTTAGAGTTAATCCCTTTCATAAGTTCTTACAGGCTGTTTTGTGTATATTTATCCTGTACATCATATTTTTCAGGGGAGAATAGTAGAACAAAAAATAGGATATCTAGTATATTTAGGTTATCTCCCTTGTCTACTTTGACAATCAACTTATACAACAGTATTCGATGTTTTACAAATTTTTAGCTCACCAGAGCCGAAGGCTCCGGGGGAGCTTATAGGATAGGCAGTGGTCCGTCGTCGTCATCTATCGTCGTCGTCGTCTGTCGTCGTCGTATGTCGTCTGTCTGGCGTAGTCGTCCGTCAACACTTTTAAACGACATCTCCTCTGAAGCCACTTGGCCGATTGGGCCCAAATTTCATCTGTGGCATCCTTGGGATGGGGGATTGAAAGTTTGTGTTTTTTATGAAAATTGGCCTTTTAGTTTGGTTGCTATGGCAACTTAGAGTTCCCATTGACTTATAATGGGGAAAATTTAAAAATGGCATTTTCTGCCAAGCCATTGCAGATATGTTGATAAAACTTTTATAGAAATGTTCCTTGAGATGTCTTCTATCAGCTATATGTTTTTGGGCCCACTGCTTCTTTTATTGGTTGCCATGGAAACCGAAATGCAAAAAAAATGGAAAAAATATTTAAAAGATTATCTCCTCTGAAGCCACTGGGTCGATAAGGCCCAGATTTCATCTGTGGCATCCTCAGGCTTGGGGATTGAAAGTTTGTGTATTTTATGATCATGGGCCCTTTAGTTTGGTTGCTATGGCAACTTAGAGTTCCCATTGACTTATAATGGGGAAAATTGAAAAATATCTTTTTCTGCCAAGCCATTGCAGATATGTTGATAAAACTTTTATAGAAATGTTTCTTGAGATGTTTTCTATCAGCTACATGTTTTTTGGCCCACTGCTCCTTTTATTGGTTGCCATGGAAACCGAAATGTAAAAAAAGGAAAAAAATATTTAAAAAATTATCTTCTCTTAAGCCACTGGGGCTATAAGGCCGGATTTCATTTGTGGCATCCTTGGGCCGGGGGATTGAAAGTTTATGTTTTTTATGAAAATCTGCCCTTTAGTTTGGTTGCTATAGCAGCTTAGAGTTGCATTGACTTATAATGGGGAAACTAGAAAAATGGCATTTACTGCCAAGCCATTGCATATATGTTGACAAAACTTTTATAGATTGTTCCTTGAGAAGTCTCTTATTAGCTATGTGTTTGTTTTTTTTGCCCACTGCTTCTTTTATTGGTTGCCATGGAAACCGAAATGCAAAAAAAAATGGAAAAAAAATACTTAAAAAAATTTATCTCCTCAGAAGCCACTGGGCCAATAAGGCCCAGATTTCATATGTAGTATCCTTAGGCAGGATGATTGAAAATTTATTTATTTAGTTAGTTTTTTTTTTTTTTTAAATCGGCTCTTTAGTTTGGTTGCTTTAGCAGCTTAGGGTTGCATTGACTTGCAATGGGGAAAATTAAAAAATGGCATTTACTGCAATCAATATATGGAAAATAGTTATATATTTTGTTATCAACTCAACAGACTGGTCAGACTGAGACTTTGTAGTTGTATTAGCCTGTACGAATTGACAACAATTTTGAGTGTATACAAATTTGATAGCAATTTTGAGCTAGAGATCTGGTGAGCTATGTGGCCCGTGGGCCTCTTGTTAAATAATGTTGCAGTCATTATACCCCCCGCTTTGAAAAAGTGGGGGGTATACAGGTTTACATCTGTCCGTCCTTCCATCTGTCCGTCTGTCCTTTTGTCCCCTTTTAATCAAATTTTTCATCAAAGATTTCTTCACAACCATTCAAGCTAGACTGGTCTTATTTGGCATAAAGGTTGATGACGACATGTTGTACTGTGGGATTGAGAACCAGCCTTCTCCTGCTTATTCTTCCCTGTATTTGTCCAATTTTTTTTTCTTTCCATACTTTGAATAATGAAATTTTATGTCAAAGATTTCTCTACAACCATGCAAGCTAGAGTAGTCATATTTGGTATGCAGGTTGATGACGACATGTTGTATTGTGGGATTGAGAACCAGCCTTCTCCTGCTTATTCTTCCCTGTATTTTTATTTTCTGTATTTGTCCGATTTTCTTTCTCTCTTTACTTTGAATAATGCATTTTTTTCGCAAAAGATTTCTATGCATCTGTAAGTTAGAGTTGGGATTTTTGTATGCAGGTTGATGATAACTTGTTGTATTGTGGGATTGATAACCAGTCTTCTCCTGCTTATTCTTCCCTATATTTTTTTCCAATTTTCGTTCTCTCCTGACTTTGAATAATGTAATTTTTTGTAACAGATTTCACAGCAACCATTCATTTTTGGTATACATGGTAACAATGATTTCTCTCCCTCTTTATGCTTTTTGTTACGAAAATAACATCATTTGATTTAAACAATTAAGCGGGGGTATAGTCAAATTGGCTGACAGTTCTAGTTAATTATAGAGTGGTTGCCCCTGTTTGTCTGCCTGTCTATCCTTTTGTAAACAATTTTGTTCATTCTGTAACTCCTTTAGGACATTGAAACGGGCGTATTATGCGCCACTTGCGAAGCCCTTGTTTGATATTTTCAAGTGTTTTATGGTTTAAATTTGAAGCATGTGAACCTGACATCTATCAGCCATTGATTAAAAGTTCCATTCAGAAAGATGTCTACACATTGAGTGGACTGAAAGATGCAAAGTTGATGACTACTTAAAATGTTTATTGCATAATTGTGTATCTGATAAAAATATTATGCAAAACCACTGTATGACTTTGTTGCTCTTTCCAAGTTGTTCTTGTTCATGGACACTAATTGGGAACCATGCCCTAATATTGTTAATGTGCAAAAATTCAGTAATGTATTAATCTGCATATAGCCATGACAAAATAGGGTTGTTTGAATGAACATTTAACTATTAGTTTAGACCTGCATACACACCTCCAAGAGATGTAACTCTGATCTGTAATTATACTTAAGGTAGTTGAATACTAAATAATAATATTGGTGGGGCATTAAAACCACTTTACCAGCCTAATAATCCACAGGGCTATAAAACATTTGGATAAGAAAAAAAATATTTTTACCGTTTCGTTTCCAAAAAATCAAAATTTTGTATTTCTACACACTTTTTTTACTTAGTTTCTATTTAAGTTCAAATATCTAGCATATGAATGCACTTTCATTTCTGCGATTCATATAATCTGTACTATAGGGTGTTTAAAACAAACTGGTAAAACAAGATTGCACTTATCTTGATAATAAGTACTTTTTTACATTTTTACAAAAATGCAAGGAAATTTAATTTCATGAAAAAAGTCATGAAAAATACATTTGATCGATGGGGCATGCTAATGCATCTCATTTCAGAAAACCTTACATTGTATGTTACAGAATAAGACAAAAATACAAAATTTTCACCGTTTTGTTTCCTTGCAAAACAATGTTAAAGTTAAAAATACCCCAAAATTTGAGAAACCCAAATAAACAGACAACCCCCATTCCGCACCTGCTGCAACCAAAGTAGGCCCTTGCCCTACTATTTATTCCCCTGTTATTTTGGTTCTACCATAAAGTAATGCCACCAAATATGTGCAGACGGAATGGCAAATCAGAAACATTCCTAAGGAGCAGTCTGATCTCAGTTTCCACTATTTGTACAAACCTATCTGCTCAAAAACTTAGGATCTTTATGGTAGTTAGCGTCATTGTATAGGTAGCTTACCACCAATTATTTCACATAGGCAACAGAAATAACTTTTAAGCTAGTCACTAGAAAACTCGAAACTAATTCCGTATTTTGAAGAACGACTCTAGCCGATGGTTTAAAGAAGAAAAAAGCACATGTTCCCTGCTCTGGAGGCCGCTATTTCAATTAGAACACGTAACCCCAGCGCGTGCAGTAAATTTGGCGTGTCAGTTTAGTACTGGGTAAAGTTATAAAAATGTCAGATATTTCAGTGGTCTACAGCAAAAACAATCAATGTTGCCATCTAATATTTTTCATCTAGGTCTGTTATTTTATTTAACGATTGTGTACATTAGTTACCTGACTAATGGTGGCCATTCTTACCATTCTCTTCTTGACTGAAGCTTGTCTTTAAAGAGGTGGTTCATGAATAATTAGTGGTAAGCTACCCCAAGTTGAGCGAACAATAAGTCTGTTCTATTTGGACAAAAGCAATACAGAGTTCTCCTGTAATCGTCTACCTTAAGGACAAAAGTTCTGCACAGATTTTCCTTTAATGTCCATGCAGAACTATTGTCCTTTAGTATATTTCTCCCTTCTCAGAGATGCTTCTCTTTAAGGACAGAACTTTCTTCCACATAGCACATTCTTTCCTTTAAGACAACCCTCCATTGGGGAAAAAATCACTATTCTGTGAAAATTCTGTGGTGAAAACCAATGCTGGTAAACCATAAACCTGGATAATCATTATGATAAAAAGTCTCTCTCTCTGCATTGTAGATGATGGTGCTGTTAGAATATGGAAAAATTATAACTGTGATGAATTCTGTGATAAAAAAGAGCTGGTGACAGCATTCCAGGCTCTCAATGATATGCAACCACTAGCTAGAGGTAAATATGCAGTGTCTGGAAAAATACCTGTTATAAGGCTTGACTAGACCAGCATGCACACAGGCACTATATGGTCAAGGCATAGTAAGTTTGCTTAGACTACCTAGGCTAATATTTGACTTAGTGTATCTCAAAAGGCAAGCACATTTTTGCAGTTTGGTTTGAGTATACCAACTTTTGAATGCCTTATGACCCATTGCTAATTGTTATAGGTCCATAATAGGCTAAACATGTATGCTTTTTATAAAGGTGCACCCTAGACTGAAGAATTAAACTTGCCATGATGTTCAGTTATTGACTCAGGCTAGAAAACAGGTGTCTTGATATAGCAGTTTTGCTGTTATATAAAGAGACATGTTAGGATAAGGAGTGTATTGGCCAATCAGACATGCTGAATTTTGGTGTATGAGTCACTAAATGAAACGTTATGAGTAAATAGAAATCAAGTCATATCGTACAAGATACCACTGAAAACCATTGAGAGGTGCTGTACCTACTTTAAAGTTAAAAATTGTTTCTGCTTATTTTATCTTCTGATACTAAGAGCCATTGTTTCTCAGCAGAACATTTTATTGTTAATATTGCTGGAATCTCCTTTATTACCAAGTTGATTCAAACAAGAATCTAAAAATAAAGATCTTTATTTTCATAGAGAAAAGAAAAAAAGGAAGCTCAGCTTTTGCCCTTACAATTTATATTTGAGTTGCAACATGACAAAACCAACAAAGTGGCATAAGTGCCAGCAAAAACTCGGATGAGCCTTGGCATCCACCCAGTCTTGTAAGAGTCTTTGCTGTGCACATGGAGCTAGCTTAGACTCTTAGCTACCCTTACGTGCACAATAAAGACTCTGATCAGACTGGGTGGATGCCTAGGCTGATCTTTGCTGGGCACACATGCCACTTCGTTGGTTTTGTCGTGTCGGGGCTCATTTTATTTTTGAATCTGTGGTATGTATTGTAGGCTCAGGGCTGGTGACTAATTGGGAACAGGAATCAGGAATGTTACTGGCCTCAGGAGATGTCAGATTTATCAGGATCTGGGACTCACAGAAGGAACTCAAACTTCAGGTTTTATCACATCTCTAGATGATAATTCAAGAATGATGTGTTAATACTCTTTTTAACAAAACATACATTGCAGCCCCTCACTGACACCATTCTGATGTGGGCCGTAGCATAATTGAGCCACGACAGGACAAAACCAACAAAGTGGTTGTGCGCAGACTCAGATCAGCCTGGGCATCCACCAGAGTCTTTGCCATCCGCATGGAGGTAGTTTAGACCCTTATCTACTCTTTAAGTGCTTAGCAAAGAGTCTGACCAGACTAGGTGGATGCCCAGGCTGATCTGAATCTGTGCTGGGCACACAACCATTTGTTGGATTTTTCGTGTCGCGGCTTGTATGTTTTCATGGAGAAATAAGAAAAACATCACACTCATTATCAACTGCATCTGCAACTCTGCTGTCATAAGAGTAAAGCCCGCAGAGCTCTAGATAAGAGGGAGTATTTGATGATAACTGGGAATAATTTTTGTTAATTCTGCATAAAATCATATGTTGTGACCCCTCATCTAAACCGTCTCAGCAAGACAGTTGAGGTGAGGGGTCACAACATATGGTTCAAATGAGAAATAAGAAAAATTATTATTTATCGTCAAATACTCCCTCTTATCTAGAGCTCTAGTAAGGGGAGGGGTGTGAACGTTAATGGTATTTAGAATGATGAACATCTCATTATTTTCCCCTAAAAATATGTGTTTGATTCTGACACTAGAATTATCTTTTCAAGGCATTTCTCTATGCAAACCTATTGTGCATTAGAATCTGCATGACTAACAGAGATACTGTAATATTGGTATTTGAATGTCTCAGAATTTATCATCAATCCTTCCTTTATATGTGGTGTTGCCGTATTTACCTGTTATTGCCTCCTTGTAATACTAGGAGCAGGTCCATTTCCAATATAAGGGATGTCTGATTTGATTTTAGTTACATGTAGATGTTTATTATCAGTTTCTGTATGAACATAAACAGTGTAGTCCCTGATCAGATACTGCTCTTGGTTTTCACTGTTTACCAAGACCCCTTTATGGGGTGCTGGCATTATTGAGTGACTGTTCTGTCTGATCTGTAAACAGGACATTCCTACTGGAGCTGACAGCTGTGTAACGTCCTTGACCTCTGACACCTCAGGAAGGTCACTGCTGATAGCGGGCTGTGGAGATGGCACTGTACGATTGTTTGACAGAAGACTCGCTCCAACAGAATGGTAATTATGAAGAACTTTTATAGTATATGACAGTTTGTAGAAGATTTAATGACTTTAAAATTGTCCTCAAAAGTACTAATCTTAAAGTTATCTTGCACAGATGAGCCACGTCATTTGACTTCCAACAATGTGGCAGTCTTGTCATGTGATATTTAAATCATCCTCCTGTACCACACAGGGTAATCAGAGACATAGCTGTTGGCTTTATTACTTGGGTCACTTCCATAGAAGGCTTATGTGACAAGCAAAGGCTCTGATCAGACTGCACTTATGTGCAGTCTAATTAGAGCCTTTGCTTGTCACCAATGCCACATTGTTGGAAATCACATGATGTGGCTCAAATATAGTGTACCTATTGCTTAGACTAAGAAAAGAGCATAGCTGAAGACTTACCCTGCATTACTGAGTAAGAAAATATGATCAAGTAAAAGGTTACATGAGTATTTGCTATTACCATAAAGAGGGTTTGTGGGTGTTTTACCATGAATTGTCGAGTCATTCTTGTATGTGAGAAATAGTCTAACTGGAGAGCCAGACTCCTGGATGTTTTCTGTGTTTGAGCTTAATAGAATTGCCAGGACTTACTTTACTTAACTTTTTACTTAACTTAGGGAAATCTTACAACATATTTCAGTGTTATTTCTCAAATTTGAGTTATAATTTTATTTCAGCCGAGTGATGACATTGCGGGAGCATACACGGTGGATTGTCAAAGTTCATCTACAACAAGGAGCTGAAGGCAAAATTATAAGTGCAAGGTAATCAGAATAGGCTCAGGGTGAGCTATTGTGATCAGTCAGTGTCCATCGTCCATCGTCAACAATTTGCTTTAAATGACATCTTCTCTGGAACCGCTAGGCCTAGGGCTTTGATATTAGGTATGAATCATTTTCTAGTGGACCTCTACCAAGTTTGTTCAAATAGTGGCACTGGGGTCCAAATGGGGATCTTGGGTTCGAAATTAAAATATACTTAAAAATCTTCTTCTCCAGAACCACTTGATGCAGATGCTTGAAATTTAGTATGTTGCATTGCCTAGTAGTCCTTTACCAAGTTTGTTCAAATGATGGCCCCAGGGTCCAAAATGGCCCCGCCCCAGGGGATCCTGGGTTTTAACCATAAAAATACATCGAAAAATATTCAAAAATCCTCTTCTTCAGAACCACTTGGCTCAGCTGCTTAAAATTTTGTATGTAGCATTGCCTAGTGATCCTTTACCAAGTTTGGTCAAATAATGTTCCCAGGGTCTATTATGGCCCTGCCCACCGGGGGTTCTGGGTTTGAACCATAGAAATACATAAAAAAATATTCAAAAATCTTCTTCAGAACCATTTGGCTTAGATTCTTGAAATTTGGTATGTAGCATTTCCTTGTAGTATGTAGCATTGCCTAGAGGTCCTCTACCAAGTCTGTTCAAATGATGGCCCCAGGGTCTATTATGGCCCCGCGGCAGGGAGTCCTGGGTTTGAACCATAGAAATACATCGAAAAATATACAAAATTCTTCTTCCGACCCACAAGGCTCAGATGCTTGAAATTTGGTATGTAGCATTGCGTAGTGGTCCTCTACCAAGTTTGTTCAAGTGGTGGCCCCAGGATCCAAAATGACCATATGGCAGGGAGTCCTAGGTTTGAACCATAGAAGTACATAGAAAAATATTCCAAAATCTTCTTCTTCAGAACTGCTCGGCTCAAATGCTTGAAATTTAATATATAACATTGCCTTGTAGTCCTTTACCAAGTTTGTGCAAATGGTGGCCCCAGGGTCCAAATTGGCCCCGCGGCAGGAAGTCCTAGGTTTGAACCATAGAAATACATAGAAAAATATTCAAAAATCTTCTTCTTCAGAACCACTTGGCTCAGATGCTTGAAATTTGGTATGTAGCATTGCCTAGTGATCCTTTACCAAATTTGTTCAAATAATGGCCCGAGAGTCTATTATGTCCCTGCCCACAGGGGGTCCTGGGTTTGAACCATAGAAATACATAGAAAAATATTCAAAAATCTTCTTCTTTAGAACCACTTAGGCTTAGATGCTTGAAATTGGGCATGTAGCATTTCCTTGTAGTCCTTTATCAAGTTTGTTCAAATGATGGCCCCAGAGTCCAAAATTTGATTGGAAAAATGATGAGTATGTAAGTTGTGCCTAATGATCACTTTTATAGTATTTATTTTATTTCAGTAACACTGGTGACCTGAAGTTCTGGGATCCACGGTTCACAGAGAGTGTGAAGTCATTGAATCTACAGCAAGGTTTTACTAGTGTTGATATCCATCCCAGGGCTGATGTCTTAGCATGGTAAGCTGACTAATTGTGTGAGGCAATGAGTCACTAAACTTGTATGAGTCATAGCAGGCAAAAAAAAAAATTGTGTCCTCTCAGGAAACAGAAACCGTCAGTACTGTTGGTCTGATTTTTGCATGCTAATTTCTATGCAAAAATAGGTTTCCATTTGATACATGGGTGAGCAGGACAAAACTATGGTAATATTGATGTACAAGAGTTGCATTCTCAGACCCCAGGTTATTGCTAAAATAAGTTAAGAAAAAAGTTTTGGACAAGAAAAGTATGCAATATTTGTTATAGCATGAAGAAGGAAATTCCATCCAAGGGATCAGAAAGCTGGTGAGTAACTTGGCAAATCTGGTTTCTGACAGAATATTCCTGCCTTGGATGAAATTTTCAAGCCACATACTAATACCAATACAGGATGACTTGTACGGTGACCATGACAGAATTTTTTGGTTTCCTTTTCTGTAGATACCCTAATGTGCTTAAATATTGGGACACCTTAAAATCATTAATTTTCCATTTGGAACAAATGGAAAATCAATGGTTTTAGGTGTCCCAATACTTAAGCATTTTAGGGTATCTTTGTATATTGTTTTTGTACATTGAATCTCAAGAGAAATACACAATGTATGTTATTTTTCAGTGGGTCAATGAACCAGTATGTTGGTGTGTATAACCAGTCCGGAGACACTCTGAGTACCATCAAGTATCATGATGGCTTTATGGGCCAGAGAATTGGTGCAATATGTTCATTAGCATTTCATCCTTACAGAGTAAGTATAGGCTTGCTGTGGCTGTCAGATACAGCTAACTCTCGATATCTCAAACACTGATATCTCAAAAGTACCTCTTCTTTCACAGAAAAAAGAAAAAGTTGGTACACAATCCCTATATTTATTTACATTTCAACTCCTCTAATCTCAAACTACAGATATCTCGAAGTAAATTTTCTGGGACCAGAAAATTTACATTGAGATATTAGTAGTTTGGGAAGACCTTTGACTTTGAGATATCGAGAGTTGACAGTATTTGCAAAACAAAGAAAAAAGTCTATCATCAAGGCTGGGGAGGATTAGATGGAGGACGGGATGATCAGTAAGAGAACTATTCTCTCATCTTCATACTTCTTCTGTCTCACTAGATGTAGTACTTGTATTTCAGAGAATTTATGAAACAGAAACATTTGTACAGTAAAGTTAATAAAATACTGGGTTCATCCACCAATACTGGCACCATATTAGAGGTCCAGAACAAGACAGGTTTTGTTGATAAATCTGTGGTAGTTTGTCTAATTTTCCAATAAAAACTTTTAATAGTGACAATTCATTAGAACTGCCTTAATAAGGCAGGCCTACTGAGAGGTCATAACAAAAGTGTTTATAGAAAATTACCAAAACCGTATTAGAAGTTATTGCAGTACTCCTTCTTATTAGAATGGCATCTTGAATTGAACTTATTTTGCTTTAACAATAACCTGGACTATGAAGAAGCTTGTTTCCCAGATAAGAGTTCTGAACTCTTATCTGGGAAACTAGCTTCTTTATGTGGGAACTTAACAGTTCTTTAAATGAATTTCATTGATTTATGTGGACATTTTATTTGACTATCTAAATTTCACCTTGCAGGTAAAGTTAGCCGCAGGCAGCACAGACTCTTATATATCAGTGTATTCTACAGCACTAGGGCGCAGCTGATGATAGCTCCAGGTCTTGTAGTCATCATTATATCATTAAAGTACTGCTCAACAGTCAGTGATAGTGAACCGTTTTATATCTACAAGAACTTTGGTGCTCTCAGAGAAATGTGTTGGGTTACAGAGAAATGTGGTAACAGAGAAGTGAATTCAGTTACAGAGAAATATATTTGGTTACAGAGAATTGTATTTGGTTACAGAGAAATGTATTAGGTTGCAGAGAAATGTATTTGGTTACAGAAAAATGAATTAGGTTACAGAGAAATGTATCGGCTTACAGAGAAATGTATCGGGTTGCAGAGAAATATATTTGGTTACAGAGAAATGTATTAGATTGCAGAAATATGCATTTGGTTACTGAGAAGTGTTTAAATGCATTTGGTAACAGAGAAGTGTTTTTGGTAACATAGAAATGCATTTGGTTGCACAGACGTGTGATTCATATGGAGTTGCATGAAAAAAATACAAGTTGGATAGAACTCTGATATTATGAAGGGCATTCAAAGTGTTCAGCTCACTGTGCTAATATTATGTGATATTGTGGTACTACTATGTGATAATAATAATTCTTATGGTGAAAACCACTGACAAACGTCTGATTACAATGTTAATTGTATAGTGAATATGATTTGTTCACCAAAAAGTGAGCATTTAATATGTGCTTGAATCAGATCATTTGGGGCCTTTCTTTTGGCTTTTGGGCTTCAGAAATGTTCGAACTGATTTGATAATAACTGTTATGATCCATTCAGGTGATGTCACAGAAGCATAGCTGTTTCATCAAACAAAACAACTTTTGCAGATTTTGCAAAAGTTGTTTGTTCGATGAAACAGTTATTCTCCAAATTGTTATATTTTAGGCAAAGCATAATAACTCCGAGGCTTTATATTAGTGGAACACAGATCATTTAGATAGTTAAGCCATCAGTGGCTTGTAGTTTATGATTAGCTATTTATAGCACATGGATGATGTATTAAAAGGCTTTGTGCAGCATGGTAGATTTTGATGATAATTCAGAAGTCTTTTTCTTCTTTCTCAAAAGAAAAAGAAAAAAAATTGGTCCAACAGTAGCATTGTCTTGCGGAGGCAGTTCTAAAGAGAGACCATTCATACCTGGTTAACTATGTTTTCAAGGATGTTACAAAATGAAAATGAGTCATAGTTACCAAACGATCTCGTCATCAGGTCATATAGTAACTAGGGTCGTTTGGTAACTATGACTCTTTTTCGATTCATAACAGCTCTTTTTCGTTTCGTAACAGCCCTTGTATAAAAATAGTTAACCAGGAGTGCCATTGAGAACGAAAAGTTATTTCTGAATTTCCATTAAAACTCATCCCTGCCTTGTCACCTTAGAGGCTTTAAGTCCTCTTCATTATAGTGCTGTGGGCTTGATTTTAGTGCTGTATATTAATATCCATATATAAGTGGCAGTAATTGGTTATAATTAGGGAGTATCTCTATTAAATCTTCATGAAAACATATGAGCCGCGACATGACAAAACCAACAATGTGGTTGTGCGTCCAGCGAAGACTCAGATCAGCCTGGGCAGCCATCTAGTTTTATCAGACTCTTTGTTAAGAGCTCAAACGGTAGCTAAGGGTCTAAACTACCTCCATGCAGACAGCGAAGACTCTGATCAGACAGGGCAGATGCCCAGGCTGATCTGAGTCTGCGCTGGTCGCACAACCACATTGTTGGTTTTGTCGTGTCGCGGCTCATATCTTCACTATATCACCCCATGACCAGTGTGGCCTCAAGAAATCAGTTCTAATGAGTGGTCATAACATGTCTTAATGAAAAAATAACAAAAGTTATTCCAGACTTCTCATCAAATACTCATGTTCATTATTATCAGTTTAAATGGGAATGATTTCAAAAGATTGAAATTATGAAGAGTATAAGATTGTTAGAGCCTTTTGCCACTGAAATAAATGAGGAATAACTGTATTTATGATTTTTAGTACACATAAGCTATTGCAGTCACCTATTTACACACATCAGCCACTCAGTTGTTACATGGTAATTTGTCCAGGTACATTTTCATGAATCTGCTTTAATATAAAGTCACATTAAAGGAATGAAATCTGGCACCAGCTAATATATAGTATTTATCCTAATGAATGCAGTCAGGCCACATAGCGCAGTCCGTAGGGCATCTGACTTATAAGCCAGAGGTCCTGGGTTTGATACCCGGTCTGGCCACTTACTTTCATTTCTCCTTCTGCTGATTCAAGAAGGGCAGTTGTCAGTTACTGGTGAAAGTAAGTGCACGTAGTACTGGTTAACCGCTTATGAGGTCTAAGCCTGCCCAGGAATAGTGTGGTTAGGTTGACTGACCATCCCGACATGACCATAGCTGTTTACTGTGGACGTTAAACAATAACACAACAACCTAATAAACGCCCCTGCTCTAATACACACCCCCTGCCCTTTTTCCGAAAATATCGTTAAATTAACTGGCATGAATTCTTGTTTGCTTCTCTGGATAAGTTAGCTCTTTGACATGGGATCTACTCATAATGGAAAGAACTTGCTTCTTGAGGAGGAAATTCTTTAAGAGTTGACCCCTAATGGAAAGGGAGGCAAAATAGTAGAGTTGCTTCCTCTGCAGGTATACCCATTCACCTTAATACTGTTTATTAGAGGTATTATGCAGTGGCTAATTTACTACAATTTAAGCTCTAGATAACACCACCTATTTGTAAAATGTAACCCCCAGGGCATTTAATAGGATTGATACTGTCAGAGTCTATTCACCATAGTCATGAGGGTTAGAGGGAACATTTTAAATTTATCAAATGGCTGCATTATATTCATCTCAAATGACAAAAATGAAATTCCATTTTTGTTCTGATCTAAATATCTACATGCTTAGGGAGCCCCGGTAGCTCAATAGGTTAAGCGCTGGCCTGCTGATCTAGCGGTCCCAGGTTCAAGGGCCTGGCAAGAATATTTTCAATTTTAAACGGGGTTTGATTGCACACAGCCTTCCATTATCACCCACCCATCGTCCTATGGCTTAAATACTGTCAAAAAGGACGTAAAATCGCAAGTCATTCATCCATCCACTTGCAAAGTGACCCTATATAAAACTATATCATATGTTGCTCATATGTTCAACAGAGGTCATGATAAGCTCAGATATTTATGGTTATTTATTCTTAGAACTTTGTGTTCACGATGGGCAAGCCCCAGGTCAGGCGAGATATGCTGACTGGTGACAGCTCTTGTTAATCAATATATACTTTGTTGGTACAATATGACAACTCTGAATTAAATGTCCCTTGCAAGCTCTGTATCTCTGTTCTTCATGTTGAAAGACACTAAATACAATGTCAAAGTAACTATGTGGCTAGTAGATATTGCTTGTGATCTCAGTTTTTGTTTTGTTTTTGTTTTTCAGAATATCATATAAGCAGATATTTTTAAACTGATTAATTTATATATTCATCCATATCATGTGTTGCTTTGTCACATTTAAATCACCTTGTTTATCTGATGCTTATTAAATCCAGTAACATTTTTCTGCACAGAAATTAGAAAAAAAAAAGATAATTGAGCCGAGACACCGTCACACGAGAAAACCAACAAAGTGGGTGTGCATCCAGTGCAGACTCAGGTCAACCTGAGCATCCGCCAAGTCTGATCAGACTCTTCGCTAAACGCTTTAAGGGTAGCTAGGGGTCTAAGCTACCTCCATGTGGACAGCGAAAACTCTGATCAGACTGGGCAGATGCCCAGGCTGATCTGAGTCTCCGCTGGGCGCACAATCACATTGTTGGTTTTCTCGTGTCGCAGCTCAATTATATGAAAAATATTCATCTGATTTGTATTTGTATCAAAGTGTATGAATGGTACTCACTGTTTTTATGTCAGCTCTGCACACCGTTCTGTTGAAACAAGAAATATGCAGAAAGAAAAGCACCAAGGAATCATCAGATGTTTGATCAGTCAGAAAGCCTCTCCATCAGAAAAGTTGGTACTGCACTGGGTTAGGTATTGTAAATAAAATCAAAGGACAGACAACTTAAGTAAAAAGTTTTTGGATACTGAAATATTCACCCTTGGTACCCTACTGATCATATTTGACCTTTATTTAAATCTCAAAGTGCTAAAATGGAAAATAATTGAATTTGCAAATAGTGAAGATCCAGATGAGGTGGCCCATACTGAGCTGACTCATCTGGGTCTACAATGTTTTATGGAGCCCCAGTAGCTCAGTAGGTTAAGCAATGGCCTGCTGATATAGAGGTCCCAGGTTAGAGACCTGCTGGAGGGGAAAATCTTTCCAACCTTTAACGGACATTGCGCACAGGCTTTCAGTATCCATTGCACACAGCCTTTCATTATCACCCACCCATCGTCCTAATTTGACTGAAATACTGTTAAAAAAAGGAGACGTGAAATCGCTAGTCATCCCACCATCCATTTACTCTCTACTCCTTGAATTCTCAATTTGAAATAGCTTGGACTAAACATTTTTTCTTTAAATTTTGCAAACATAGGTTTTGTTTTCTCATCTGGCAGAATATTCGTATTTGATACTGACCGTTGATTTCTTACAGCTATACAGGTAGAATCTCTGGATATCCTTCGACAGTTCTCCGAAACTAGACAACAACAGGCGATAATCGCAGGTGTCAAATTAATCCCTAAGGCTAAATACTCTAAATACTCTTATCTCTGTCATGATAAAAATTTGAACTTTATGGCTTAAACTGAATTTCATTCCCGAGTCAGTTGATGACAAAAAATCTAATTTCAGTAGAATGGGTCAGTCTTACAACTCAACTTCTTCTTTTTTTAGTGTGGGTGGAGGGGGGGGGGGGGTAATTCTAAAACTATATGATCGAAGACAACTTATATACTGTGATTAAAGGATTAGTTCATTATTTGAGTCTCTATTTCGTATCGTAGGTGAAACTTCAAACCGACCGAACAAACAAACAATGTGATTTCTTTAAGTTTGTACTTCGGTGAAAAAATAAATAAAAAATAAATCGAAGAGTATATGAAAGTAACCAGTTGTTGAACGAATTAATCCATTAATGCCTGGCGTCCCATATATAGAGCATAGGCAAACAGTGTAGACCAAGATCAGACGCAGGAAAACACGGCATCTTAACAGGCTCTACACTGTTTGCATTACACAAATGTGTATTTCTCCTATAAAAATGATCAGAATAAACTAAGCCAGACAAATGGACACATTCATTTGATAGGGATAGAACATTCCACTGGGCAAAAATGGGTTAATCAATGAAATAAACAAATGTTCTATATTTGATGTCTTAATTTCAAAGTAAATAGATAAAAATTCTGTATTTTAATTCCTTCATTTCAACTTAAAACAGTTATTTAAGAGTAGTCCTGGTTGCTCAGTGGGTTAGGCGCTTGCTTACTGGTCAAGCGGACCCGCATTTGAGCCCCGCTTGAAGCGAGAATCTTTTCTACCGTAAAAGGGGTTCCATTGCACACAGCCTTTCATAATCACTCTGCCGTCGTCTTGATCTGACTGAAATACTGTTGAACAGGACGTAAAATCACAAATCATCCAACCATCATCAGTTATTTCATGATTTTTTTCTACGCGCTCTGACTTAAAGTTTTGAGTATTATGTATTAATCACGAGCCATTCACACTATTAATTTCGTAATAATAAGAAAATAAAAGGTAAATTATCATTCGTTTCATTTACCCCATGTTTGTAAAATCTCGCCATTTATCGAGATAAGACGCATTATTTGAGCGTTAGGCGCATGGGCGGAAACAAGACCAACAAAAAGGTCTTTTCCCATGTTGCCTTCGTCGTCTTTAGACTATATATTTGACCGCGACAAAACACAATATACAAAGTGGCATGTGCGCTAAGCGAAGACTCAGATCAGTCTGGACATCCGCCAAGTATGATGAGTCCTCGCTGTCGGCATGTAGGTAGCTTAGACCCTAAGCTACCTTTTAAGTGCATAGCGGAGACTCTAATCAGAATGGGCGAATGTCCAGGCGGATCTGAGTCTTCGCTGGTCGCACATGTCACTTTGTTTGTTTTGTCATGTCATGGCTCATGAATTGCGACACGGTACTGTGGACGCGTGCCGTGTCATTTGTATTGTTTATTTAACGATGAATAGCCCAGTTACATAAATCGACAAAGAGTAATAATCGAATTTGAGCCTTGTTGATGTATTTTCACTTTAAACATATGAGAAAACAAAAAAGTGTTAACATGAAGACCGTCTGTGAAAAAAAAAAAAAAAAACCAACAAACAAAAATAACTTAACGCTACAAAAGTATACAGTTTTCTGGTTCTTACGAAGGAAACTCTACTTCATCTAAAGTCCGCCAAATGTTTATTTTCAAACCCAAACAACAAATAAGCAAAAATAAAGTTCTTCTTATGTACCAAAGCAGGCATCTCCTTGCAAGGAAATTGAGAAATAAAAATAAATTAAAAAAAAAAAAAGATACTGAAAAATAACATTACAAAAATAAAAAATAAGAAAAAAAAGAAAGAAAAAAAAACGACAATAAATAAATTATTAGCTTGACAACTAGATAATACAATTTCATAAAGTTCATAATAAACAGAAGTAGTAAAACTGTTTTGCTAACATACTGCTGATTTTAAGGCGAATTCAGACAAATGATTACAGATACATGGCGAGAGAGAGAGAGAGAGAGAGAGAGAGAGAGAGAGAGAGAGAGATGGAATGAGACAGAGAGAGATACAGAGAGAGATACAGAGAGAAAGAGATACTTAGTGTGGCTCTTTGCCTCGCAAAAACAATCGTTAATGAGCAATTACTGAGCAAAAGCTCAATTTCGAAACACACCGACATTAATTTACTAATTGGCATTATACAATAATAAGATAATTGTCTTTCAATTCGGCACCTTTCACAAGTTATAAGAAGTTTGCCGATCGAGTTTTCGTCTTCATGTAAAGCTAATTAGACCAGATCGAAGACTGAAATTTGAATATGTTCGCATCAATTATTTTTCAGACGCACGGCTTCAATTTCTTCTTACATCAGAAAACTTTGGTCTACATTATAGGGCAGCTCTGGACCAGAAAAAAATATATTCTTTCACCTTTTAGTTTCAAGCAGGTTGGATGAACCTACATTTGCATAATTTAGCTACTTGAAAATTCATTCTTCTACAATATCCAATCATAAACTGTGTATCATACTCTTCATACATATAATCTTTGCCCAAGGCTATTACCTAAAGCCGCGTCGTCTTTCGCCGAAGTTTTGACGGAAAAGCACGGAAACGACCGGCATACAAAAATCATTAATTAAAATTTGAACAAAGAATGAAAAAAGACCATTTTATCATTTAGCTAGACTAATAAAAATTACATCAGATAAAAATATATTCTTTCTTCTCTTCTGATCCATTTGTGATGCATAACATTTTGTATCAATTTGATTCTAATTAAGCGGTCGAATATGTGTGCCCTAGTTGTTTTACGGAGATTTTGTTATTTGTTTAATTAAATTATATACCTCTAGATAATCGCCCAAAAAAGACCATTTTGTACTAGTGCTAGAATCAAAATTAAAACACGATATTGAAGATGAAGAATTTTACTTTTTGATACCATTTGTGATGTAAAAATATATTTAGAATAATAAAAGTTATTAAGGGATAATGAAATTTCCCCATATTACCCGTGTATACCAAATTGGTTCACACCTGTAGAAGTACAAGTACGCAGTTTCTTCACTATGGTTGTTTTAGCGCTTGAAGAGTTAAACTTTAAATGAAATGCACTGGTGTAGCTTACAGCTGGTCTTCACAGGTAAAAAAAGTATTCAGTTTACTGAAGCAAGTGAAGTTACTGCTGTAAACTGGAAAGGTGGGAATTCTATTACAACAAGTTTGTGTGTCAGAACTAGGAAGATAGTTTATGATTTCAGGGATCTCCCCAGGCCATTAAGGCATGTCACTTGCAACATGCTTTCCTCTTAAAATTACCTTTGCAACATGCCTTAATTTCCAATGAAAATTTATGAAAGTACTATTATTTTCATTTCTTAACCAGTAAAGTTGCTTTAAATGCTATAAGGATTATCAATGAATAATTTATAAAGTAAATTTAAGCTAATTTTGACAAAACTTTGCTATATTAAGGATTTTAAAACTTGATCAACAAGCCAAAATCTGATTTTTGTGCTAAAAGTGACATGCCTTCTAAAATTTCTGGGTAGAATACTGGATTTTGATTTTCATGGTACTAGAATGACTGTTTAATGCTGCCAGAATCATTCATTAAACAATAATGCACACATTGTGATACTCTTGTCTCTGTATAAAATCAGCTGCTACATCTCTATAAGTAAATTATCTATGCAAAAGCCAGTTTTGTAGATGATATTAATATTTTATCATGCTTTAGCCATCTTCATCTGTGATTAAGGAGAATGGGTATACTTTCAGGGGAAGCAACTCTGCCATTTTCATTTTTCCTCTCTTCCAAATGGAAGTAAATGCTTTTCAAGAGCAAAGTCTTCCCTTTCAGAAATAGACCCTGTTTTGGAAGAGCTACCTCTTCCAGGGAAAAAACAAAGCCACAGAAGTTGTCTCCCTTAAAAAAAATTGCAGAAAACCTTGTGGTTTACCCATACACCTTAAATGTACCATAGTGACCATAAATATTGGGACAGAGTCATAGAACTGGTTGAGCAAGCAGTATAGACTAAAATCAGACTGTTTCTGAAAGAGCAGTCTGATATGGGTCTGTAGTGTTTTCCATATCAGTAGCACATTTTGACACAGTACCAGAATGTAAATTATATGATACTTGTAATAACAGTACTCAGATGTGTTTAAGTACTAGAGCACATAAAACCATTAATTTTCCATTTGTCCCAACTGGAAAATTAATGGTTTTTAGTTGTCCCTGTATTTCAGCACATTAGGGTAAGTAATGTAGATATCCTTATATTTAGGGTAATTATGGTGTATATATGAACATAAATAGTGCTGTACAAAATATACATACAGTAGAACTTCACTGGCTCAAACAGGCTTGGGACCATGAAAATTAGTTCCAGCCAAGGGTAGTTCTAGCCATCCAGGGTTAGTCTCTATATAAAGTGACCTGTAGGACCCAGGAAGGAGTTCTAGCCAGGAAGGGCTAACGAGCCATCAGGGTTCGAGCCATTGAAGTTCTACTGTATTTGCATGAGCATGTAAATTAGCTAGTGTATACATGCTTGTTTTTGTTTAATAATCTGCTTTTGTAAAATCTAAGTCATAAAGTAATAATTGAACTGTATGTGCTGAGAAGAGATTGCACACATCAGTTTGTGTATGTGTTGACAATAGATGGCAGCTTTTATGATGCTGCACCACTTTGGGGAGTATAAAGAAGTATGGATACACTTCTATCTTTTTTTGCCGTTTCCACAAAGAAAAACAACTTTCGTGACTTTCTGTAGAAACAACTTTCGTGACTCCCTGTTTGCTTCCCTGAATGCCATAGCCTTTCAAAATGGGGTCTGCTATTAAAGAAAAGAAGGAAGAATTTGCTCCTAGTGGTGGAGCAAATTCATTTCTGTAAGAATTCAATCCCATTGGGGAGGCAAAAATGAGAATAGCAGAGTTGCTTCCCTTGAAAGTGTACCCATGCTCATCACTTAATAGATCCAAACAATGCAGAGAATATACATTTAGTAACATGTATTATATTTCATGACTTTGGACCATCCCACTTATCCTTTTCAGGCCAAACAAAAAAAATAACACTTTAGACCCTGATTCTGTAGGACTTGTATGATCAGGAGCTACACTGTTAGTGAAGGCATAGCTTTTCATTTTCAGCAGGTTAAGGTCGATTATCATGTACATGTGGTTAATATTAATATGTACATAAAATTAATATGTACATGTGGCTTGTGTGTACATACAGTTGACTTATGTATACATGTAATCAAAATTGATGTGTACATATAGTCATTATATGTACATTCAATGAGTACTTGTAGTTTATTCATGTGTACATACAGTAAATATGTTTTATACATCTGTGTTGTTTTATATGAACTAAATTGGCAACATAAAGGTTGTACATTCAAATGCTACTGATCACATTGTATATAAAATAGATCACTGGATCAAATTTGTTTTGGGTCCTGCAAAGCCATGATTGTTAAAGTAAATAAAATTTGTTAAGAATATAGAATTTGTTGACTGTTAATTTGGTCTGAATGACTTGCCATCTTGTCAGTCATATGAAAAGAGTGTATGCTCTTAACAGCAGTAACATGAAGTAAGACATGAATTGACTGTTGTAGGGAGGTGATTGCTATGGAGAACGTAATTATATAGGTAAGGTATATAGGTACACCTCTATTTTTTTCCACCATTTTTACAAAGGGGATCTACTTATATAACTTCTTGTTTTCTCAAAATGGGGTCTTCTCTTAAGAAAAAAATTTGCCTAGGGGAGCAAATTTTTTCCTTGAACAGTTGATCCCAATGGAGACTGAAGGCAAACAAGAAAATGGCAAAGTTGATTCCTAAAAGTGTACCCATTCACCAAAAGCTGCAGTTTGAGGCGGCCAAAACCAAGCTGTAAAGGGAAGAGGTATTTAGGGGGCTGTTTAGAGATGACATCTTGCATTTAATGTTGAGCCCATTTGCTGTCACCTAGACATAGCTGCTTGTTTGATTTTGGTGTGGCCTATCTATATAGAGGCATATCTCGATTTTCATAGACCCTAGGACCTTAGAACTTCATCACAATATTCCATAAAACACAGCCATAGAATGCCTGTGATGAGCACCAAATGGCATTTGCTTCAATTAGGGCAGATAGAATATGTTATAAGTTTGACCGGTTAAAATCTCCAAGTTTCTCAGCACCAGAAGTAATAAGATATACTTGCATCATTCAAATCCAGGTATCATTGACCTCATAATTGAGCCACAACACGAGAAACCAACAATGTGGTTGTGCGCCTTGCGCAGACTCAGATCAGCATGGGCATCCTCCCATTCTGATCAGACTCTTGGCTAAGTGCTTAAAGGGTAGCTAAGGGACTGAGCTACCTCCATGCGGACAGCTAAGACTCTGATCAGACTGGGGGGATGCTTTGGCTAAGAGCTTAAAGGGTAACTAAGGGACTGAGCTACCTCCGTGCGGACAGCTAAGACTCTGATCAGACTGGGCAGATGCCCAGGCTGATCTGAGTCTGTGCTGGGTGCACAACCACATTGTTGGTTTTCTCGTGTCGTGGCTCATATATGTATGGACTGGTATTGTTGTAATCAAATGTCAAAATATAAGTGCTTTATCAGTGTCTTGGACACCATAAACTGTAGTCCCCAAACTTGAGACACACTTGTATCATCTGAGAGCACTGATCTATTCATAAGGTGTATAAGGACACATCCATATTTTCCCACCATTTTATCAAAGAACTTTTTTTTTGTAAATCTTGTTGATTACTCCAGCAGACAAATCCTTTCAAAAGGGGGACTACTCTTAAGGGAAAGAATTTACTCCTGAAGGAGCAAAATCTTTCCTTTAAGAGTATCTGTTGACCTCTTTTAGAAGGGAGGTAAAAATATAAACTAGAAATTGTGTTTATGAAACACTATGCCCCCAACCATATGCTTGCCTCTAAAGTTTGAACCTATATAAAATGCGTCTGAAAAAGGGGAACAACTCAACAGAAAATTTAGAAAATATGCTCAAAAGTTATATTCTTCATGTACACCTTAGTCTGTAACTGTATGCCAAATATAAAGACCCTGGCATAAGCTATCCTTGTTTACAAGTTTGTTCCTATATAAAAAGCCTATGTCTTAAAAACTGGGCAATAACTCAACCAAAAATGTACAAAATATTCTCAAAGTTGATTGGTTCATCTTCATCTTAGTCTGTAACTGTATGAGAAATATAAGGAACCTAGCTTAAGCAGTTCTTCAGATATTTTGTTCACAAGCTTGTTCCTATACAAAATGCCTTTGTCTGGAAAGGGGGAATAACAAACAAAAATTTATGAAATAGGCTCATGAAAGGCTCAAAAGTTAATCAGGTCATCTACACCTTGGTCTGTAGCTGTATGCCAAATAAAACATGCTAGCTTAAGCGGTTCTTCACATATTTTGTTTACTAGGTTATTCCTATACAAAATGCCTATGTCTGAAAAAGGGGCATAAGCAAAATTTTTACGGTAAGTGCTCAAAAGTTAATCAGGTCATCTACACCGTTGTCCAAACCTGCATGCCAAATATAAGGATCCTAGCATATGCGGTTCTTCATATATTTTGTTCTCAAGCTTGTTCCTATACAAAATCCTATGTCCATAAAAGAGGGAAGACGCAACTGAAAATTTATGAAATAAGTTCATAAGTTAGTCAGGTCATCTACACCTTGTATTCCAAATACCAGGATCCTAGCTTAAGTGGTTCTTCAGATATTTAGTTCACAAGGTTGTTCCTATATAAGGGACACAACTCCTGAAATAAGAAGACAGGCAGAGGGAAAAAAGTACGGGCCTGCTTATTTTTCATGTACATGCCACATATAAAATTTCAAGATCCTGGAATAAGCCATTTTGTGTTTCCCAGCTGCAAAAAAGCATTACAGATGGACGGATAGATGGACAGACAGGCCCAAACCAATATGCTCCTTCAACTTCTCCGAAGCTGGGGGCATAAAAAATGGCAGAGTTGTTTCCTCTGAAAGCATACCCATTTACCTGAATACTTTTATTTCAGTTGTATGCAAACTCAGATAAAAATCTAAGGAACAGTCTTAGCTGGGTCTGTAGTGTTTGCACAATTATTTATGACAAAAATCATCCCAAAGAAAATAATACTTATTAGACCGACTTCACTTGGGACTATAGCTTCAATGGTAGCTGTTACGTAATCTGGCATCTCCCCCTTGTATAAAGATCTGACCAATCAGATTCAATTCTGGTTGTCTGCAATTACCCGCTTTGGTGAGCAGCTGAAAACCAGCTAGAGCTACGGTATCCGCGGCTTGAGGCATGGTAACTTTAGCACGGTCACGTGATATTACTTAAGTCCATACTGCTGGTGTTTATTTGCAAATACACAAACTATAGGGCGAGCAACAGTTCGAAGTGAAGTTGGTCTTAGAGAGGCACATTGTCATGTGGTTCTGAGATGCTCAATTATGGTGCAGAAGGTCAAAGGTTCCAATTGCTGTATGGCCAGTCGGCGACAGGAAAACTGAACACAGTGATAGATGGTACCTTTTTCAAATCCGGGAAGGATAAGGCAGCAAAAGGAGAGGGATGGGTTCTGCCTTTCATATGCTGTGCCCAGGATACAGTAGGCCTCTGACCTCTATGGCCATTAGGCTATGGAAAAACTCTACCTATTCTGTAATGAAAACATAAAAACTCTACCTTTTCATGAAACGTAAAGAAAACTCAAGCAATTATTAAATAAAATTATCTTTATTGCAACCTGCAATGATTTTTTTTAATCTCTTTACATTTGAGTAACATCATGTGAAAAGATACCTTATGACATGTGAATACAATGATGACTCAGATCAGCCTGCTAATCTGCATACAGTAAAATGTTCTTACCATAATGTGCCTAAATTTTGGGACACCTCAAAATAATCAATTTTCCATTTGGGACAAATGGAAAATTAATTATTTTTAGTTGTCCCAATACTTAAGAACATTACGGTACACTTCATCCATCAGAAAATGCAAGAATTTTTTTTTTTTTTCAGACTTTTTTTTTCCTGAAAACAGTAGGATGAAATTGCAGTGTAGCCCCTGATCAGACCTTCAGGAACGGTCTTATCTTGGTCTGCACTGATTGTCTAGAAACTTTCGCAAGAAACACTGGCACTCAAAATTTTAGAATATTTACTGTACTCTGATCCTAGGCTTTCCTGTTCAACAATCTACCGTAAAAATTCTATATATTGGGACACCAAAAATAATTACCATAATTGTCCTAAAATTGGAACAGTTAGGGTTTCCAGTGAAGTAATGTGTCCAAAAAATGCAAATGGAATGGCAAATAGTGCAAACCCAGATCAGACTGCTCCTCGAGGAGCAGTCTGATCTGGGTTTGCACTATTTGCTCAGACCTAACTGTCCCAATATATAGAGTTTTATGGTAAACTGTGAAAAGTAAAGACAGATCAGTCAGCTGATTTGAGTCTTAACTGCAAGCACATGGCTTCAAGTCATTTTTCACACAATACTTCTCAATTTTATAAAACAAAATACAAGATATTAATTTGTAATGACTATGATTCTTCATTTCAATACCTAACTAAAAATAGCAAGAAACTGTTTTGAATAACTTAAAACCTGCATTCTATAAAAACCTGCATTCTAGATCTTCCACATATAATCATGTTTTTTTTTGTGCTCAGCAATACAAGTATTTATGTTTTGATTTCTCTTTTCCGTTTTATCATTCTCTGGCTATTTTTTTGAAAGGCTTATTATCTGATAGGGTTGTACCAACAGAAAGTGGACAAAAGTGTTCATTAAATTGTGATGTTGCTGTTGACTTCAATGCATTTCAGCTTAAGATCAACTGCTTTAGGAGAAGAACTAAATAAGCAAGTTGCTTTCTTTCCAATCCTAGTACATTTTGTATGTTGTAATATATATATGTTACGAAAAAAGAGAAATAAATGTTTAAACCAAGATCAACTGCTTGCTAGTTTGCATGTGGAGGTACTCAATATGATTTTGCCAATTCATGACACTCAGACTCTATGCCCATTTTTTCTTCTTCACTAAGTGAGGGACAATAACTCTGGCGTTTATAGTCCAGCAGTGGCCATTTATCAAGCTTGGCCAGGCCCCGAGGTTATAAAACTTTTTACATGCTCAACTCAGCTAAACATGAAATTTTACCTGCTAATAAATAGCAAATTACCGATAAGATCAGCTGTTTTCTTGCTCAGTTTAGCTGAGTTGTGTAATTTTCTCTGCTTATGAATATGAAAATGCCAACAAATGTTGGCATTTTCATATTTATCAGCAGAGAAAATTTCATGCTCAGCTGAGTTGAGCATGAAAAAAGTTTTATAACCTCGGGGCCAGATCTTAAAGTCATCAACAAATTGTGCAAGTTTGGTCATGACTGTTCCAAAAATGTTGTGTTATTGTTTAACGTCCACGGTAAACAACTACGGTCATGTCGGGACGGTCAATTAACCTAACCACACTATTCCTGGGCAGGCTTAGACCTCCTAAGCGGTTAACCAGTACATAGTGCACTTTCTTTCACCAGTAACTGACAACTGTCCTTCTTGAATCAGCGGAAGAGGAGATGAAAGTGGCCTGACTGGGCATCGAACCTGGGACCTCTGGCTTATAAGTCAGATCCTTTGTTGTCATCAGAAGATAATATACAGCCTTTTTCACTAATTAATCCTTTTTTGACCAGTGGACTTGTCCATTCTTATCATGCAGATAATCCCATTTCTAGTTTTAGGGGTTTCTAGTGAATATTTTCACTTTTATTGTACTTTGCATAGAAATTCTTGCAAGCAAACAATGTAGGCCCTGATCAGACGCCGCGTTTTGCGGCGTCTGAACTGGGTCTGCACTGTTTGCATAATGTCCCCAAAACGGGTATCTGGTCTAAAAAGGGTTAAGGGAAATAACTCTGGTGTTTATGGTGCATTTGACCCATGACTAAACTTAGCTGAGATCTGATACTGCACAAATTTGATTACAATTTCTCCATAATCTCTAATGTGTTTACAAGATGATATGCAGCATGTTTCACTATATAAAGGGCAATAAATCTGGTGTTAACCCTCTAGTGCCCGGTGTATCATATCTGCTACATGACTCTGTGTTGGTGCCGTGACCAGGATATTGACTTGTATGTTATGTTATACTGCTAGAAAATAAGTTAAGATATCAGGAAATAAGATTAAATCATTCCAGTTGTAATGATATGTCTAAAGTGCGTTTATCAGCCGTCAAAAGTCGCCAAAGTTCGAAAACACAAAATGTATCATATATGATACATCGGGCAGTAAAATAAAAAAATGTGATATTGACTTTACTTTTTCAGATATCCCTGATACATATATGCCAATAGATTCTTTTTCATACATCCTTTTTTCACCCAAAAAGATGCCCCGTAATTATTGTTAACACTTAAGTTATTCACCTTTAAAAAAGTTACTTTTAAAAAATTAATGCCCAATGTAGCATATATGCTACATGTATATCTCAGCAACCTTGGACCTCAACACAAATTCAGACCCTGTTTTCAATTTGACTTCCCAAAGCTAGTGGCTGGATGGAATATAAATATTTTCTTATAGTGCATTCTATGTTTGGGCACTAGAGGGTTAATGGTCTGGTTTGACCCATTTCTTAAAGAAACTTGTACTGAGATTTTGCGACCAAAAAAATACTGTGCAAATATGGATATGATTCCCTCCTAAATGTAGCATGAACTGTGTTCACAAGACAATATACAGCAGTTTGCACTAAGCAGTAACTCTGTGCTCAAAGTCTAACTTGGCCATTTATCGAACTGTGTATGTTTGGTGTTATAATGTTCTGACAATGGTGACTGATCACAATAGCTCACCAAAAGCGCTTTATGCTCAGGGGAGCTAAACAAGAGGACCATTGGTCCTGTAGCTCACCTGAGTCCATTCAGCCTCAGTACTCTAGGGCAAGTTACTCTAAGGCCATTGGTCAATTGGTTCTAGTGAAAAAGATTTTTAAAGGTTTTAACCACATATGGGCATGGAGGACATGTTAGTCATGTGACCTGGACATTTGAACAAATTTTCATTCCCTCAACCCCCTGGAACCTCTATGTGAAATATGGGTTCAAAATTGGCCCAGGGGCTTTTGAGGAGATGGTTTGATATTGTCAAAATGACAGAGTTCTGGGTCAAAAGTCAAAGAATGACCTTGACCTCTTGTACTCATAAATCATCATGTACTTATTAAGATGACTGTAGATACCAATTTTTAGGCATAAATCTTCAAAACTTTCCATGAAATCTTATGTTCTAGCATTTTCCCACATTTGACATTGCTGTAAAATAGTCAAGGTCAACCCAAGGTCATCATTTTGAACAATTTTGATAGTACTGCAGTTCCCAATGCTACATATCAAGCTTCAAGGCCATCGGTCAATTGGTTCTGGAGAAGAAGATTTTTAAAGGTTTTTACCTTATATGGGCCTGGTGGCCATGTTGGTCATATGACCTGGACCGTTTGAGCAAATTTTCATTCCCTCAACCCCCTGGAGGCTCTATATGAAATTTGGTTACAATTGGCCCAGTTGTTTTTGAGGAGATTGTTTGATATTGTCAAAAAATGACTGAGTTCTGGGTCAAAGGTCAAAGAATGACATTGACCTCTCGTACTCACAAATCTTCATGTACTCATTAAAATAACTGTATATACCAATTTTAGGCATAAATCTTCAAAACTTTTCATGAAATCTTATGTTCTAGCATTTTCCCATATTTGACCTTGCTGTAAAAAGGGTCAAGGTCAACCAAAGGTCATAATTTGAACAATCTTGATAGTACTTGAGTACCCAATACTACATACCAAGTTTCAAGGCCATCTGACAATTGGTTCTGAAGAAGAAGATTTTTAAAGGTTTTTACCATATATGGGCATGGCGGCCATGTTGGTCATGTGATCTGGACCGTATGACTAAATTTTCATTCCCTCAACCCCTGAAGGCTCTATATGAAATTTGGTTTCAATTGGCCCAGTGGCTGTTGAGGAGACGGTTTGAAATTGTCAAAATATGAGAAGTCTGTGTCAAAGGTCAAACAATGACCTTGACCTCTTGTACTCATAAATCTTCATGTACTTATTAAGATGACTGTAGATACCAATTTTTAGGCCAAAATCTTCAACAGTTTCCAAGATATCTAATGTTGTAACATTTTGCCATATAAAAGCACAAGGAAGCAAACTTGACCTTACCGTAAAAAAGGTCAAGGTCAACCCAAGGTCATAATTTGAACAAACTTGGTAGTACTTGCGTACCCGATGCTACATACCAACTTTCAAGGCCATCGGCCTATTGGTTCTGGAGAAGAAGATTTTTTAGGTTTTTACCATATATGGGCGTGGCGGCCATGTTGGTCATGTGACCAGGACCGTTTGAACAATTTTTCCTTCCCCCTTCCTCTGGAGGCCACATATGAAATTTGGTTACAATTGGCCCAGCAGTTTCAGAGGAGAAGTCGTTTGAAATTGTGAACGGACGGACGGACGACGACGACGGACGACGGAGCCTTACCATCCTATAAGCTCCCCCGGAGCCTCTGGCTCAGGTGAGCTAAAAAAAGGTAAGGCATTTTCATGAAAATTATACAAACAAGTAGCTAAATGATTTCACAATATTGATTATGTTCTTGCTTTCCCTGATATCTATAGTTGTGGTATTCTACACTACTGTAATTTCAGTTAAGTTTTTTCCTGTTGTAAATTTTGTTAACGTCATCACTGACATCATTGGAAACATGACCTGCTGTCTTTAAACAAATGCATCTCTGTATTGAGATCAGAAACATGCAATAATAATTTGTATACTGCATGAATTGTTTAGCTACTTTTGGGTATGATTTTTGAAAATTTATCTTCTACACTTCTCAAATGCACTAAAGTCAACATCAATGTCACTGTTTAACACTTCTTTTCACCATCTGTACTAAAATTCTGAAAAATACAGGTCGGTCTTCACTCCTGCAGACTGCTGCAGAACTTTTCATTGGAAAAAGATTTCCTCAACACTCTGGGTTTTATACATAACATACATGTATTGTAGCGACATTTTGTATCTGCTTGAAGTTATCTTACAAGTCGTTGAAAAATAGCCCATTTAGCTAAAGTTAACTATTGTACTTTAACAGGAAATAAAAGTTCTTGAATCTTGAAATGTACAAATAAATGGCTTTATGAGATTTGGAATGCACCAATATTGATAGTATTTCAATGCATAGCTGAAGAAGATATACATGATGTACATATAATCTGAAAACTTTTAAAAAACAAATGCACAAGAGACTCAAAATGTTCACGACCCCACTTGACCAGGATTCAGGAAGCTAATTATAAAACCCGTAATGCATCAAGCTCAACATATTACAAGTCTATCATATCACTATATGAAATGTAATTTGTCAACCTCTGACAACGGGACTAATAAAGGTGACTAAAAACCCGACAGAAATGGTAATGCAGAGCTCCAGATAAGAGGGGGTATTAAGGATAATTTGAAGATAATTTTTCTTATTTCTCAATGAAAACATACGTTGTTACCCCTCATTAGAACCGTCTCGAGGAGGCGGTTCTAATGATGGGTCACAACTTACGTTTTGATTGAGAAGTTTGGAAAATTATCCCTAAATTATCCCTGTTACCCCTTCTTATCTGGCACACTGTAATGATGCTGGAACTAACAGAAATTGTAATGTAAAGCTCCTAAAGAGCAAAATCTGCAGGTTTATTGAGCTGTAGTTTAATGTCCCAGTAAACCATATTTCAGTCATCCAGATGCTGCCTCTGAACCTGTGGGACTTTTACCTTAAACAGATGAACAACACACTTACCGTAATGTGCGTATATATTGGGACACCTAAAAATAATGAATTTTCCATTTGGAACAAATGGAAAATTTTGTTATTTTTGGTGTCCCAATACTTAAGCACATTATGGTTGCAGAGGTACCAGAAACATTTCTGATCATCTAGAACAATGAAGAAAGAGTCTACCAACTCTACTGGGCTAAGCATGTCTTCTTTATACACATTCAAACCAAACAGCAACCATTTTATGTTCAATGTGAAACAGGTTATAGTGTGGTCGCGATAAGTTGGCAATGTTATTGTTTTGTGTTCATTTTGATTTGGTGACTGATTGGCTATATAGCAGAGTTCAGCCTATCCAACTCATGGGAATGAAAGAATAAATTTGAATAATTTTGTTACTATCAATTTTGTTTTCAACAATATTCTTAAACTAGAGACAGTTCCTGTCTTTAAGCTTTCAAAAAGTGTCATTTAGATAAATTAGAACTGCCAGTTAACCGTAATGTGTCATTATGGCCATAGGTCAAGAAGTTACATGAACTGCACCGTCATGACAGTACAGGTACTGTTGACATTAAAAATGTAAACAAAACATTGCCACTATAGCGTGACTGACCTATACAAAAGCATAGCTTCATAAGCATATTAATGTAATTTCTGCATGTTTTTTTTTTTTTGACAACAAACTTACACATACCAATTTATTCAGCTAAAAGACAAAGGGTTTCCTTTCTATAATTACTCAAAAAATTGAAATTAGTCTTGCTTAACTCTTCTAAGATGGGCCTAAATTTTGGGGGCTGTTTTGGAAGATAAAAACCCATGCCTTGTAACTGAAGAAAAAGGGTAGAGCTTGGAAGACCTGCTGGAGCTAACAATCAGGGCCCAGTTGTTCAAAGCATCGTTAGCCTAACGAGCTCGTTAAGAGGTCAACTCATTAAGGTTTTTTACAACTTTATAGCCAAATACAGGGATATTTTTTTGTTGACAATATACAAGAAGCTTTTGCATTGCAAAAGCTTCTCACATTTTTTCAACAAAAAATATTGACATATTTGAGATACTAACATTTGAAATTTTAACTTCTCCTTATCTAACGACGTTGTTAGTTTTGAACAACCGGGCCCAGCACTTTAGCCCACACCTCTATTGCTAATAATTTGGCCTCAATGACCAAATGTAGCTTCACAAGTGCAACATCATCACCAAACAATATAGCAAACCACTTACACATTACTATAAAGCCATTACAACTCTGGATAGATGAAGTATTTGCTGGTATTTTTCATAATTTTTTTAAAATTGCGACTTGATCGGGCCTAGCCTATCGGGTCACCCATCAAAGTACTAACCAAGCAGACAGTTGCTTAACTGGCTTAACTGGTTGCTCTAACCACATTGTCATAAAAGTATGCTTCTACAGTGAGGCACTAGTAGAAGAATTCATACCCATTCACAACTAGACTGTAGCAAAATCCCCTTGCCAGAGATGAACAAATGAAGGGCCACAACATCTGCTTATTATGATGCATTCTAACACTATTATTTTCCTACAGTATTAGAAACTAACCTTAAGATTCCGTTTATCCCTATGACCCTTTAAAATGTAATTTTATCACCTTCAAAATGAAAATGATTTCACTATGAAAACGCACTGCTGACACGATCATTGTCAATGATGTTACATGTACGTGCCAAAATGTTATTACACGTGGCCATGCGATTTTTATGAGATGGCATTATCCACTAGATAACAGCGACGTCATAGGATAAAATGAGTCATCACGCACAATGTATTCCTTAAACATTTCTCAAATTTATTTCTTTTCAGTCATTTTAGAACCAAAATAATTTTTGCTCATTGAAAATTATTGTGATACACAGATGCAGGCAGATGGGAACATAACTTCACTCACGCAATTTGTCTTTAAAACTTAAATTTGAAATACCATCAAAAACTCCATATCTAGAGCTCAGGCTAACATCGTACTCAAAAGACTTATATACACCGGGTAAAAAACAATCAAGAAATGAAGGAAAAGCTTTAAACATGAATCAGATCAACTGTTCTGTGAAATAAAATGACTAGAAACAAACTACAGGGAGAAATCTGTTATTGCCAGGGTATGATCAATGAAGCTATTGATTTAACAAGTTAACCCTTAAAGGGCCAAATATGAATGGTTATTTTTGCAAACAGTGTAGATCCAGATGAAGCAGCTCATAATGAGCCGCCTCTTCTGTATCTACAATGTTTGTCCTCTACTCTTTGAATTCTAAAAATATGATACAGCTTGGATGAAACATTTTCTTAAATTTTGCAGACAGAGATTTTGTCGTATTCTTTTCTGGCACATTAAGAATTGTGAAAAAGGTGAATAGAAACATGTCCAAGGGCAGCTAATCCTTGTCATGAAGCATTTTTTACTCTTATTTTGTTGGGGCTTTCTTTATAGCCAAATACAGGGATATTTTTTGTTGACAATATTTGAGAAGCTTTTGCATTGCAAAAGCTTCTCACATTTTTTCAACAAAAAATATTGACATATTTGAGATATTAACATTTGAAATTTTAATTTCTTTAGATTTTAAAAATAAGTAGTTCGGTAAAAGGGTCCCATTTTGGAAGGACTAATCATCCAGGAAAGCAAACAGGAAATCACAAAACTTAGTTCCCTTTGAAAAAAAAATGGCAAAGAAAGATGTAAGGTAGAATGCATTTTCATTAAATTTTGACTTGTCATTTTGTTATTATACTGCATACGATATACTGATACCTTGAAGGGGAGGTCATTCTGACAGACATTCCCATCCTATATCTAAAAATAGAAAATGCTCTCTATAGCAAATTCTCTTTTTCAGAAGGAATTCCCCATCACTAGACGCAAATACTTGTCTAATAAAGTTATGTCCCTTGTAAAAAATGCTGACCAAACCATGGTGCATATCCATTCATCTTACATCATCAGAATTAGAAATCTAGTAAGATCTCTTCATCTAATAGATTACTGCCTCTAGCACAGTAACTCTTCAACTGTGGACACAAAATGTGAACGAAAAGGGTTAAATTGTTAAAATTCTAAATATTGAAACAGATCTAAGCATACAGGGCAGACCCTAGTCAGACTCATCCCTTAGCACAGTATTCGGATCAGTCTGACTAATGTCAACACCGTTTGCTATAACAGCTGAATCTTTTGGATGTATTACTGCATTCTAAAACCAAATTGTTCCATTTGCTGAACATTTTAGGTGTCCCAATTTTCTTATAATTTTTACAGTACTGATTTCATGGCAGTTTTCTGTTTCATCATATACAAACTGGATACAAGATATGTATAGGTACCACTGACAATAATGACTTCTACTAAACTCTACTAATTCTTCTCTAAACAACCAACATGACACTATTTACATTATCTTTGTGACAGCTCCAGATAACAAGGGGTATTGAGGAAAATTCAAAGGTAATTTTTTTCTTATTTTTCAAAGAAAACGTATTTTGTGACCTCTCATAAGAACCGTCTCAGCAAGACGGTTCTTATGAGAGGTCACAAGGTATGTTTAATGGGGAAGTATGGAAAATCATCCCTAAAATATCACTGTTACCCTTTCTTATCTAGAGCACTGAACTGTCACTTCTAACGACTGAAACAGTGCCTCCTAAAATCTGTCAAATTATAATATCAATAAAACAGTTGCAAGATGAATTCATTAGTATCTATCATTAACCTTGCATAGAAATAGTTCAAAGGCAAAATATACTACAGTTCACCTACCTACTGGATTAGACTGTATGTGTACACCTCGGCTTTATATGGTTTTTTGCCATTTTTATGAAGGGCTTCCTGTTTGCTTCCTTAGATGACCTAGCCCTTCCAAAATTGGGTATGCTCTTATAAGGATTTACTACTATGGAGAAAATTCTTTCCTTTAAGAGTTGGCCCTACTAAGAATGGAAATGGCAGAAAAATCAACTTAAGACAGTATTTACTCCCCTAGAGGATAAATCCTTTCTAAAAGTAGTGCACGGTCTGAGAGCTAATTCTTTCAGTCCAGAGTAGCCCCAATCAAAAGGCAGGCAAATGCTTCCAGCTCTCCACTGGAAGTGGATCCATACTTCTCAATGATTTTATGCATTTATGATTCACAAATAATTAGTATAATAAACTGATATTGGTAACAAACAAAATAAAAACATACATATCAACATTCCTCTAATGAATGCTGCACACTTTAGGCCCCTGCCCTATTTCTTCCTTTTTTCTATGGCTACTGCTACACCCTCTCTCAAAGATTATAAGGGGTGTAAAATATACACTCCAATTTTGCCGAATGAACCTCCAGTAGCCATGTAAGTACAGAAGGAAGCTTTAACCTGCATCAGGTATGTCTCTCCCTGCAAAGAAAGCCTCCAGTCAACATCCCGGTCTGAAGGACAGCAAACCATTTTGTTAATGTCATCCCTGCAAATGACATTTATGAAGAATTTCAGGTCCGCAACATGCAGCATTAAGCACCAACTGCCACAGATCATGAAACTGTTTTTATCAACTTTACCAGCACAGTTCTTAATTTTAACCCTCCTATATTCTAACCCTTTTCTCCTATCAAATTTTCTTCTCCAACTTTGCAGGTTATAAAGATGATGATTAAGTCTGATAATTTTGGTCATTTCTGTCCGAATATATGTTCTATAAATAGCCGAGACAAAAGAAATATTAAAGCCAATGCCACTAACCAGTTTCACTGTCACTACTTTCTAGCCCTTAATCAGCCATACTTACAAAGCTCTTACAATTTTCAAAACTGCATAATTAACAAGAGCTGTCTTGGTACATGATAACTTGCCCATCACATACAAAACTTTAACCAAAATTTAATGCAAAGTGAGACTCTGGTGTTGACGTGAGTGGAACAGCTCTTCCTGTTCTTTCTATAGGCAAGCTTAAAACTGCATTGAATCCAGGCATTCATTAGAGAAAGTGTAGTATTATCTAATATAGGTAACTGACAAATTGTACTGACCAATTCTACCCTTATCAAGCTTCTATTTGTGACAAACCCCAATAAGGTATCAGGATACACCTCAAAGACAGCACACTCCTAATTCAAGAAGTTTTGGCTTCTATTTCAAGGGAAAGCAATTCCTAAGGAAAAGAATTTGTTTCCCTGAAGAGTTGGCTCTCATGGATCTATTTAAGAGTATGAGAAGGGAAGTCATTATCTCCCTTGGAAGTGTATTCCTTCACCTTAATTTAATTAAATACCTTAACTTTAGTAAAAGTTAAAAGCATTTAAAAACATAATAAAATCCAGCATCTTATTAAGGCTAAAACAACTCCAAAACCTCTCAGAAAATAGTGTATATAAATACTTATTAGCCAGTAAAGGCACATCTATAATTTGTATGTATAGATTTCATAACCATGTACATTTACTGGGTGTTCATACAATGTACTGTCATATATATTAGGCTGTTTATATTGTTATTCCGAACGAAAGCATCCCCCTCCATCTTTAATCTTAGAACAATTGTATTATCAAGTGCTGCATTTACACTAAATCTGTGCCTTTTCTGACCTATCACTTTTTTGTGCTGTGTGGTGAACAGTCAGAGTATATTAGCATTAAAAAAAAAACAAATTTGCCAGCATTTATTTCACTGAAAAAAGTATGTTCTATCCCATGAAAACAACATTTTCTTTTCTGCTTCACGTTTATCATATTCATTTATCTGTATGAACCAAAATTACAATAAATATGTATTTCAAACATGCTTTTGATGGGTCAGTGTCAACAAAATATACTGCAGTTAGAAGTTTAGCTAACTCTTAGAAAAGTTCTTCAGTTATAGTAAGTTATTTATAACTGTGGGATGTCAGCAAGAAAAAAATATTATTCTCCAGTTGCAATTGGGTTATTATATAGAAGAAAGCCGCAGAATATGCCAACTGAAGTTGGAAAGGAGCACTCATGATTTGGGTTTTTTCAATGCTTATGTCCTCTGATGCAAGCCCTGATGCAATCAAAAATATCAAAGGCTTTTCTTAGAGAAAGCCTGGATTATCTTTAGACTATGCCATTATGCAACAAGATGTTGGTGACTGGGGAAGGGGAGGAGCATCTGTCTGCATGTGGTTTCAAATTCACTGAAAGCAAGAGGGCCATGATGGTCATGTGTCACTCCCCTCAGAAACAAGCGCATAAAATGATACTTTTGATACTTGGCAATGCTGATTTAAACTATGAAATTTGTTTTTATAAATCATTAAATGTCTCTTATCATAAATATATGTTGTCAGTTTCAAAACATCTCTTGAATCTTTTATTTATCAAGCTTTTTTACTTGAATTTAGGCATGTAACAAGCCCTCAGCAAGGGCAGACAACACGACGACTCAAAACTTTAACCTTGCAGGCAGGTTTTGTTACTTCAATCATTGGTTGCAAGTTTAAGGAAATACCCTTTACAACTCTGCTGTAGCGAAGATTTTTCTTAGTTTGCGTGAAATCACTCCAGCAAGGTGCGGAGCAGGGATAGACAACCCTCATGGGAGAAAATTCTGATTATGACCAAAAGCTTCAGCTACTTTTATCATCTGTTGCAGGTTATAGATACTCAGTTATCTGGACCTTAATCCTATTTCAATCTACCATCCAGTGGATTGCAACTTATTAAACAATCTAACTTCTTTGATGTAGTGTGTACTATTTCTACTGATTTGTTGCTGCCAAGTCACACACTGTAACAATCACAATGTCCATGTTACTATGCACAGCAGAGTCAGCTACAAGCATTTATAGACAGCTATTACTTTTGCTCTCTCTTTATTCTCAATCTTTTTCTAACTACTAAGTAGATATAAGCAATGATACGTTTAAAAGTAAAAAGAAAATATATGGTTCTTCCACTATCTACTACTTTCTAACTTTAAAAAGACTGAATTTGCAACAGTTTTATGACAAAGACATTTATAGGAGGAAAACATATGTAATATAGCACCTAGTTTGCTTACATTTCAAAAGGTGCCCTTTAATAACATCTTGTAATACTGTATACTCTGTTGGGCCCTTATTTTGACATACAAAAACAACTATAAAAGTAATGTATATGAACTATAAACATACGCAGCCATGAGACACTGTCATGATATGAAAATGAAAACATAATGTATATATAAACAGCTAACAAATGGAAATGATGCACATCTAACATATAATGCCAACTGATGTACTTATTCTTTCAACTCAACATTCTAATATAAATCTCACGACCTTACACTCTTTATGTTCTGTGATATATGGAAGATGAGACGACTGATATGATCTGGCAGTGTTTGCATATCACAAGAACATAAATGCGTAGAATGTTTAGTGTGTCCAATAGCAATAGTCTTTTCTGTCTTTACAAACCAAAACACAAAAACAAACTTTCAAGAAAAGTACACTTTCTGCTCAATTTGAGACACTGAAATGAACTTATGATTCTAAATTGCACTTTAAACTTCCTGAATCTCAACCATACAAAGACCTTCATCTTCAAAACTAATTCTCTAAACCATCAACTTCAGCTGAACAAAAAGCAAAATCAAGTATAACCTAGTTCAAGATTAGTGGGAGTTTTAATGATAATATCTGAATAATCTCTGTTGCCACAAAGATATGGGGTCGTATTTATAAAATGACTTAAGTGGTTGCTATGCTGTTGCTAGGGCTTAATTTCTATAAAGGAGATTTCCTACAACTATAAAATTTGCTCTGGAGGAACAGTCTTTTTCAGACTGTTCCTCCAGAGCAAATTTCATAGTTGTAGGGAATCTCCTTCAAAGAAATTTAGCCTTAGCAACAGCATAGCAACCACTTACGTCATTTTTTAAATACGGCCCATGGCCCCTATATATTGGGGTCCATGGCAAACATGAAAATTATGCTAGAACTACATGTATTATCAAAACTCTCACTAATACAGAACCCTCATTCAAGAATCACAATCAACCATCACATCTGAACAATTCTCAGAGCATTTAAGGCCAAGATCTTTGGCTTAGAGCTCTGACTGTTGCAGTATAGTCACTGTCTAGGAGATCCTGCGGCCAGCTGCCGGTATATTCCTGAGATTGAACTTCCAATTATCACTGTTGAGTTACAAGAAGTAGAGTCTGTCAGAAAGTTCTGCACTTGGCTCCTGGTGAATATTCTGACCCACCAGGTAAGCTAATTTGTGTGCATACTGAAAAGAAATGAAAAAGGTTAAATGAGGTCTAATCAAAATGGAGTCAGCTTTACAATAACTTTTAGAATAAAGCATAAATGTGAATGAGAAAGTTTTTATTACCATTACAAGAAACATGAAAGCTGCAATGTTTGTCACGTTTGGCATATGATCAATAATTTGAGCCGCATCACGACAAAACCAACAAAGTGGTTGTGCGCCCAGCGCAGACTCAGATCAGCCTGGGCATCCGCCCAGTCTGATCAGAGTCTTCCCTGTCCGCATGGAGGTAGCTTAGTCCCTTAGCTACCCTTTAAGAGCTTAGCAAAGAGTCTAATCAGAGTGGGTGGATGGCCAGGCTGATCAGGGTCAATGCAGGGGGCACAACCACATTGTTGGTTTTCTCATGTCCCGGCTCATTTGTCATCTCACAGAAACACATTTTACGACCCATACACTGAGTAGCAATCACTTTTCACTCAAACAGTAGTTATTTATTATAGAATAGTAGTGTGCCAAGGGTGTGCTTGATAATTCTGGAAAACTAAGAGTTGTGGTCTATCAGTATAGCCGCCTATGCAAAACTTTTGTAATGAGGGCCAAAAATATGTTGTATCAGTAAAAAGAGAAACATCACAGAGTTTCATCATCAAACAAGACCTGTCAGCGGGACAGGATAGCTTGCCCGACAGCGCCTTGCCCATCACCTAAAAAACTTTAACATAAAACTTTAACATTTTGCTAACGCCGCCGCTAACGCCGACCCTGGGGGTAGTACAATAGCTTTTCCTTAACTTCATTCAGGCGTGCTAAAAAGGCACTATCAGCTATTTTCTAAAATCAAACTGATTAAATTTTTGTAGACAACGGTTTACAAGCCGCGACAAGAGAAAACCAACAAAGTGGTTGTGCGCCCAGGAAAAAATAGCCATCAGAGGAGATGGCAAATCCCCCGACCGAAGACCCCCATGGGCCTTGGTAAAAAGGGTGCACTTCAAAACACATATTAGTAATATATTGTCATTCTTTTATGCTTCTGATTGACATTAACTGTTCCCAGATGCATGATTATCTAACACTCAGACTAAAACAGTATGCTTGACTGCTAAAAAGAGGTAATATCTCAAACAGCCACCATATACACAAATGTATAGCATACGATACATTCAACTTTCAAAATGTGTGTATAACTTCTAAAGTACAAGCCCTACAAACCTAATTTTGAGCTCTCTAGTAAGTGAATTTGGACAAAGAATCCAAATCTGGAAAAAAAAAAAAAAATTTTTTTTTGGGGGGGGGGGGGGGGGGGGGGGGGGGGTTGGTGGTGTGGGAGGGGTCACGGGAATGTGGAGGGGTAAGAGAGAGTTAGGAACACTAATAAGATATCACAGCATGATCATCTATATTCTAACAGGTACACGGTTATTCAAATTCTGGAGCTGGCCAGGGTTATACAGTTATGGAGTAAAGGCTCAAAAAGCAGCTCAAACTACCATTGGGGAATAATTCACTGAGTCTAAAAGCAAGAGTTATCATTCATGTATGAGACAAATTGTCATGACCTGTTCTGCATATCTGTGAAGTATCATGAAAATATTTCAAAAGGTATTCAAGCTATGGAGCGGACACCTAAAATCATCAAAGGGAAATAACTCCAAAAGTAAGAAAGAAAGAGTTGTCATTCTTATTCGCGACACATCATCATGACCTCTTCTACATATCTGTGAAGTATCATGAAAATATTCCAAAAGGTATTCAAGTTATAGAGCGGACACAAAATCAGACCTAAAACCATCAAGGGGAAATAACTCAAAAAGTAAGAAAGCAGGAGTTGTCATTCTTGTTCGCGACACATCGTCATGACCTGTTCTACATATCTGTGAAGTATCATGAAAATATTCCAAAAGGTATTCAAGTTATAGAGCGGACACGAAATCATACCTAAAATGATCAAGGGGAAATAACTCAAAAAGTAAGAAAGCAATAGTTGTCATTCTTTTTTGCGAGACACCGTCATGACCTGTTCTACATATCTGTGAAGTATCATGAGAATATTCCAAAGGGTATTCTACTTATAGAGCGGACACGAATCTGCCAAAAAATCACACCTAAAACTATCAAGGGGAAATAACTCAAAAAGTAAGAAAGCAAGAGTTGTCATTCTTGTTTGCGACACATCGTCATGACCTGTTCTACATTTCTGTGAAGTATCATGAAAATATTCCAAAGGGTATTCAAGTTACAGAGCGGACACGAATCTGCCAAAAAATCACCAAAGGGGAGATAATTCAAAAATAGCCATCAGAGGAGATGGCAAATCCCCCGACCAAAGACCCCCATGGGCCTTGGTAAAAAGGGTGCACTTCAAAACACATATTAGTAATATATTGTCGTTCTTTTATGCTTCTGATTGACATTAACTGTTAACAGATGCATGATTATCTAATACTCAGACTAAAACAGTATGCTTGACTGCTAAAAAAAGGTAATATCTCAAACAGCCACCATATACACAAATGTATAGCATACGATACATTCAACTTTCAAAATGTGTGAATAACTTCTAAAGTACAAGCCCTACAAATCTAATTTTGAGCTCTCTAGTAAGTGAATTTGGACAAAGAATCCAAATATGGAAATTTTTTCGGGGGGGGGGGGGGGGGGGGGGGGGGGGGGTCACGGGAATGTGGAGGGGTAAGAGAGAGTTAGGAACACTGATAAGATATCACAGCATGATCATCAATATTCTAAAAGGTACACAGTTATTCAAATTCTGGAGCTGGCCAGGGTTATATAGTTATGGAGCAGAGACTCAAACAGCAGCTCAAACTACCAAAGGGAAATAATTCACTGAGTCTAAAAGCACGAGTTATCATTCAAGTATGAGACAAATTGTCATGACCTGTTCTGCATATCTGTGAAGAATCATGAAAATATTTCAAAAGGTATTCAAGCTATGGAGCGGACACCTAAAATCATCAAAGGGAAATAACTCCAAAAGTAAGAAAGCAAGAGTTGTCATTCTTATTCGAGACACATCATCATGACCTGTTCTACATATCTGTGAAATATCATGAAAATATTCCAAAAGGTATTCAAGTTATAGAGCGGACACGAAATCAGACCTAAAACCATCAAGGGGAAATAACTCAAAAAATAAGAAAGCAGGAGTTGTCATTCTTGTTCGCGACACATCGTCATGACCTGTTCTACATATCTGTGAAGTATCATGAAAATATTCCAAAAGGTATTCAAGTTATAGAGCGGACACGAAATCATACCTAAAATGATCAAGGGGAAATAACTCAAAAAGTAAGAAAGCAAGAGTTGTCATTCTTGTTCGCGACACACCGTCATGACCTGTTCTACATATCTGTGAAGTATCATGAGAATATTCCAAAGGGTATTCTAGTTATAGAGCGGACACGAATCTGCCAAAAAATCACACCTAAAACTATCAAGGGGAAATAACTCAAAAAGTAAGAAAGCAAGAGTTGTCATTCTTGTTCGCGACACATCGTCATGACCTGTTCTACATTTCTGTGAAGTATCATGAAAATATTCCAAAGGGTATTCAAGTTACAGAGCGGACACGAATCTGCCAAAAAATCACCAAAGGGGAGATAATTCAAAAAGTACAATAGCAAGAGTTACCATTCTTGTACGCGACACACCGTCATGACCTGTTCTACATAACTGTGAAGTATCATGAAAATATTCCAAAGGGTATTCAAGATATAGAGCGGACAAGAAAGTGTTTACGGACTGACGGACAGACAGACGGACGGACGGACAGACGGGCGGACGGACGGACGCCAGGCTCATCGCTATATCCCCCGAACCTTTCGGTCGGGGGATAAAAAGAACAATAGCAAGAGTTACCATTCTTGTACGCGACACATCGTCATGACCTGTTCTACATAACTGTGAAGTATCATGAAAATATTCCAAAGGGTATTCAAGATATAGAGGGGACAAGAAAAATGTTTACGGACGGACGGACGGACGCCAGGCTCATCGCTATATCCCCAGAACCTTTTGGTCGGGGGATAAAAATTACAAATAGCAGGAAGATTTTTTTTTTTTCAGGGACCATCTTACAAGTATAAATTTACTTCCTTAGAGAACTGGCAGATATATATAGCTATAATTGAATGTAAATTTTATATATTCAGTAACATGTCTCCTATCCCACCAATTGCGGATACCGTAAATAAAGGTAGAAGAAAGTAGTGACTGGTGACTCAGGCCTGGGTCCTCGTCGTGGCACATAAGCACCACGACGAGGACCCAGGCCTGAGTCACCAGTCACTCTTTTCTTGTTTTATAACCTACACCTAGCGCCTGGACCTGGGTACACCGTTGTAGTCGTCCAAATCAGAGAATCCAACAAGGACTAACAGTGATATGTCAGTCAGCACCAGTATGAGCGGACTAACTCTGACAACACCGTCAATTTCTGGCAGTTCACAGAACACAGTCGTCTAACAAACGCCCAAAAAAGTGGACAAGGGACGACAGAGACGAAGAAACCTCAAAGAGGAGGAAAACTTAGGAGCTATCCACTAGAAATTCACCTACTCTACAAAGATACTAGGGGTTATCTGTCGAAGTTAACAAGAACAAGACAATTAGCGAGTTTCTAAGGGAATGTATAGAAAGAAACATCACACTATCTGACCTTACGATCAACGGCCTATTCGTGCCAAAGACGACACCGACTTTACCAAAGCTTGGTATGACATACTCTCAGATTCTTCGAGGAAACTCACTCAAAAACACACGGGCAAAAAAGGCCTGACATGAAAAAACCCAGTACAAGATTGTACTACGATAAATTGTAAATACTGCACATGATAGAAACAAATTTTAGTTCACTAATACGAGCACATAGTACAATTATAAATTCGCTCTGAGAGGACACTGCACAACGAGAAATGTTGTCTATTTAATAATATGCTAACTTCGCAAACAACAAAAATAGCCATCAGAGGAGATGGCAAATCCTCCGACCGAAGACCCCCATGGGCCTTGGTAAAAAGGGTGCACTTCAAAACACATATTAGTAATATATTGTCGTTCTTTTATGCTTCTGATTGACATTAACTGTTAACAGATGCATGATTATCTAACACTCAGACTAAAACAGTATGCTTGACTGATAAAAAGAGGTAATATCTCAAACAGCCACCATATACACAAATGTATAGCATACGATACATTCAACTTTCAAAATGTGTGAATAACTTCTAAAGTACAAGCCCTACAAATCTAATTCAGAGCTCTCTAGTAAGTGAATTTGGACAAAGAATCCAAATCTGGAATTTTTTTTTTTTTTTTTTTTTTTTCGAGGGGGGGGGTGGGGTTTGCGGGAGGGGTCACGGGAATGTGGAGGGGTAAGAGAGAGTTAGGAACACTAATAAGATATCACAGCATGATCATCAATATTCTAAAAGGTACACGGTTATTCAAATTCTGGAGCTGGCCAGGGTTATACAGTTATGGAGCAAAGGCTCAAAAAGCAGCTCAAACTACCATTGGGGAATAATTCACTAAGTCTAAAAGCAAGATTCATCATTCATGTATGAGACAAATTGTCATGACCTGTTCTGCATATCTGTGAAGTATCATGAAAATATTTCAAAAGGTATTCAAGCTATGGAGCGGACACCTAAAATCATCAAAGGGAAATAACTCCAAAAGTAAGAAAGAAAGAGTTGTCATTCTTATTCGCGACACATCATCATGACCTCTTCTACATATCTGTGAAGTATCATGAAAATATTCCAAAAGGTATTCAAGTTATAGAGCGGACACGAAATCAGACCTAAAACCATCAAGGGGAAATAACTCAAAAAGTAAGAAAGCAGGAGTTGTCATTCTTGTTCGCGACACATCGTCATGACCTGTTCTACATATCTGTGAAGTGTCATGAGAATATTCCAAAAGGTATTCAAGTTATAGAGCGGACACGAAATCATACCTAAAATGATCAAGGGGAAATAACTCAAAAAGTAAGAAAGCAAGAGTTGTCATTCTTTTTTGCGACACACTGTCATGACCTGTTCTACATATCTGTGAAGTATCATGAGAATATTCCAAAGGGTATTCTACTTATAGAGCGGACACGAATCTGCCAAAAAATCACACCTAAAACTATCAAGGGGAAATAACTCAAAAAGTAAGAAAGCAAGAGTTGTCATTCTTGTTTGCGACACATTGTCATGACCTGTTCTACATTTCTGTGAAGTATCATGAAAATATTCCAAAGGGTATTCAAGTTACAGAGCGGACACGAATCTGCCAAAAAATCACCAAAGGGGAGATAATTCAAAAAGTACAATAGCAAGAGTTACCATTCTTGTACGCGACACATCGTCATGACCTGTTCTACATAACTGTGAAGTATCATGAAAATATTCTAAAGGGTATTCAAGATATAGAGCGGACAAGAAAGTGTTTACGGACGGACGGACGGACGGACAGACGGACGGACGGACACCAGGCTCATCGCTATATCCCCGGAACCTTTCGGTCAGGGGATAAAAAGCTTAAAACAGCCTGGGCATCCGCCCAGTCCAATCAGACTCTTCGCTAAGCACTTAAAGGGTAGCTAAATGTCTAAGCGAGGATGCCCAGGCTGATCTGAGTCTGAGCTGGATGCACAACCACTTTGTAGGTTTTCTTGTGTCGCGGCTTATATATCAAGATAGCATTGCAGCTGCCAACAACTGTGGATCATAATGTAGTGATTTAAACTGCCAAAATATACATTAAACAACAGAATTACCTGACAAGGAGCTGGTACTCTCACAGTACCTGGCCAATTGTAGTAAAGATGTGTCATCTTGTAGGACAACTTCTGGAAATGATCAGGTTTCAGACCCGAGCTATTGTGAACCACAATGTAGTGGGTGGGGGTAACAGTTCCTTGGCGGACATGCTGGGACACCAAGAAGAAATCAAACCTATAAAGAGAAACAGATCGAACAATGACACACATAGCAGTTTGCCAACTTCTTTCTGAAGGCCTTGATCCCAGTCAGGAAATGCATAGTCTAGTAGGTACAGGTAAAGGTTTCTCATAGCCTAGTGGCCATAGGGGCAGTGGGGTTAGAGTTACAGGTAAAGTTTTCCCATAGCCTAGTGGCCATAGGGGCAGTGGGGGTTAGAGACCCACTTTATTATCTTGGGCACAGCATATGAAAGGGGGAGCCCATTCCTCTCCTTTCACTGCCTTATCCTTCCCCAATTCGAAACAGGTACAGACAATGGCTGGTTTTAGTTTATTCAAAGTTGTGGCTTTTCGCAGCACCTACCAATACTTTTATAACAGTCACTTTTCTGTTTGTCATCCAATGTAAATCTACAGACCAGTTATTAAAAGTCATTTACCAATATCTGGGTACACTTTCATCAGCCATTATATGAAAATAAAACATACCTTCTATGAAATATAATCAAAACTGCGAAACTTTGCATCCGACAATAAAATGTTCAAGAAGTCATACTACATGACAACAAAATGACCCAACACAACATATAAATTTAGAGTATGGTGACCTGTATTTTGAGCTCTTGATGAAAAATAGTATTTCATGATAAATGAGTGATAATTTTTCTTATTGAAACCACATGATGTGACCCCTCATCTGAACAGTCTCATTGAGACGGTTCAGATGAGGTGTCGGTTCAGATGAGGTGTCACAACATATGTTTTTATGCAAAAATAACAAAATTTATCCCTAATCATCATCAAATACTCCCTCTTATCTAGAGCTCTGTATAACGGTACCTGTCAGCGGTATTATCAACACATAAATCACAAAACACGTGGCAATGCTCTTCAGCATACGATGATAATAGTGAAAAAGGATAAGAGTCAAGCCCGACTGCGTAAATAATGCGCTATAAAATGAGAAAAGGCATTGTTATTATTATTATTATTATTATTATTTGATAGAAAATTAATAACAAAGTTTCAATCACTGATGCAAAACCAGGTCCCGAGGTTATAAAACTTTTTCATGCTCAACTCAGCTGAGCATGAAATTTTCTTTGCTGATAAACAGGAAAATGCCATTTAATGTTGGCATTTTCATATTCATAAGCAGAGAAAATTTCATACTCAGCTAAACTGAGCATGAAAACAACTGTACTTATCAGTAACTTGCTAATTATTAGGAGGTAAAATTTCATGCTCAGCTGAGTTGAGCATGAAAAAAGTTTTACAACCTCGGGACCATGCTGAAATGCAGAGGAAAGTAAATAGGTACTAACCAGTCTCTCCTGGTGATAGTATGATCAACTACTGTGCCTGGTGGGGGGTTCTCCATCTGTCTTGGAGTCTGAAATAATAATATGTTGTTGTGTTACTGTTTAATGTCCAGGGTAAACAGCTATGGTCATGTCGGGACAGTCAGTTAACTTAACCACACTATTCCTGGGCAGGCTTAGACCTCCTAAGCGGTTAACCAGTTCTAAGTGCATTTACTGTCACCAGTAACTGACAACTGCCCTTCTTGAATCAGAGGAAGGAGAAATGAAAGTAAGTGGCTGACCCAGGTATCGAACTCAGGACCTCTGGCTTATAAGTCAGGCGCCCTACTGATATCGCTAAGCGGCCCGGCCTGAAATGATATGTAATGAGCTTTAGAGAAACGAGTGAACATTGTGAAAATGTCCAAAAATAGCCATCAGAGGAGATGGCAAATCCCCCGACCCCCATGGGCCTTGATAAAAAGGGTGAACTTCAAAACACATATTAGTAATATATTGTCGTTCTTTTATGCTTCTGATTGACATTAACTGTTAACAGATGCATGATTATCTAACACTCAGACTAAAACAGTATGCTTGACTGCTAAAAAGAGGTAATATCAGGGCCTGACAAATCCATACCTCAGGGCCTGACAAATCCATTGTCCGGCTGCCCGGGACAAGTTAAAATTTTTGCTGGGCAAGTAAAAAATTTTCTTACTTGCCCAGCAAAAATGTATAGGATATATAGGGAAAACCTAAGGATTTCAGCGTTTTGTAGCAGAATCTGCGTACCGGACAAGTTGACTAAATTTTGATTTGTCAGCCCCTGTAATATCTCAAACAGCCACCATAAACACAAATGTATAGCATACGATACATTCAACTCTCAAAATGTGTAAATAACTTCTAAAGTACATGTCCTACAAACCTAATTTTGAGCTCTCTAGCAAGTGAATTTGGACAAAGAATCCAAATCTGGAAAAAAAAATTTTTTTTTTTTTGGGGGGGGGGGGGGTGCGGGAGGGGGCACGGGAATGTGGAGGGGTCAGAGAGAGTTAGGAACACTGATAAGATATCACAGCATGATCATCAATATTCTACAAGGTACACGGTTATTCAAATTCTGGAGCTGCCAGGGTTATACAGTTATGGAGCAGAGACTCAAACAGCAGCTCAAACTACCAAAGGGAAATAACGCACAAACTATAAAAGCAAGACTTATCTTTCATGTATGAGACAAATTGTCATGACCCGTTCTGCATATCTGTGAAGTATCATGAAAATATTTCAAAAGGTATTCAAGCTATGGAGCAGACACCTAAAATCATCAAAGGGAAATAACACCAAAAGTAAACAAGCAAGAGTTGTCATTCTTGTTCGCGACACATCATCATGACCTCTTCTACATATCTGTGAAGTATCATGAAAATATTCCAAAAGGTATTCAAGTTATAGAGCGTACACAAAATCACACCTAAAACCATCAAGGGGAAATAACTCAAAAAGTAAAAAAGCAAGAGTTGTCATTCTTGTTCGCGACACATCGTCATGACCTGTTCTACATATCTGTGAAGTATCATGAAAATATTCCAAAAGGTATTCAAGTTATAGAGCGGACACGAATCTGCCAAAAAAATCACACCTAAAACTATCAAGGGGAAATAACTCCAAAAGTAAGAGAGCAAGAGTTGTCATTCTTGTTCGCGACACATCGTCATGACCTGTTCTACATTTCTGTGAAGTATCATGAAAATATTCCAAAGGGTATTCAAGTTACAGAGCGGACACGAATCCGCCAAAAAAATCACCAAAGGGGAGATAATTCAAAAAGTACAATAGCAAGAGTTGCCATTCTTGTACGTGACACATCGTCATGACCTGTTCTACATAACTGTGAAGTATCATGAAAATATTCCAAAGGGTATTCAAGATATAGAGCGGACAAGAAAATGTTTACGGACGGACGGACGGACAGCGGACAGACGGACAGACGGACGGACGGAGGACGGACGCCAGGCTCATCGCTATATCCCCCGAACCTTTCGGTCGGGGGATAACGCTATATCCCCCGAACCTTTCGGTCGGGGGATAAAAATGACAATTCCCATCTCCAGATTAGCTGGTAAAACAGCATGCCAAACAGGTGCTTGCTTCAACTGAGGAAAACTATTAGCCTGATCATGTATGCAGACAAGGACGCTGACACTGACACTAACAGATACTCAAACCATGATGGCAGGAGTATATCATTAGGAACACAAATGAAACTGAGTTAACTTTAGTTAAGATGATACTTAATTTGTTCTTTAGGTTCTGTCTTTGAACCAAACGATGATAAAATTGAATATTGGTTTACAGCAGTACAAAACAAGAGCTGTCGCCTGACAGCATAGCTCGCCTGAATAGGTGCTTGCCCATCACACAGTCGCAATGGTGGTTTAGACTGCTATGTATAAAATTTCAGGCAAGCATGTCCATAATGACAACACATTTATAAACAAAAGCTATCTCAGAAATGTCTTAAAATAAAAATAAAAAAATCCACATGAAATTTCAAAGTCCATGAGCTTGAGGTCAAAGAACTAAGGGGTAGGGGGGAGGAGGGCAGGGCTAGGATGTATCAAAGCCTTTAACCGTTATCGAACATCAGTCCAAGTATTAGTATCAACTGAGTCCATTGTGGCACTGTGAAATTATGTCTTCATTAATATAAAACTAATCAAAATCTTTAAGACAAAACTCAAAGTCCATGACCTTGACATCAAGGTCATCCAGTCGGGTAAGTTTATAGTGTTTTGTAAAACTCAAAAAAGTGTCTAACATCAGTTCAAGTGTAAACTAAATCTCTGCCAAGCATTATGAATCAGTACACAATTAGAAAACTTTAATAAACACCAAATTTCCTAAGTCCCTGACCTTGACATCAAGGTCACCGAGCAGGGCTGGGGTAGTACTCTGTAAAACTTTGGCCTGATATCTAACTACAGTGCAAATATAAAAAGAATTCATCTATGGTTTCAGGAGATATGTGTCATTAAAAAACTTTAACCAAAACATCCCATCAATAAAAAGACAATTTTCTAAGTCCATGACCTTGACATCAAGGTCACTGAGGGGGGTGGGGTAGTACCTTGGAAAACTTAAGACCAATATCTAACTACAGTGCAAGTATCAAAGGAATCCATCCATGGGTTAAGGAGATACTGGGCTTTAGAAAACTTTAACCAAAACATCCAGTCCCAAAAAACTCCCAATTTTCTAAGTCCATGACCTTGCCATCAAGGTCAAGGAGTGGGGTGGGGCTGGTACCATGTTAAACTTTGGACCAATATCTAACTACAGTGCAAGTATCAAAAGAATCCATCCATGGGTTAGGGAGATATAGGTCTTTAAAAAAGTTTAACCAAAACATCCAATCCGGACACGGACGCCGACGCGGACGCCGTGGTGACAACAATAGCTCTTCCTGAACTTTCGTTCAGGCGAGCTAACAAGTATCATGCTTGGCCTTTTTCATTTCCCCCCTCCCTTCCCAATGTAGAGTTTTGTTCTTACCTTGAGGAAAATCCTGGTGTTGATTCTCTTTTGTACAATGACCACACCCAGAGAAGGCATGTATTCCTCCCCAAAGTGGGAGAAACATCGCTTCAATTGATCCAACTCATATCCTGCCACCGTATTCAGCTGTCCGTCTCCCACACCATCACGGAATACAATGATCTTGTCTGGCAACCTGTGATTCACCTGCAATACAGTTTATACATCGTAAAAATCTTAGAATTGGAACAGACAGGTCTGAGCAAACAGTGCAGACCCAGATCAGACTGCTCCTAAGGAGCAGTCTGATCAGGGTCTACACTGTTTGCCATAACAGGTCCATTTCTTTGATCTTGGACACATTACTGCAATATTAAACCAAACTGTGCCTGCTGTAGGACAATAAAGATAATCATTTTTAGAATTTTACAGTGTACCACGGATTAGTGATTTGGCAGAGATATAAAACATGGAGTCATGCAACATGAAAATATAACTATTATGAAATGGTTATGGGCTATGACAGAACAGATATTTAATTCAATTACATTTCATGTCACCAACAGGTGGCATTGGTGAAAGATAAAAATTTTCTACAACATAGTGCCAAAAGTAACAAATTAACTCTGTAAGTAGTACTGTTTTGCTAAAAAAAAGCATTATTACAGTCATCAAAATTGCTTTCATCCACAATCCCAAATCCTTATCTAGTAAAAAGTCACTTTTTCTCTCCAATAGCCCACCTATCTAAGCTGAATAATTTACAAAAGCCATAAGCCCAAGTACAATTTTACTAGCCTAATCGCAGTAATCGGCCAGGCTAATGCTGACTTTAGCCATTGTCATTTGACTCTTGAATTTATAATTCTGAGAATATTTCCATAAAACACTTTCTCAGTTTACAGTATACCAATGTAACCAAACAGTCATCCTGGAACCCAAACCACAAAAGCCAAAGACATGTACATTTAGCTTCCAACTGACTATAAATATCAATGGATTTCATCAACAAGGTTTTGGTTACCTGAAGCTGAGAAAACATGTTACAGAGCCCTAGATAAGAGGGAGTATTTGGTGATAATTAGGGATTATTTTTTGTTAGTTGTGAATAAAAACATATGTTGTGACCCCTCATCTGGTCCATCTCGCCGAGACGATTCAGATGAGGGGTCACAACATATGGTTTCAATGAGAAATAAGAAAAAATTATCCCTCAATTATCATCAACTACCCCTCTTATCTAGAGCTCTGATGTTATTACCCTCAGCAACCTTGATATCCCCAACAAAACATCTTCTACGTACCTCATGATATTTGGTGATAGCTGAGACCATACATAGCTTGAGGCCATCAATGAGCTCCTGGTTCACTGGCTGAATACACACACGGCTGTACCAGCGGGTACACGTGGGATTGGTGCTGGCTACAAACCCAGCAATGGACCGTTTCTTCTGGGATTTGTCATGATAAACATCTATACCCACAATCATGGTGTTTTTCTGAAACAAAAAGCAGTGATCCTGGTTAGATGCAAGTTTGATGATAACTTTGGATAATTTCCGTACTTCTTTACACACCTATACAGCTATGTTAGAGAGCCACCATGGTCGAGTGGTTAAGGGAACTCGGTTATGGTAGCTTTTGCCTTTCACACATTAATAACTTCTGGTCATACTATATTTTGCATGTAACACTTTACCACCACCTAAGGCAGTGTGTGACATGCAATCTCTCTCTGGAACTGCCTACTTCCTTGAAAACCAACATCACATTACAAATTTATGTGATGGACTATACAATCTTCACCATAATCTGTTTACACACAAGACAGCTCACAATTTGCATCTCCCATCACACAAACTAGAGGGCCATTTCATGATGAGGCCCTGAATCGCTCACCTGAACAACTGGCAAAGTGACTTTTTCTTATGTCTGAAATTGTCAAAATATGAGCCTTGGGTCAAAAGTCAAAGAATGGCCATGACTTCTTGTACTCATAAATCTTCATGTACTCATTAAGACAACCAAATATACCATTTTAGGCCAAAATCTTCAAAACTTTCGATGAATTTTAAGTTCTAGCATTTTCCCATATTTGACCATGCTGCAAAAAAGATCAAGGTAAACCCAAGGTTATCATTTGAACAGTCTAGGTAGTACTCCAGTACTCCATGCTACATTGTACTTACCAAATTTCAAGGTCATAGGTGTATTGGTTCTGGAGAAGAAAAATATTAAAGGTTTATACCATAAATGGGTATGGCGATCATGCAGGTCATGTGACAGAGACTGTTTAAACAAATTTTTGTTCAATCAGCCCCTGGAGGCTCTATAAGAAATGTGTTTACATTGGCCCTTTGTCTTTTGAGGAAATGTTTGAAAATGACAAAATATGAGAAATCTGGGTCAAAGGTCAAAGAATGACCTTGACTTCTTGTACTCATAATTCTTCATGACCTCATTAAGACAACTGTATATACCAATTTTAAGGCCAAAATCTTCAAAACTTCCCATGAAATCTTATTTTGTAGCATTTTCCCATATTTGACCTTGCTGTAAAAAGGGTCAAGGTCAACCCAAGGCCATAATTTGAATAATCATGATAGTACTGGAGCACACAATACTACATACCAAGTTTCAAGGCCATCTGTCAGTTGGTTCTGGAGAAGAAGATTTTTAAATGTTTTTACCATATATGGGCCTAGGGGCCATGTTGGTCATGTGATCTGGACGGAATGAATAAATTTTCCTTCCCTCAACCCCTGTAGGTTCTATATGGAATTTGGTTTCAATTGGCCAAGTGGCTTTTGAGGAGATTGTTTGAAATTGTCAAAATATTAGAGTTCTGGGTCAAAGGTCAAAGAATGACCTTGACCTCTTGTACTCATAAATCTTCATGTACTCATTAAGATGACTGTAGATACCAATTTTTAGCCCAAAATCTTCAACAGTTTCCAAGATATCTTATGTTCTAGCATTTTGCCATATAAAAGCACAAGGAAGCAAATTTGACCTTATCGTAAAAAAGGTCAAGGTCAACCCAAGGTCATAATTGGAACAATCTTGGTAGTACTCGCATAACCAATGCTACTTACCAAGTTTCAAGGCCATCGGCCTATCGGTTCTGGAGAAGAAGATTTTTTTAGTTTTTTACCATATATGGGCATGGCGGCCATGTTGGTCATGTGACCAGGACCGTTTGAACAACTTTTCATTCCTAAGGTCCCAGTATGCTACATATGAAATTTTGTTAAAATAGGCCCAGCGGTTTCAGAGGAGAAGTCATTTGAAAGTGTGGACGGACGACGGAGCCTTGCCATCCTATAAGCTCCCCCGGAGCCGCTGGCTCAGGTGAGCTAAAAAAGATTCATCCAAAAAATATCTGTACCAAATGGTGACGGACACGGTCACAATAATAGCTCTTCCTGAACTTTTGTAAAGGCAAGCGTAAAATCTGCATATGAAGAAAAGTTCATCAAAATGTAGACTAAACTGCAATCATTGGGTAGCCTGATCAGACTGCTATTTTGGAACAGTCTGATATCCAGTTTGCTGAGGAATGTCTGTTTCTATACTGAGGGTGTGTACAGCAATGCGTCATTCATTGAGTCATTTCTACATGATAAGTGAATAAGTTTACTTACTAGGGGTATTGGTACACCCCAGAGCTCTCCCCCTAGTTTGCAGTTGATCTGCAGTGCAATCTTTTGCGTTACACTTCTGATTTTGTCCGCTTTCGAGATGGTCTTACCAATAATTACCTGCAATATCAAATGAGACACATCAGTGATTTTCAACAATGTGGCATTGGTGACAAGCAAAGACTCTGATCAGCCTGCACATAAGTGCAATCTGATCAGAGCCTTTGCTTGTCACATCAGCCTTCTATGGTAGTGACCCAAGCGATAGAGCCAACAGCTAGGTCTCTGATTACCCTGTATGGAACAGGAGGATGGTTTGAATATTACATGACAAGACTGCCACATTGTTGGAAGTCACATTACATGGCTCGAAATTTATGTCAAATAATTCACCTGAACAGTGCCATGAAAAATGCATCTTTACATATGAGCTGCAACACAACAAAACCAACAAAATAGCATGTGCACGCAACGAAGACTCAGATCAGCCTGGGCATCTCCCGAGTCTGATCAGAGTCTTTGCTGTCAGCATGGATATAGCTTAGACCTTAACTATACAATGAAGATTCTGATCAGACTAGGCAGATTCCCATGCTGATCTGAGACTTCCCGTGTTGCACATGCCACTTCATTAGTTTTGTTGTGTCATGGCTGATATATGAAAATACCAATTGCTCAGACCAGTCTGAGCAACCTTGCAGTCTGACCAGTGTAATTCATTTTCACAGCAACAACACATCTACAGAGAGGCAAACAGTCTGATCAGTTTGCTTATATGAGCTGGCATAAATTATTTCAGCTTCTTCATAGAGTAACAGAAGAAAATCTTCTTTGGCAAAAATATGGAAACGGCGTTCAAAACGAATGACACATTCTGGTTTTTAATATTATGAACATTTTGGCTCGGCATTTTTTCTCCCACTTTCCAAACTCTCTCATTTTTCACAATTTCATTTAGATTTTGAACAAACACGAAAGAGAATATCCTACTAGAACTGTGTCCATAGTACACAAATGCAACCCTACCACCCATCCCCCCTGCCCCGCCCCCCCAACACCAGTGCCTTGTGTAAGACAGTGCCTTGATTAAGGTACTGACACTTGTAAGATAAATAGATTCATAGAGGCAGACTCATATAATACAAAAGGCCATAAGCCAAGCATTGTCCCATGTTTGAAATGCAACACAAACTGCAGCTCCTTATACAGTTTCAGAGTCACTGTATGACCACAATAGTAAATATTTTTTGTATTACAGAACATCCTTAGAAACAAAGTCAGTGGACCATAATATATGGATCATCATGACCTGATTCTTGTCTATTCCTGTTGAACTTACAGTTATCAATCCCATACAAAATTTCAAGTCCCTACAATAATAGAAACCCTAAAATCTACCTCTTACAAAAATCTTGACCTTGCATAATGTTCCCTCCAAAGGCATTTCTGAGTCTGAATGATTATAAGATGCATATGCTACTGCATTTTAATCTTTAAACTAATTTTTGTAATTGATTCTTCCCTCTTCGAATAAAAAAAAAAGTACCCCGAGGCCTGTCAAACAGTGTAAGCCTTTGGAACATGCCTGATGTTCTGGTTCCCCACAACACTCATATTTTTTTTAACAAACGAGCTGTTAGATAACTGATGGTTATGTGGCTAACATTGCAAATCCTGATCAGACTGCTTCTTGCTCAGCCTCAACAAACTTAACGACTCATCAGTTGCATTCCTTTTCCTGAAAATTCACAAGTACAATTTTCAGAAGAACTCAAAATACTTAACCTGTGAAGGTACAGGACATTCTACACAACACAGTTTTTTGATAGCTGAGTAGCGATCATCTCTCGATGTGGGACATATAATCACCACCACCTGGATCTGTAAATACACAACAAAGTCAGAAATACAGCAATGTGTTTGTTTAAAACCAAATAAGTGAAAGCAAACCATGAATTCAGTTCCGAAAATGACGCTTACTTTAAACAGGTATACATCCCTCCATTAACTGTAAGGTAAAATCACCGACTTATGAGAGACATTGAACAAGTGTGATTTTGTTTGTGAGACTATGTCATATGCTAAGTTGCCGTTGCATTGGCCACTTATCATTATCAGTTGACTTTTGAGTCGCACTGTGGATGTGGCTGGAATCTATGTATTAAATGTCCACCAACAAGTATGAATTGTTCTATGTTTTTTTTGTTTGTTTTTTCTTCTTTATTTTACAATCAGACAATATTTCAAAACATTGGCTGACAGATTGGAAAACAGACCCATCTGATCTGGATCCACTGTTTGCTCTGAACTTGTTAGCCCACCACCATATTTCTAAAGTAGCGAAACTGTTGTGCAGTAATATGAGCCACGGCATGACAAAACCAACGAAGTGCATGTGCACCCAGCAAAGACTCAGATGCCCAGTCTGAGCAGAGTTTTTGTTGATCACTTTATAGAAAGCTAAGGGTCTAACCTAGCTCCATGCGGACAGGGAAGACTCTGCTTAGACTGGACGGATGCCAAGGCTGATCTGAGTCTTCGGTTGGCGCACATGCCACTTTCGGTTTTGTTCTGTCCCAGCTCATATCAATTTGATAATCCTTAAAGAGTATTGGTACACATTAATGTTTTTCTGCCATTTTCGCAAAGAGGAACAACTGTTGTGACTCTCTATTAGAGTCCCTGGTGGAAGAACCCAATCCAAATAGGGTCAGCTCTTTAAAGGTGAGAATTTATTCCTAGAGCAAATTCTTTTCTTAAAGAGTTGACCATCACTGAACAGGGAGGCAAAAAAGAAATTGATTGTTGCTTCTCCTAAAGTGTTCTGATTTACCTACATGATTTCCGATTGTAAGGGTCTTCTAATATTTATTTTTGATTATTTGTTAAGGTCTTCTAATATCAATTTTTTGTAATTAACTGAAAAATTACAGTTTGCATAACAAACAACATCAAATTCTTGACTGGAGCAAATACTCACTCTTGGATTTATATTTTCCCTCAAAGCTCTAACAAACGTCTCTGTCCTGTCATCTCTGAGTTCAAATCTGGTAGGTGGCTGGGCATCAATACCCATCTGGGGACACACTTTCAGCATAGTGCCAATGTAGTCCTGGGCTCTCTGCTGGTCTCTTTTTGTGTACAAGACTACCCAAGTGCGCAGAGGAACTGCTGTGATCACCTGTTCCCGAGTGGCATCCCTACCCCAGTCAGCTTGGGGATTTCCAGGTATTGTCTTATTACCAAACACTATCTTCTCCATAGGAAGTTCTCGGCCATCAAACTGAAATACACGTAAAAGTATAGTGTCAACAAGCTTCAAAAATTTTTGAAAGTAAAGAGCCCTCTGACAACAATAGGTATTTGATAATTTTTTCATATGTCTCCCCAGAAATCAGTGATACACTGCTGAAACGCAGCCAAATCCCAAATCATTCATCGGTTGTTGTTTTTTTTTTTTTTTTTCAAGAATGCTTCTTTTCACAAACTAAACTTGACAAGAGGCCCAAATGGGTCTGATATGGCTCACCTGGCTTTTGTGCAACGGGACCATTCTGATACAATATTGGTCCAATTCCAGAGATTTTCTCAATTTCACATTTTGCTACTCTTATTAACAGAGGCCAACTTGTCTGGTCTTTATATATTTACTTATGAAAAACCTCAATGCAAGAATCATTTTGCCACAAATTTCATCAAAATCCATTCAGGGGTTACTGAGATATTGTCAGTTTCATGTTTTGTGCTATTTTAAGTAACGGCAGATGGCGGCCATCTCAAAATGCCAAAATGCAAAAAATTGAAAAGCTCTCATGCAAGGACCATTTTCACACAAAATTGGTCCAGTTCCATTGTTATTTTCTAATTTTCATATTTTGCTATTTTAAGTAACAGAGGCCAACTTGACGGGTCAATATTTGTTAATTTGTGAAGCACATCAAAGCAAGAATCATTTTGCCTCAATCGCTTCAGCGGTTAATGAGATGTTGTCATTTTCATGTTTTGTGCTATTTTTAGTAATGGCAGATGGCGGCCATCTTGGAATGCCAAAATGCAGAAAATCGAAAAAGCTTAATGAAAGGACCATTCTGACAGAAAATTAGTCCAATTCCACTGAGAATTTCTTATTTTCACATTTTTCTATTTTTAGTTACAAAGGCCATTATGACTTGTCTATATTTAGTTACTTTTGAAACATCCCAATGCAAAAATCATTTTGACACAAATTTCGTCAAAATCTATTCAGCGGTTACTGAGGTATTGTCATTTTCATGTTTTGTGCTATTTTTAGTAACAGCAGATGGTGGCCATCTTGGAATGCCAAATTGCAATTAATCGAAATGGCTTCATGCAAGGAACATTCTGACACAAAACTGGTCGAATTCCATTCAAGAGTTCTTGAGTAATTGTCATTTTATGTCTGTGCTATTTTTAGTACTGCAGATGTCGACCATCTTGGAAAGCCAAATTGCAATGAATCGAAACGGCTTCATGCAAGGAACATTCTGACACAAAATTGGTCGAATTCCATTCAAGAGTTCTTGAGTAATTGTCATTTTTATGTTTGTGCTATTTTTAGTAATGGCAGATGTCGACCATCTTGGAAAGCCAAATTGCAATTAATCGAAACGGCTTCATGCAAGGAACATTCTGACACAAAATTGGTCGAATTCCATTCAAGGGTTTCTTGAGTAATTGTCATTTTTATGTCTGTGCTAGTTTAGTAACGGCCCCCATGGTGGCCATCTTGGATGGTCAACTGGCACAAAATTGAAATAATTCCTTTCAAGGACCATTTCTGACCAAATCTGACCACAATCAATTGCGTTTTCTTGAAATACTGACATTTGAGCAAAATCGGTCTTGTAAATGCTAAGTAGGTCACTGTTACCTAATTCGGCAATAGATTTTTTCATTTTTACAATTTTTAATCCCAAGGTCCCATTAATGTTCCACACAAACTTTCAACCAAATATACCAAATGGTTCTGGAGAAGAATTTGATTTTGTTGTTTTTGCTATTTTTAGTAATGGCGGCCATCTTGGATTCTTGACCTGATCCAATTTTACAATTTTGAAACCCTGCAGTCTGGTCATGCTCCACATGAAATTTGAGACCCATGGGTGCAGTGGTTTTAGAGAAGAAGTTGTTTGAAGTCGTTTGAATAAGTCGTTTTTTGACATTGGCATTTGAGCAAAATTACACTAGTAAACAGAAAGTAGGTCACTGTGACAAAACTCCGCTACAGATTTTTTTCATTTTTACAATTTTGAATACCAAGGTTTCACTGATGTTCCATGCCAAAATTCAGACAAATATAGCCAGTTGTTCTGGAGAAGAAGTTTATTTTGTTGTTTTTACTATTTTTAGTGACAGCGGCCATCTTGGATTTTCAACCTGACCCAATTTTACAATTCTGAGACCCTGCAGTCAGGTCATGCTCCATGTGAAATTTGAGAACCATGGGACCAGTAGTTTTACAGAAGAAGATGTTTGAATATTTGTTTTTAGGTGTTGATGGACACATTTCGGGATGATGCATGACGGACGCATTGGTATGACAATAGCTCACTATGGCCCTTCGGGCCAGGTGAGCTAAAAAAAACATTTGCAAATTATCTGCCAAGTTCTGACTTCAAAATTCTTGTCATGATTCTTGGCACTGATGAAAGCACAAATCATCTCATGACTATTTAATTTTCTGTAAGATGTATGGTACAACTCCATCGTAACTATTAGTTTTCTGCCATTTTTAAGGGAAACAAATGTAATGAATTCCTGTTAATTTCCCTGGATGATGACCCTTCTGCAAACAGATCTACTTGTCAAGGAAAGAATTTGCTCCAAGGGCAGCACATTCTTTTCTTTAAGAGTTTAACCTCATCGAGAAGGAAGGCAAGAAGACCTGTCTGCATACAGGATAGCTCATCTGACAGTGCCTTTCCCATCACATAAAATACTTTGTTGTAAAACCTTAAGGTGTAACGCCCACACCAATGCGACATCAGGGTGACAATTATAGCTCCTGGTATTTTTGTACAGGCAAGCAAACAAGACCTGTCCGCGTACTGGACAGCTCGCCTGCAGTGCCTATCCCATCACATAAAAAAACTTTGACTTAAAACTTTAAAGTGTGACGCCCACGCCCAAGTCCAAAAGACAACAATAGCTCTCTGTACTTTCGTACAGGCGAGCTAAAATGAAAATGGCAGATATGTCTCCCTGAAAAAGTTCCTGTTGACCTTAACTTTCATGAAAATAAAACTTGCTTGAATATATCCTGACTAACACAGCTGAACAAATCCATACAGCTATACATACCTGTATAGTGCTGGTATCCAGCTGAAGTCCCCACCTCTCCAGTTCATGCCTAGCTTCCTCCTTCTGGTTCACCGCATTTATAAACTTCATCATAGTCAGCTTCCGCTGTTCTGGCGTTACCCTTGTGTGTATGGCCAAGTCCTAGAGTACAGAAATCAGGTGAGCTTTAGATGACCATGTTGATATCATTTGAGCCATGACACGAGAAAACCAACAAAGTGCTTGTGAACCCAGCGCAGACTCAGATCAGCCTGGGCATCCGCCCAGTGTGATCAGACTCTTCTCTAAGCGCTTAAAGGATAGCTAAGGGTCTAAGCTAGCTCCATGCGGACAGCGAAGACTCTGATCAAACTGGGCGGATGCCCAGGCTGATCTGAGTCTGCGCTGGGCGCACAACCACTTTGTTGGTTTTCTCGTGTCCCAGCTCATTTGTTTTCGTTCTCGGTAAAATCGTAATTTGTGGCCGTTACAGCTTCACTGAGGCAGTGCTAAAGAAAACCATAACATATGTTTCTGTGAAGATTCAAATAATGTATACAAATGATCTAATAATCAGAGCTCTAGATAAGAGGGAGTATTTGGTGATAATTAGGGATAATTTTTGTTATTTCTGCATAAAAACATATTATGACCCCTCATCTGAACCGTCTCGACGAGACGGTTCATATGAGGAGTCACAACATATGGTTTTAATTAGAAATAAGAAAAATCGAGAGAGTTCAGATGAGGGGTCACAACATATCGTTTTAATTAGAAATAAGAAAATTTATCCCTCAATTATAACAATTTTCATTTACCCAGCTCATCTGTATAAATCAGGATTGCCACTTACCCTCCGCTTCTTTGTATCAATTGAACATTGGGGGGACTCTTAAAGAATATGCTCTTCCAGGGAGCAAATCTTTCCTTTAAAAGTAGCCCCCAATGAGGAGGGAGTTGTGCCTGGAGAGGACTACCTCATAAGAAAGTACATTCTTTTCCCTTGAACAACTAGAATACAGATATTTACTGGTGACTGCCGTAACCACTAATTTTCAAATTGCCTAAGTTTTCCCTGACTTTTCCAAGTCCTTTCCAAATTTCACTGACAAACCACAAAAGTCCCGGGGTATAAAACGACTTAAGTCGTTGCTATGCTGTTGCTAAGGCTACATTTCTTTGAAGGAGATTCCCTACAACTATGAAATTTGGTCTGGAGGAACAGTCTTACAAGACCTTAAGTCTTACAAGACTGTTCCTCCAGACCAAATTTCATAGTTGTAGGGAATCTCCGTTATAGATATTTAGCCTTAGCAACCGCATAGCAACGACTTAAGTGGCTTTATGAATACAGCCCCCGGAGTTTTCTCTATCTTAAAAAAATCATTCCAGATGTTTTCCCTGACCATGGCAACCTTGTGCAACAATGAGAAATGCAAACTACTTTTGACTGATAGTGCTGGATTTGATGGCCCCTTTAAGATCATATTTCAGCCTGTGCCGAACAATCTTCAACAAAGTGTAATAGATGAAAGGACAAAGAAGAGCAAATACTGTAAATATTCTTGCCATGTAAGGGTGACATGTCTTTGGTTTCTATTTTCATTTATTTATTATTTTATTTTTGATTTTTCGTGAAAGAATGAATAGGAAAGAAATTGATACATGAGTGTTACAGTCAACACTATTGAAACCTTGTCTATGCACTATAAAAAGGCTGGCATGATCCAAGAAAATGATTTTGTGTCGTAATAAAACATACAGCTCCAATTTAACTGGGACTTGTTACTTAAGTTAATATTGTACCTACCTTCATGACTCTGAAGTCCTGACGGAGAGCATCAGTCAGACCGGTCATGAAACACAGTTCAGGAATTAAACAAATCACTTCTAGCTGTTTTCTCTCTCGTTCCTACAAAAACGATTACACAAATTACAGGCCATTAGGCAACAGATTTTGCATGCCATTCCAAATTAGTCATATATACTTCCATGGTGAGCTGGACTATTGGATGTAAAACAAGAGCTGTCGCCTGACAGCATAGCTCGCCTGAATAGGCGCTTGCCCATGACACAGCCGCTATGGTGGTGTGGACTGCTATGCATAAAACTTGATGCAAGCATGTCCATAATGAAAACACATTTACAAACAAAAGCTTTCTCAGAAATAAGTCTTAAATAAGTCTTAAAACAAATTTAAAATAATAAAAAAAATGAAATGAAATTTCAAAGTCCACGAGCTTGAGGTAAAAAAACTGACGGGGGGGGGGTCATCCAGTGGGGTAAGTATATGGTGTTTTGTAAAAACTCAAAAAAGAGTCTAACATCAGTTCAAGTATAAACTAAATCTCTGCAAAGCATTATGAATCAGTATGCAATTACAAAACTTTAAAAAAGACAAAAATTTCCTAAGTCCCTGACCTTGACATCAAAATCACTGAGCGGGGTTGGGGTAGTACTCTGTAGATCTAACTACAGTGCAAATATAAAAAGAATTCATCTATGGGTTCAGGAGATATGTGTCTTTAAAAAACTTTAACCAAAAAATCCAATCAATAAAAAGACAATATTCTAAGTCCATGACCTTGACATCAAGGTCACAGAGGGGGGTGGGAGTAGTACCTTCGAAAACTTTAGACCAATATCTAACTTTAGTGCAAGTATCAAAGGAATCCATCTATGGGTTAAGGAGATATTGGGCTTTATAAAACTTTAACCAAAACATCCAGTTCAAAAAAACTACCAATTTTCTAAGTCCATGACCTTGACATCAAGGTCACGGAGTGGGGTGGGGGTGGTACCCTGTTAAACCTTAGACCAATATCTAACTACAGTGCAAGTATCAAAAGAATCTATCCATAGATTAAGGAGATATAGGTCTTTAAAAAACTTTAACCAAAACATCCAATTCGAACGCCGACGCTGACGCTGACGCGGACGCCGTGGTGACAACAATAGCTCTTCCTGAACTTTCGTTCAGGCGAGCTAAAAAAATTCCATTTGCCTGAAACTGAAATTTGTTTCTGAGTGTCCCTATATATAAGCACATTACAGAACTTAATGGAGCCGTGACACGAGAAAACCACTGAAATGGTTGTGCACCCAGCGCAGACTCTTCACTGTCCGTATGGAGGTAGCTTAGACCCTTAGCTACCTTTTAAGCACTTAGTGAAGAGTCTGATTGGACTGGGCAAATACCCAGGCTGATCTGAGTCTGCTCTGGGCACAAAACCACTTTGTTGGTTTTCTTGTGTCGCAGCTCAATGTAATGGTTATACATTTCTTCCAACCATGCATCGTGTCAAAAAAAATCTACACCTTGTCCAGATGAGAAATAAACAGGGCTTTCAACAGATAGTATTTTAACCCTATTGCACTCAGAACAGCCAAACCTCCATAGAGTTTTGGCTGTTCTGAGTGCAACTGGGTTAAATGGTTCTTTCAGCAGAAAACTTCTTTCTTAATTTTTAATTTCATCATTAAAAGTCTGGAAAGTGGTTTGTTTTTAATGTTGAGTGAAAAAGACAACTTTTAATCTGTTTGACACTCATGTAATGTAAACAAGGCACTCACCCCTGGCTGTTCTGCCCTCTTTTTGGGTCTGTGCAATAGTAACGGCTGTTCTCTATCTTGAATGGTCAAATTGTAGGATTTCCTGAAGTCAGGTAATAACAAATAAGTATAACATATCAGCATCATTGTATTAAAACTTTATAAATGTTGCATCTAAATAGATTTATCTTCTATTATTTTCAAGATAGTTTCGTCTCATTCTCCTCTCCAAATTATAGAACTTTTAAGATAAAATGTGCATTTTTTCTCTTATTTCTGCACAAAGCTTATCGTCAGAATTGTCCAGCTAACATCCCACAGGGACTTAGGGACAAACCAAAATAACTGTGAATAGAAAAATAACCAGAGTACCAATGGTCCTGTTGCTCACCTGACACCTTCTGTTAACAGACACAATTTGTCATTTCGCTCATTTGTTACAAATATGAAACCAGTAGCTTAAAAGGTGTGCATATTTTAATTTTAAAATCTCAGTGGCCTTGAGCAAAGTTCAACAAATGACCTTGACCTTTGATGACCTTGACTTCATGTAATCATTTAGTTTCATAAATTAGGTCAAGGTCACCGCATGGTCATCATTTGCATAAACTATGATGGGCTCAAATGCCCGATGCTACATATCAAGTTTCAAGGTCATAGGCCTTTTGGTTCTGGAGAAGATTTTTGAAGGGTTTTTACCATATATGGGCGTGGCAGCCATCTTGGTCATGTGACCCAGATACCCAGAACAAACTTTTGTTCCCCTAACCTAGGTAGGCTCCATATGAAATTTGGCTTCAATCAGCCTGGTGGTTTCAGAGGAGAAGATGTTTGAAAATCTTGACGACGGACGGGCTGACAGAATGACCTTGACCTTTAGTGACATAATATCTTCAGCTGTTCATTAACTGACCATATATACCAAATATTGTACCTTAGACTTAAATAGTTCCTGAGAAAACCACTATTTAGGAGTTTTCCCATATAAAAGCCTAAGGTACCGAAGTTGACCGTGTCATAAATTAAGTCAAGGTCACCGCACGGTCATCATTTGTATAAATTATGATGGACCCGAATGCCCGATGCTACATACCAAGTTTCAAGGTCATAGGCCTTTCGGTTCTGGAGAAGAAGATTTTTGAAGGGTTTTTACCATATATGGGCGTGGCGGCCATCTTGGTCATTGGTCATGTGACCTGGATACCCCAAACAAACTTTTGTTCCCCCTGCCTAGTTAGGCTCCATATTTGACTTCAATCGGCCTCGTGGTTTCAGAGGAGAAGATGTTTGAAAATCTTGACGACGGACGGGCTGACAGAATGACCTTGACCTTAAGTGACATACTGTCTTCAGCTGTTCATTTAGTTGACCATATATACCAAATATTGTACCTGAGACTTAAATAGTTTCTGAGAAATCCACTGTTTAAGCGTTTTCCCATATAAAAGCCTAAGGTACCGAAGCTGACCATGTGACTGTCTCATAAATTAAGTCAAGGTCACCGCATGGTCATCATTTGTACAAACTATCATGGGCCCGAATGCCCAATGCTATATACCAAGTTTCAAGGTCATAGGCCTTTTGGTTCTGGAGAAGAAGAGTTTTGAAGGGTTTTTACCATATATGGGCATGGCGGCCATCTTGGTCATGTGACCTGGATACCCCGAACAAACTTTCATTCCCCCGACCTAGGTGGGCTCCATATGAAATTTGACTTCAATCAGACTCGTGGTTTCAGAATGGAAGATGTTTGAAAATCCTAACAACAGATGGGCTGACAGAATGACCTTGACCTTAAGTGACATTACATCTTCAGCTGTTCATTTTGTTGACCATATATACCAAATATTGTACCTAAGACTTAAATAGTTTCTGGGAAATCCACTGTTTAAGCATTTTCCCATATAAAAGCCTAACATACCAAAGTTGACCGTGTCGTAAATTACGTCAAGGTCACCGCAAGGTCATCATTTGTACAAACTATGATGGGCCCCCATGCCCGATGGTACATACCAAGTTTCAAGGTCATAGGCCTTTTGGTTCTGGAGAAGAAGATTTTTGAAGGGTTTTTACCATATATGGGTGTGGCGGCCATCTTGGTCATGTGACCCAGACCCAGGGTATTAACTTTCGTTCCCCCACCCCTCTGAGACTCCATATGAAATTTGGCTTCAATCAGACAAGTGGTTTCAGAGGAGAAGATGTTTGAAAATCTTGACGACGGATTGACCAACGGAATGACCTTGACCTTTAGTGACATAATATCTTCATTTGCTCATTTAGTTGACCATGTATACCAAGTATTGTACCTTAGACTTATATAGTTTCTGAGAAATCCACTGTTTAAGCATTTTCCCATATAAAAGCCTAAGGTACCAAAGTTGACCATGTCATAAATTAGGTCAAGGTCACCGCAAGGTCATCATTTGTACAAACTATGATGGGCCCGCATGCCCTATGCTACATACCAAGTTTCAAGGTCATAGGCCTTTTGGTTCTGGAGAAGAAGATTTTTGAAGGGTTTTTACCATATATGGGCGTGGCGGCCATCTTGGTCATGTGACCCAGATACCCAGAACAAACTTTTGTTCCCCCGACCTAGGTAGGCTCTATATGAAATTTGACTTCAATCCGCTCAGTGGTTTCAGAGGAGAAGATGTTTGAAAATGTTGACGACGGACGACGGACCACAGACGACGGATGATGGACGGACGGACGACGGATGCCTGGCTATACTATAAGCTCACCTATGAGCCTTAAGGCTCAGGTGAGCTAAAAAACAGGCCCCAATATCACAACAGGAACCATAAAATGCATTTTTGAAAGTTCTACAAGATTTTATTATTTTTTCATTATTATCTTAATAACTGTAAATTCAACAATGTCAGGGCAGATAAAATTTTCAAGAGCTATCGTGAAATCAAATAGCTTGCAACAGAGAAGATCCAAATGCAAAGCTGATAACTGGGTGATAACAACAGCCATTTTTATACTTTTATAAAACAAGTAAACTAACTTTAGAAAAGCTTTGAAGAGATCCTGTATGTTTCTATCTGCAGCTGTACACTGAGCAACTTAAGTTACGCGCCACTTATAAAAACATGAATTGTAAATAAGCAATCGACTTATTTTTTTAAGTCAAATCTACAAACTGAGAAAGCACTTATTTGTGCATAAATCCTGTAAAAATGGTGTCTGTCGGAAACCAAACAAAAGCGTGGTTGAACGCAAAAGAGCAGTACCAACCAAATTAGAACTAGAAATGTTTTTCAGAGAAAAACTGATGTCCCCCCACCAGCCCATTTCCCATCCCCTCTAATGAATAAAAAGCCTGAACAAGTAAAATATCTAGGCAAGCTTGGAGAAAATCCATCCGCTGGTTCTAAAGATATCCTACATAGATGACTATGACCTTGAAAAAGAGGTCAAGGTCACCAAAATCAAATCAGCTATTAAACTTGTCTGAATGATGTATCCATACAAGTTTGGTGAAATTCCATCCATTGGTTCAAGAGCTATCACTGGTACAAGAAAAATTGTCATCTAAGTCCTCCAGTAACCTTGAAAATGAGGTCAAGGTCATCAAAATCTAAATAGCTCTTAAATTTGTCACAATGATGTATCCATACAAGTTTGGTGAAATTCCATCCATTGGTTCAGGAGATATAGTAGGAACAAGATATTGTCATGTAAGTCCTCCAGTGACCTTGAAAATGAGGTCAAGGTCACCAAAATCGAATCAGCTATTAAACGTCCAAATAATGTATCCATGCATATTTGGTGAAATTCCATCCATTGGTTCAGGAGATATCACTGGTACAAGAAATTGTCATCTAAGTCCTCCAGAGACCTTGAAAATGAAGTCAAGGTCACCAAAACCTAATTAGCTATTAAACTTGTCCCAATAATGTATTCATGCAAGTTTGGTGAAATTCTATCCATTGGTTCAGGAGATATTGTGGGTACAAGAAAATGTTATGTGAGTCCTCCAGTGACCTTGAAAATGAGGTCAAGGTCACCAAAACCTAATCAGCTATTAAACTTGTCCCAAATAATGTATTCATGCAAGTTCGGTGAAATTCAATCTATTGGTTCAAGAGATATCACTGGTACAAGAGATTGTCATCTAAGTCCTCCAGTGATCTTGAAAATGAGGTCAAGGTCACCAAAACCTAATCATCTCTTAAACTTGCCCCAATGACGTATCTATGCCAGTTTGGTGAAATTCCATCCATTGGTTCAGAAGATATAGTGGATACAAGACAATTGTCATCCAAGTCCTCCAGTGACCTTGAAAATGAGGTCAAGGTCACCAAAATCTAATCAGCTCATAAACTTTGGTCCCAATAATGTATCCAAGCAAGTTTCGTGAAATTCCATCTACTGGTTCAACAGATATCGCGCATACAAGAAATCTGTCACAGGGACGCCGACGCCTAGGATCCGTACTGAAAACTATATGTCCCCCCTCACCTTTGGTGGGGGGGACATAATTCGCAACTCTACCAACTTAACCAGGATTCACACCGCCAGGGGAAATTTTCAACTCTAATTTTTCGCACAGTGTTCTGTTGGAACGTTTTCACTTTCTATAATATGAAAGCCTGTCATGTTGCTGTCAGTACTGGCATACTTTTCATTATCCATATCTGCTGCTTACTTTGCCGGTGACACGTTGAAAACGCAAGTTTATTTTGCTTGTTTTCTAAAGCTACTGTAACAGCTGATGTTGTTTTGTTAACAAGCAATCGAAATAATTCTACAATAACTTCCTCATAAACAAACACATTTTTTGTTAATTTTCATACAGTGTTGAAAATTCTACGGTATAACGTTAGTCTTGACGTCGGTACCTTCAGGGTTCAGAAATGAGTTAATCTTCCTTTGTGTTTTGGTTTTCAGTGACTTTTTTGCTGTCAACTGTATTATGGCGATCACAATTCGTGCTAAATCATTTCAATGGTGATCGAAACTGACGTTAAAAGATGTCAAAAGTTAAATTACGTTTAAAAGTTAACGTGTGTTGTAAATCCGCCGTACTGAAATTGGTTTTTCACTTGAAATTACTAAGCCTTAGGTGTTTTTCTAAAGTGACTGTCCCAAAAGATGAAGTTCAATGCTAATTCCAGCCAAAAAGAACACCCGATTATGCTGCATGTACATTATTGCTAAAATAAGCTCTCATCAAAGTGTGCGGATACACTTCAGCGATTTTGCAAAATTGGACTATTATCAGACAGGCAAGTCATCGGTGATTATATTCTGCTAGACATTTTATTGTAAGCAGTTATGGGCTAAAAATATGGGCATTGAAAAAGTGGTGCATAACTAAAGTGGCTCAATGTATTAAACTCATATTTATTGATATTGTCCCATCAAGCACCAGGAATATACTTTGCTTAAAAGTTTTGCAACAGCAATGCTAATATGATCAAAACTGACGAGTCAAATCCCAGTCAAAGGAAGAATTCATTTCCCTTACTGATAATAATCCACGAATGTGACTGATTCCCCTGTACTAGTTGTTGTAAAACTGTGTGTCGGAGTTTTGTCCCATACAATATCATCAACCCTGTATGTCTTGTTGTTGTATCGGGTCAGCACTACCACCCCAACAAGAGTCCTGAAAACTTCATCCCGGAAACCCTGAGGATTACGCTGCACAATGCTCTGCCTGCAACATTTAAGTCATTTAATACTTTAAGCATCAGTGACGAAATAAGCAAAATTTGCAAACAGTGTAGATCCTGATGAGGCGGCTCATAATGAGCCGCCTCATCTAGATCTATACTGTTTGCCCTCTAGTCTTTGAATTCTCAATAAGAAATGTCTTGGACATTTTTAATTTTTGCAGGCGTAAATTTTGTCGTCTGCTTTTTGGTGCTTAAAGAGTTAAAAGAATAACACTCACTCAGAGCTCCATGCAGGTTTAAGTTTGATAATAATTTTAATTTTAAAGTGCTACAAAAAGCTGACGAAAATATTTACGTATGCAAAATTTCAAAAAATGTTTTGCTGAAGCTGTATTATTTTGAAAACTCAAAGACTAAAAGACAAACAGTGCAGATCCAGATGAGGCAGCTCATTATGAGCAGTCTAATCTGGACCTATGCAGTTAGCAAAATCAACTGTTTTCAGTTTCAGCACTATAAGAGTTAAGAACTGTTTTCATTTTCTAGCGTTTTAAGGGTTAAGATTAGTTCTGTCATTCATAAAAGTTTAACTTGTGGCACCTCATTTGAATACCCTCAGGCCATTCTACTGAGGAGCTACAAGAAATTGCAATACTCCAAAATTATCAACCTCATCCCAACAACCTTCACCAATTATCTGGAGCTTAGAAAAGCTTGGCACTTTGTTTTAATTTTGTTATATTACTCAACCACTGTAATCTGGGAAATATATGTATTTGTAAATAATATATTTTTGTAAACTTTGTAAATATTCCCAAAGTTTTATGTTTCTTCATGGTGACTAAGGCTATAACCACTTCAACAAGAGTTGTCAGAAGACAACAAAGCGCGCCTTACAGGAGCTTGTGGTGGTACTGAAAGGCTCTTGTCAAGATGTATGTGAGTGTCAAGTATAATGACTGCCATGCATATAGGGACTGAGAAATATGATTGAGTCAGTGAATCATTAAACATACATGGATGGCGATGCTAAAATGTTCTAGTCCATATGTAAGTGTGTGCCAAGTATAAGGGCTCTAACCCATACAGGGACTGAGAAATATCACAAAGTCAGTGAAGCATATCATAAAGTCAGGGAAGCAAAAATGTAGGTTGAATCCATACATGGATGATGGTATTCAAATGGTCCTGTCCACATGCAGGTGTGTGCCAAGTATCATGACCCTCACCCATAAGGAACTGAGAAATATCACAAAGTCAGTGAAGCATGTCATAAAGTAAAATGAAGCATAAAATATACCCAAATCCATACAAAGAGGATGCTGCTGAAATGATCTTGTCCACGTGTAAGTGTGTGCAAAGTACACTGGAGCGCTGTTATACCGCGGACTGATATATCGCGGAAATCTGTATAACGCGGTTTCTACAGATTGCGGATTTTTCGGCGGTTTCCGTCGGTGTTCACGACATCGGAATAGAAAATAACCATTAAAAGTTAATTGGGTTGTTTACATAATTTTAATCAACAGCGTGTCAAAAGTTATCACAGACAATCAAAGCTTCGGTTGTCTTGCCAAGGTGTGAACACCGGTCATTGTTTTTAGAAGACTTCGATAATTAGCGCATATCACGTGTCACCAATTTGGCCAACAGTGAAGGTCACTTCATATACACAATACACAAGCCGAAGTTTACGAAAAAGACTGTGCGTAGCAGTCACTGATTATTTCCAAAGAAAACATTATAAAAGAATTTTATTAATGGAAAAAAAAACAAAGCTTAAACCCGTTTTGGTTATCTGTAGGCTACTTAGATTTTTTTAGGCGACGCCAGTACTCGCGCAAATAAGTATATTTTATTCGTCCGAAGGTACCTTTTTGCAAGTGTATATACAAGGGAATTAACTCGAACAAGTCTACTTTCCCTCAATCTGACATCCTCGTCGATATAGGTTTAATTCAGGATACGGAATTGGCCGATGTGTTACGATTGTACTTTCGCTTTGTAAATGGTTTTCAACCGTTTTGCAGCGCATTTTTCACAATAAGTAAGAACATAGGGACTGAAAGGCTACTTCAGCGATGACTTTCGTTGTGTCAGGTAAGCAGTAAACATGTCTATCTACCTCGTTAGGGCTAAATAAGGGCTACCAACATGTAAAAATGGGGTTTTTCATTAGTGGACGGGGTATTTCTGTGAAGATCGTTCTTACGCGTGATCACTTATAACGCGGTTCGATTTTATGTCTCCCGACACCCGCATTATAACGGCTCTCCAGTGTATCATAACTGTAACCCATATAGGGACTGAGAAATATGACAAAGTCAGTGAAGCATAACAAGAGTTGTCAGAAGACAACGAAGCGCGCCTTAAGGGTGCCTGATTCTCACAGTCACCAAGACCTACAAATATATCAGGTCATCTGCAGTGTCAGACTGAGCCATTATCCCAGGTATATGATGAATACATACTAAATACACCTAAAATATGAAGCAAATCACTGAATGATAAAATTTATGTTAGAGTGACCTCAAATTCCCAAATATGATGTTAATCTATAAACAGCTTTGGAGACACAAGGCAAAATCACTGAACCATGAAATATAGGTCACAGTGATCTATAAATAATATGAGGTCATTCGGGATGTCAGACCGATCCACTATGCCAGATGTGATGTTAATCTATCAAACAGTGCTTGAAATGACAAAATCAAGGGACCATGAACAAAGGTCAAGGGCACAGGTGTCAGCATGGTAGCTCTGCAGCTGCTGCAATTATAGGGATATGCTATTTGACCAAGTATCAAGTCTCTTCTGTCAAAGGTTTCATCAAAACTAAAAATTTTGCCTTAAAAACAGTGCCAAACGGCAGTCAGTCAACCGTAACATATAGGTCAAGGACATACAATTGTGTCATGCAGCTGCTGCAGTCATATGGATGTATATATGTACCAAGTATGATGATTGTAGCTGCTGTAGTTTCTAAGATACAGAGTTGAACATGGAGCTAAACGCAATTGTTAACATTGGTTAACCTGATCAAAAACAGTGCCAAACGGCAAAGTCAGTCAACCGTAACATATAGGTCAAGGACATACAATTGTGTCATGCAGCTGCTGCAGTCATATGGATGTATATATGTACCAAGTATGATGATTGTAGCTGCTGTAGTTTCTAAGATACAGAGTTGAACATGGAGCTAAACGCAATTGTTAACATTGGTTAACCTGATCACGGACGCCGACGAGGACGCTGACGCTAACGCTAACGCATACTCGGACTACGACGCCGGGGGTATAGCATAAGCTCTCCTTTGCTTCGCAAAGGCCCGCTCATAAAAATGTAGTTCACTGTCCAACATGGTTGGTTACACTCACATGCCCTCGTCCAGATGCAAGTAATGACCAAATATCATGACTCTAACCCTTATAACTACTTTAAAACTGACTTGAACACAAAAGCTTAACTTATTTTAACCTATTTTTTTTTCAAAGTCAGCAGACCATGACCAGTAGGTCAAGGTCATACATGGTGTATATTATTCAGGTGATCATGTGCTGATGTAAGTTCATTACTCTAGCCCTTATACTCTGTGAGAACAAGACCTAAACGCAAATGGTTGACATAGGTTAAACTACATTAACCTATATTTTTTCAAAGTCAGTAGACCATGACCAGTAGGTGCACAGATTCAGGTGATCATGTTCTGATGTTGGTTGGTTGATTTGATGCTTAACGTCCACGGTAAACAACTAAGGTCATGTCGGGACGGTCAGTTAACCTAACCACACTATTCCTGGGCAGGCTTAGACCTCCTAAGCGGTTAACCAGTACTAAGTGCACATACTTTCGCCAGTAACTGACAACTGCCCTTCTTGAATCAGCGGAAGGAGAAACGAAAGTATGTGGCCAGACCGGGATTCGAACCCAGGACCTCTGACTTACGAGTCAGGTGCCCTACCGATTGCGCCACCCGGCCCGGCTGTTCTGATGTAAGTGTGTACCAAGTTTCATTACTCTAGCCCTTATACTTGGTGCGAAAAAGACCTAAACGCAAATGGTTAACATAGGTTAAACTGCTCACAGACACGGACACGAACGTGGACACGGATGCGAACGCTGACGCATACTCAGACTACGATGCCGGGGCTATAGCATACGCTCTCCTTTGCTTAGCAAAGGCGTGCTTAAAACTGCTCAGATGTAGTTTCTAGAAAGTACAACTTTATATATTCCCAATCTACATAAAGCTTATAATATCAGGCTGGCCTCTTTTTTGAGTTAGTACCTTCCTCAGCAGAAGAATATGAAAGCAGGAAGTAAATTCCAACCTATTAACCAAGTCAACCGTGTGAAACATCCTACTTTGTCTTTCTGTCTTGTGTTTTTCAACAAAACCTGCATCATATAATCAAGACTTCTTCGACATAATCAATACCTTGTTTTATAAAGATTTAAATGTGTTTTTTTTAATTGCACTCTGTTCAAAAATGTGATATGATTGAAAAGACTGGCCACATGGCAACACTAACTATCCATGGTGGGTCAGTCAGTGAATGTTCTCTAATAATTCAAGATGGCTTTCTCACAGGTTTTCATTCATTTTCAAAACTTAAAAATCCTGTAACTCTTTTACTTGTGAATAAAAAAACTTCAAGTGTGGGTATGGGTTTTCTTAGAAGAGAAAAAGGAATACTTTGGTACTAAACATATTTTGTTTTTTTCTGAACTTTTTCGTTTCCCCTTTCTCACAGACCCTACCTGAGTGGGTGATTAAGTTAATAACTGATAGTTCTTCTTGTAATAAATCACTAACATGGTTAGTAAGTCTGACCCTTTTTTTCGGAAATATAAGGGGTCAGTGTGACTTAACAAAAGGTTTGACTTCACCTTGCCCTCACTGACTCACACTGACCCTTCTGTCTTACAACCAAAGGAATTACTTATGTCCAGTGCGGCTAAAAGAGACCCTAATCATACTGTGCAAATACAGACAGGTCAGGCTGCACAGTCTGACCAATGCCATCACTGAAACTGAACATTTTTGCTGGTCAAGGCTCAATTATTATCTTACATCACATCCAGGACGGTTTCTGTTCTGAGTACTCTGTGGCTAGCATCTGCTAACAACATCAGGCCTCCTTCTTGCTCACTGGCTGCTGTGATATACCCTGGCCATACCTCAAGTCTGAAATTAAGGTGGTACATTATAATGTTATATACAATGTCGCAATGGCAAATTTTACCTAATTCTAATTAACTATTCTTTGATGTTGCTCTTTCAGAAAAGGTGATGGCGAGGGTTGATGATAGTTCTTACATTAATTTTTTTATTAAAAAATCCTCACAATGCAGTGTCTTGCCTGTTTGTGCATCATCACAAAACAGAGCTAAATCAGAAAACTTGACACAAAGGGTCGAACAGGTAACTTCAGACAGCAGGTAAATTTGGGCATACCATTGCAAACAGTGAAAATCCAGATGAGACGGCTCACAATGAGCCATCTCATCAGGATTTTCACTGTTTGCCAAGATAATTTTGTTTTAATTCCAAACCACTGACACATGCTGACATATAAAGGAAGCAATGTTACTGTCTGAATTTACCTGCTGTCAGAATTTACCTGACCTGACCCTAGTTTACACCGCCAATGACGACAGTGGGAAAGGTAACACCCATGTCCCACTTCAGCTAGTAGCAGGAAAGACAAATATAAGGATTTTGCAAAATGCTGTATCTCACCTGCCAGTGGATTGTCACAAAATACAACTAAACCAAAACAGCAATGCCTATGTTTCACTTCCTGCTAGAAGCATGCGAGACAACAGCCTCATCGCTACTATCTCTATAAGGCTCCACAACATTGCAGTTGAATGAGATCCAAAATATGAGTTTTTTTGCAGAATGAAAAGATCTCAGAATTATCATCAAGAAGCTATTCTCTTCTAGCATTAACACCCAACCAGCAGATCATGAATTATACATTCCTAAAAGTTTACAGTATGAAGAAAGCATATGCCATATTTAATGATAGTTAAACTAGTCATCTAAGAAGGCATCAGACCCTTAAGGTGACATTAATACTGGTGCAATGCCTAGATAAACTTTCCTGAAAATGAAAGATCATTCCACTGCCTGCCACCTGCTTGCTGTGGAAGGTGTATCAAAAAGCTAACCATTCATACCCTGAATAAATTGTGCTTGTTAGAAAACTAAACATGCATAGTTTGTATATTCTTTAAAATAGGTGCTGCCCGTGTTGACTATATACATACTGAGATTTGTCTGCAACATGGGCAGAAATTATATATTTTTTGTGTATACAACACAATCATACCCAGGTTTAGAGCATAGCTCTTGATTTGAGGGAGTATCTGGTGATACTAAAGAATGTTTTGCTAAGTCTGTATAGAAATGTATGTTGTGACCCCTCACATGAACTGCCTCAATAATGCAGTTCAGATGAGGGGTCACAACATTTTTCAAGGAAAAATAATGCAAGTTATCCCTTAAATATCATCAAATACCCCTCTCATATACAGCTGTGTTCATTTGAGATGGAGACAAGCTGCAACTTACTTGTGTTGTGGAACACTGGACGGAGTAGCTGGATTGTAGTAATACCTTCCCACTTGGACCATCTCCAGAATTGTCATTATCCTGAAATTAAAGTCAGAACCCTAAGAAAATAACATTAAAACAATTTCTGTCAAGATTTTGTACAAACATATATTTTGCCTTCATGCTAACATCAAAACTCTAAGAAGACACTTAACACTCTATGGACATACAGGCAAAGTCCTGTTTGTTTATTACAGCTGTATGACAACTATGGCATTACCGATTTACATGTACAGCTTCAATTTGTGACTGTCAGTATTTAGATAGATGGATTCTTTTTCAGTGGAAGCAACAATACCTTTTTTGCCTTCCTTCTCACGGGGGTCTATACTAAAAAGAAAGAATTTGCTCCTCCAGGAGCAAATTCTTACTTTACAGTGTAGACCCCATTCTAGGAGGGCTTCTTTGTCCAGATGCAAAAGAATGCAACAAAAGTTGTTTGCCTTTGTAATAAGAATCCTGCAAAATGCTGTGTCTCACCTGTCAGAGCACTGTTACAAAACAGAGATAAACGCAAAAACTCAAAAGATTACACCACTGACACCTGAAATGTAATACAGTCAACTCCCAATATCTCGAAAAATGATATTTCAAAATATCTTCTTATATCAAAGAAAACATTTCCTTTTTTTTTTACATTTCGACTCCTGTTATCTCAAACTACTGATATCTCAAAGTAAATTTTCTGGTACCACGAAAATTTATTTTGAGATATCAGTTGTTTGGGTTGAAATTTGACCTCGATATACCTGAGTTGACTGTACATGTCTCCATTGTGCTGGTCCCAGGCAAGCCGAAAATGGTGGAAAAATAAGTGTACCCATTCACTTCTAGTAATAAAGCCTACCTTCTGAAGATGATATTATAAAGTTGTACACAGCTCTCTGGAGGTAGAACCTTCGTTAGTCTTATTATTATAGACACAGCCATATTGTCTGTCTGACGAACAGAAGACAATACTGTTTCCTGAAAAACAGAAAACTAACAGTCAGATGACAAGAAACAATTAATATGAATAGGTATATATTTCGAAACTATTTTATATGAATGGGTATAAATTTCGAAACTATTAATATGAATAGGCACAAATTTCAAGTCTTGCTTAAAATTTCAAGCCTGGCTACATGGTGAGAAAGGGGCATGGCAGCTGATCATTTTTTGTCATGTCTCCAAGCTGGTATTACTTTACATAATACTTAATCAAAATGTATCTCATGACAAGATATGGAATAATCACAACCGTTACTGTTCATGCTCTAAAAACACATATGAGGTAATAAATTTGGCACTACCAGTGATAAAGACGAAAATCACTAACATAAATCTCTGCCAATATTTATTTTTATCATCATGCATATGCTGCAAAACTCACCTGATAACAGGGGTATGATAACATGATGTGATATCATGTCACTGTAGATCTGCACTTGTGCGAATGTTATCAGGCAATGACTAAAGAGGCAATCTCTGAAGACGTTGGCTACATACTGACGTTGGCAGTGATAACAACGTTCGATTGGTTAAATGTCACCGACTTATGTCATAACGCCTTCACAACGTCAGTAAGTAAAGTTCTATGAACATTGCATTTGCTTTTCATTAGTTATTGCATTTGCTTTTCATTAGTTTAACTCTTTTTACGCTGTAAACTCTTCTAATGATGCATGATAAATAGAAAACCATGATAGTGTCTTTAGATATCAAGTTTATCAGGCTCGACCAGAAACATGTCAGACTGGCTCGGCAAGCCTCGCCATTCCTACACTGTTTCTGGTCTCGCCAGATAAACTTGATCTCAAAAGACACTAACATGGTATTTTCTACATGTATTTATAACATGAAAAAAGCTAGATGCATATGTAAAATTGTGATAGCCAAAATTAAATTGTGCAAACATGCCAGCCTCTTTAAACCACAAATACTATTTTTAAAATATCATAAACATGTAAATTACCTGCTGTGGAAGTTTGATGGGTAGAAATAAAATACTGCCATCAAAGGCTTTAGTATAGCCTATCACATCTCGGTGTTCATTCACCATTCTTATTCTCATACCTCTACTGTCAATGTTGGGACGGAAATCAACGTGGTACTGGTACACCCCTTCATTCTTACACTTGATTCTGATGTAGTTTGCAGACAAGGTTAATCTACAACAAGCAAATCATAAGTACAGCTTACTTAACAATCAACTATCACAATCTAAATTCCACAAAAGTCTGTCTATCAAACTTCGAAAATACTATATTTGCTGAAAAAGGTTGCAATTCCAATTGTTGGAATTCTTTACCTGCCCTGACAAAAACACTAACTCAAGTAAAGCATTCAATACACATAAACATATATATAAACCTAAGTTCAGGTATGCAAAAATGATCAGACTCCCATCCAATGCTTGATTTCTGGAAAAAAAAGAAAATCAGATGTACTGGGCAAGCAGTATAGCTGAACAAGCTGTTGCTGTACCAACACAATTAACACAAGCTTTTCCTCCTGTTTTTTTTTCCATGTGTTAAGCCTCAGAAGCCAAACTTTTTGGAATGACTTTTCATATTTTCATTTTTTTACAGAAAAGCAGGTAGTCACATAAGTTATTGGTCCTGAGGCACAAATACTAAAAAACACATTGCAGATCCAGAGTAGACTGCAGTTGGATCTGAGTCTACAGTGTTTGCTGTTCAGATCAGTTTCATAAACTGAAGTGTTAACTCACGGTTTCCCATCAGAGCCAGATGCATGCACTGGTTCCCGTCTCTCCTGCAATGACATTCTGGCTAGTCTGCCTGTTGGAGGTCCACCGTCTCCTCCACCACCACCCCCAGCATCTCCTGATGGACCAGGAGGAGAAGCTTTAGGCCTTACTACCTCAGTTTCTTGTGCCCTCGGAGGAGAGCTCGGCTGTGCAGGAGCAACTGGCGGGGTTTGAACCTGACCTAAAGCCATTCCTCTGGCCGTTGGCGGTAGCGTCATGCCAGACCTGTAAAAGAACAAGAAACAGACTTGCCACTTTAATCCTTAAAGTGCCAATAAAATAGACAACAAAATTTGTGTCTGCAAAATTTGTGAAAAAATGTTTTATTCAAGCCGTATTTTATTGAGAGGTCAAAGACTAAAGGGCGAACAGCGTGGATCCAGATGAGGCGGCTCTCAATGAGCCGCCTCATCTGGATCTAGGCTGTTAGCAAATATTCAACTAGTGTCATGTTTGGCACTTTCAGGGTTAATTTGCTTTATATTCTCATTAAAGTAGAATATCATTTAAGGTGGTGATTTATGGTAAATGTAAAAATCTGCATAAAACCAGAAAAAAGTAACGTATCTCCCTGAAAGTTAGCAGACTTCTTATTTTCGTTGTTCTTTACAGTTTAGAATACAAAATAGACGTACATGCTGCTTAAAAAAGTGTTTTTATAAGGAAAGATCAAAGGGTAATTTTCTGCGAATAAATCTGAAAAAATAATATCGTTATTGAAAATTTACGTAGTGCTGAAGGTGTATTATTGCATAATGAAGAGCGTCCTAGCAATTATTTATTCCAACTCTTTCTCAAATTGTAATGTAGACCAGATGAAAACAGTAGCTTTTTCTCAATGTTCAACCATGTACAAAGTAAATGTACACTGGACGCATTTATTAAATATAGGGTAGGCAAGCATATCTATGTAACACCTACAATATAAATAATACATTACTGAAATGATCAGTGGTGTGTAGATGAAATTGTTCAACCTTGTTAAAATAGTATCACCTGTCTCACCTGTGTGTTTTGACAAAAAAATTTGGACACAGACTGCATCTTTTTTCATCTGCTCAGCCTGATAATGTGTGAAAGAGTTTGAAAAAATAATTGCTAGGACGCTCGCCATTATGCAACAAGGTACTCTAAGCACTAAGTATATTTTCAATAATGATATTATTTTTTCAGATTTATTCGCAGAAAAATAACCTTTGATCTTGTCTTATAAAAACACTTTTTAACATTAACAAATGCTGCATTTTGGGATTCTAAATTATGAGAAACAACATAAAGAAGGCATCTGCTAAGTTTTGGAAAGATCAGTGTTATTTTGAGTATTTTATGCAGATTTTTGTCTTTGTCCCAAATCAGTGATTATCACCACCTTAATTAATTTCAGTTTGGGAGAGTCTGGAGGTTTCAGACCTTCAAGTACGGAGTGATGATAATTCTGGGATAATTTCTGGGATAACTCAGAGCTCCAGATAAGGAGTAACAGGGATAATTTAAGGATAATTTTTTCTTATTTTTCGAAGTAAACATATGTTGTGACCCCTCATTAGAACCGTCTCAGCGAGACGGTTCTAATGAGGGGTCACAAAATATGTTTTCATGGAAAAATATGGAAAATTATCTGTAAATTATCCCTCTAACCCTCTTTATCTAGAGCACTGATAACTTTTTCAAGTACAGCATATTGTGGCCCCTGATTACTTGCACTTCTAACAAGAGCATAATTTATTTATTTTATTGCAGTTAGTATAGAAAGTTTTGTCATCAAACCTCAACTTATCTGGAGCCCTGAGAATACAGAACTAGAATTCGCCAAAACTTGTTGAAATCTACTGTACTTAAGATAATGTTCAACTAAAAGGGAAGACAAGTGGAAAGTATTGTTATACTGTATTCCTTTACCTGAAATCTTAGTTAAGTTTTTTGGTGTTGTTGTTCCAGTTAAAAATTTAAGCTTCAAACGCTGACATATTAATCTGTGATAAAAACTGACAGAATAAAACTGTACAACTTACTGCTGTAATATGGCTTGCATGGCAGCCAGGCCTCGTCCCATAGGTGCTGGTGGTCCTCCTCTCCCACCAACTGTAACAGATTAGGAAAATGAGATATATTCCAGAGCATTATATGCTTCAACTGTTTATGAGATATACACAAACACAGCCTGATCAGAAAAGTAACTGAAGCTTATGTCAACACTAACAAAGTCAGGCAGCAACGACTTGCTTCCTGCTATTAACCTGCACCACAAAAACTAAGCTTTTTTTTTTTTTCATTTCTGCATAAAACATAATGATGTGATATTTAATTAGAATCACTTAAGTAAAATGATTCTAAGAAGATCCTATGGTATGACCCTCTTCTTTTGAATAAAGTTGTTGTTGTTGATTTTATGCTTAATGTCCACGGTAAACAACTAAGGTCATGTCGGGACGGTCAGTTAACCTAACCACACTATTCCTGGGCAGGCTTAGACCTCCTAAGCGGTTAACCAGTACTAAGTGCACATACTTTCGCCAGTAACTGACAACTGCCCTTCTTGAATCAGCGGAAGGAGAAACGAAAGTATGTGGCCAGACTGGGATTCGAACCCAGGACCTCCGACTTACGAGTCGGGTGCCCTACCGATTGCGCTACCCGGCCCGGCTTTGAATAAAGTATCAGAGCTGTAGATAAGAGGGCGTATTTGATGATAATTAAGGATAATTTTTCTTATTTCTCATCAAAACCATATGTTGTGACCCCTCATCTGAATTGTCTCGTCAAGACGGTTCAGATGAGGGGTCACAACATATGCTTTTATGCAGAATTAACAAAAATTATCCCTAATTATCACCAAATACGCCCTCTTATCTAGAGCTCTGGAAGATCCTATGGTATGACCCTCTTCTTTTGAATAAAGTACATGTAATTAAATCAAATATTTTATTTCAAACTTTATTAAATCTCCCAAAACTACAAAAGCGTCCATAGGCATCACAAAGAACTAATAAAAAGCTCCATGTAAGAAGGTCTAGTCACAACTCCAGATAAGGTGCTTTAGGATAATACTGAAATATTTTTTCTTATTTATCAACGAAAATATATGTTGTGACCCCTCATTAGGAAAGACTTGATGAGACAGCCCTAATGAGGGGTCACAACATGTTTTTAAAATGTAATCTGGAAAATTATCCCTAGATTATCCCTGTTACTCTTTCTTATATGCAGCACTGGGTCTGGGATGATAAATCTAGGGTATCTGTTTTTATTTCTTCATAAAATCAATGCTACATGGCCTCTTGTTAGAACCACTTTACTTATATGGAGAGATAAGAACAATCCCAGAATTAACATCTACTCGCCCTGACTAGTGTTCTGTGACTTTAGATTCAGAATTTTGTGACAGGTGTTACCCCATCAATGGAGATTAGTCTGACCTTGGAGTATATGCCATCTTTCTGATAGAGGTTCTAGTCTTAAAGACAGGACTTCTCTGCCGGGGGGGTCTGGTTCCCAGCAATACTATATCTTACCTGTACAGGTAAAGGTGTGAAAATTTATTCAACCAATCAGTGGACCAGAATTACCAGTTATAATAATTTCATTGGCCAACTGGAGGTGTTGACACTATGAGATCAAGAGACAGTTTGACACTGTGGAAGTTAATCCTTAATATAGTACCACTCCTGTCTTTAAACTGAAGAATTTGCTCTGAGCAATCTATTATGAGCAGCTCTAATTGGAGACCAGATTGACCTACTAAGAACGCAGATAAGATACTTATCCATTTAAAAGTGCCCCTCTTGTAAAAGTGGTGGCTAAATAATGGCAGTGTATCTATATACCACGTTGAGTATCAGATCAGTCATTTTTTTCGAAGGATTATTTTCTTTCTCTGAATAAACTGTTTTTACAGAAAAAAAGAAGATACAAATTCATTAAAAAGTTTGGCTTTTATGAAGCTGTGCATGCACCATATTTATTTGACAATAAGATTTCCCCTTCTAAAAAAATACCCCAAAAATGACTAAATAAGGGATTTTTCTCTTCTAAAATCCTAAATATCTAGATACGTCATAAAAGACAAATCTTGCTATTTGGACTTGTTTTGGATGAGAAAAATCCTGTCTTACAACCGAAAAATATAATGTTTCATTTCACTTTGTGTTTGTACCTGCTGGCTGTCCTGCTTGTTGCTGCTGCATCAGTCCTGCCAGGAAAGCCCCTCTCCCTACTGGAGCATCTGGCCTCGGAGCTTGCTGACCATTCCCATTAGCTGAGGGTGCCTGAAGTTCAGAAAGTTAGTGTTCTTCAGAGCTCGAGATAAGAGGGTGTATTTGATGATAATTAAGGATAATTTTTCTTATTTCTCATCGAAACCATATGTTGTGACCACTCATCTGAACCATCTCGTCGAGACGGTTCAGATGAGGGGTCACAACATATGTTTTTGTGCAGAATTAACAAAAATTATCTCTAATTATCACCAAATACTCCCTCTTATCTAGAGCTCTGGTTCTTTATTGCTTCCAATATACTTTGCACTGTGATTTTTTTTGTGTTCAAACAGAACTTTGAATATTTGACTTTCCTACAATAAAATTTTTGAAAATGTGAACCCATCTCTTACCTGGCACATTATAAATTTTTCTACATAAAATGTTTTGATGAAATATCAAATGCTGTGGACCCTGATCAGACTCCTTCTGAGTCTGTAATGTCTGCAAAATCATTGGATGTTGCAATTTAAGAAAGTTGTTGTAACCATTTTTAAATGGATTCTTTCAGCTCTGGTTTTAAAGGTGAGTGAGTGAACTCGGTTTAACATCCCACCAACAACGAGGTCATATGGAGACGGGACCTCAGTTTAAAGTCTCACCCAAAAGACTGGAGAAGCGGGGGAGCGATCTTGCGACCCCTGGATTGGTTGTCCGGAGTGTTATCCATTACAATACAGCCGCTCCTGGTTTTTAAGGTGAATGGGAATACTTCCAGCAACTCTGCCATTTACACTTTTGCTGAGCCGGTTTTCACAAGGGACCACACTAGTACAGCACGGAGAAACACGAAAAATCAAGGTCAAATTATGGTCGAAACCATAATTTGATCATAATTTTTCATGTGTCTCCATGAAAAACTTATGCTGTACTAGTGTGGTCCTTCATTAAGGGTGTCACCCGTATTGGGAGCTCTGGTCATACAGTACCTGTGCAGTCTCCTCTCCTGGAGTCCTTGGGGGCTGGTTCAGAGCTTGCAGGAGGGCCGCCCCTCGTCCTCCTCTACCGTATCCACCTCCACTTGCCATGAGATCACTAGAACACTGAAATAACAAAAACTTTCATGTGATTTTATGCTTTTATGTGTAAACAGCATGAGAAGTCAAAGATCAATGGTATACACATGCATGTATATGACTTCAGTTTTTGCTGTTGAATGCATTGTGTACAATGTATCCAATGTGTGTCTGATTTCAAGTCACATAGGAAAATAGACTAACAAAAAAACACTAATGTACATTAAGTTTTTACAGCAGCTGAATTCTATTTCCTCCACAAGGATGGATGGATGGATGGCTTGCGATATTATGTCCTTTTCAACAGTAGTTCAGTCATAAGGCCAAACAAAAAAAAAAAGTCTTGTTTCCGGAAACGTCACCAAAAAAAATAGGGTCGGTAGGTAGGAAAATTTTTTTTAGAGATTTTTTTAAACCTTCTCCAAACACTTTGCGCTAGATGCTAATAGGTTTTAGCATGTAATTTGTTAGTCTTTTCAGCTGTTGAACTAGCCTAGAGGTTTGATGCCTGCAGAAGCCCAGAGGACCTCATGTAAGATTATAATATAGGATTTTTCAATGTAAATCGCCCGCAACAACGACGCCATCTTGATGGAAGACACGATTGCAGTAATGGTGGTAAGCGCCATTTGGCTTAAACCGCGGGACTTGTATAAAAACCGGGACTACCAAACCGGGACTACCGGCAAAAACGAAGGTTGCCGATTTTTACCGATAGCGAGGCGCCTTAAAAAATTTTGAGTCATGTCCAAAAAAAAGGGGTCGGTCGGGTTTCCGGAAACAAGACATTTTTTTGTTTGGCCTAACAGGACGATGGGAAGGTGATAATGAAAGGCTGTGTGCAATGGAACCACCAGAGTTCACGAAAGTCTGCCAGAAGTTACAGGACCGAATCTGGTAAAATGATTAAAATGCGCTTGAAAATTCTGAATATTTTTACCAGACCGAATGAATTTTTACCAGACATGTCAGACGGTCAGACAGGGTTTCATGAATTCTGAACCACGTTTACGTTTGAAAAGATTCTGCTAGAGCAGTGGGCCAGCACTTAACCTACTGAGCTGCCAGGGCTCCTCCACATTGTTAAGGACCTCTGACAGAATCAATGCATATTAGCCTATTTTTCGACAAATTATATCACCTTCCCCGGGCTGCAAAAGTTGAAATATTTGGCATTAATATGTAGACCTGTGTACTATAAAGACATTTTAACAGTAAGTTTGAAAAAGTATCATGCCTCTAGACTAACTTAAACCAATTTTATCAAGAGGGGTAGGTGAATTTTTCAGTCTCTGAAAATAAGTCCATTTTTTCGGTTTTCTAGTATATCGAAATTTTAATTGATAACTATGCTAAAACTGACGTACACACTAGTGTTACTGATATCATGCAATATTTTTTTTCAATAATAAGGACTTTAGCCTATTTTTAGATATAAAGGGTACCCCACCCACTTTTTCAGCTGTAGACTTAGGTCAGCAGCAGCATCCAGATAATGTCAACTATTCTGCATGAACCTAGAAGTATACCTAGTCACATACCAAAAGGTTTCATCAAAGGATATTGGAAATATAAGCAAAGAATAAAAACTTAACGCAAAACTTTAACGCAAATGTTAACGGACGGATGCACGGACGGACGGACACACAGACGGACGAACGGACGGAAAGACGAAAACTATATACCCCTTGACATACTTCGTATGTCGGGGTATAATAATCATGCTTTTACTCCGGCACATACTCATGATCGTATGGTGGATAATTAATAAAACATTTTAACATTTAGCGATAATGTTTACGGCCTGGACTACATGTGGGAATGAAATGCGAACCCGAAAACCACATTCCTTTTCTACTTGCCTTATCAAAAAGTTATGTTAAACATGGTTGCCTTGCCACTTAATGTCAAGCTTAACCAGTATTGTTATTGTGTGGCTAGGGGCATCCATGAGTTATTGTTTAATTTAGCTTTGTCTTTTTTTCCCTGTATTTTCTTCTTTACAGCAAATGGAGCATCAAATGTTTAAGCATATTTAGTTATACTGTCACAAGTAATTAAATGAGTTGTGTAACTTGTATGTTAGAGGAAATGAACTCTATAAGCAATGCGCTTTCGTTCAGATCCTATTCGCTTATTGTATGTATAAATTATTGTGATTGCTGTTTATATGAATAAATATTCGCTGAAATGAAAAATATAACATTTTGGTGTAGTATACCTATTTTCAGTAGAGATCCAATAAATTGAAAATCTGTCAGTGAACTGCATACATTTAAGCCCCAACAAGACAAAACCAACTAGAGCAAGTGAGCAGGGGCTCACGTATACCCCCGACTAGTGCCACCGCCTAATGAAAGCAAACTTTAAAACAAAAGTTTAATGCAAAAATGTTATAAAAGAACGAATTCAAAGTCTGTGACATTGACCTTTGGTCAGCAGCAGCATCCATATAATGTAAACTTGTATAAGATAAAATTAGTCATGCATCAGCAGATTCCATTTAAAAATATTAGAACAAGCAAAAAAAAAAAAAAAAAAAACAACAAATGGCTGAGTCCTAGTTATTGACCCCTGGCCCCACCCATGAGCCTGACCTAGAAGTTCCTATCTAAAGTAATGCTATAGAGTTATCATGAATAAAATATGGAATATATCTGCAATGCATTTACAGAGATTATGAGCAATCTATAAGGTTTAACGCAAAACTTTGACATAATGAAAATGCCAAAGTCCTAATTATTGACCCTTGGCTCCACCCAGGAGCCTGACCCTGGGGCATAGACTCTTCACATCAAAGGTAATGCTTAAGAAATATCATGAACCAAATATGAAATGAATCTGACATGTGGTTAAAGAAGTATGAACAATTAAAAAAGGTTTAACACAAAACTTTGACATAATGAAAACGCCTATGTCCTAATTATTGACCCCTGACCTCCATCCAGGGGCCTGACCCAGGGGTCTAGATATATCAAATCAAAGGTAATGCTATAGAGATATAATGAACTAAATATGATTGGTTGGTTGGTTGATTTGATGCTTAACGTCCACGGTAAACAACTAAGGTCATGTCGGGACGGTCAGTTAACCTAACCACACTATTCCTGGGCAGGCTTAGACCTCCTAAGCGGTTAACCAGTACTAAGTGCACATACTTTCGCCAGTAGCTGACAACTGCCCTTCTTGAATCAGCGGAAGGAGAAACGAAAGTATGTGGCCAGACCGGGATTCGAACCCAGGACCTCTGACTTACGAGTCAGGTGCCCTACCGATTGCGCTACCCGGCCCGGCTTAACTAACTAAATATGAAGAGAATCTGATATAAGGTTACCAAAATATGAGCAATTACAAAAGGTTTAAAGCAAAACTTTGACAAAATGTTGACGAACAGACGGACGGACTAATGGACGAACAGACGGAATGACAAAAACTATATACCCCCTGACATACTTCGTATGTCGGGGGTATAACAAAGTGGCATATGCACCCAGTGAAGACTTAGATCAGCACAGAATGAGCAGTCTCCATTGTGCGCTTAAAGAGTAGCTAAGGATTTAGGCTACCTCCATGCTGACAGTGAATACTCTGATCAAATTAATTTGTTGCTTTACGTCCACGTTAAACAGCTATGGTCATGTCGGAACAGTCAGTTAACCTAACCACACTATTCCTGGACAGGCTTAGACCTCCTAAGCAGTTAACCAGTATTAAGTGCACATATTTTCGCCAGTAACTGACAACTGCCCTTCTTGAATCAGTGGAAGATGAAAGTATGTGGCCAGACTGGGTATCGAACCCAGGACCTTTGACTTATAAGTCAAGTCCCCTACCGACTTTGGAATTGACAAGGAACATAACTAGAACTGATATGCTGAGTAGGTAAATTGCACGTTCAGTGATAGACTTGAAAATGTTACAAGAACTGAGACGGTGTATGTATAGCGGTTTCTCATAATATCAAGGGTTCCTTAATATCACAGCATTTACATTTCTTCTTGTATCTCAATAAACTTACTGTGTATTGAGTAGGAGCAAAAATACTTCATCAACCACAAGTTTTAACTTCTATGCTGTAGAAAAAAATTGGGAAATTATCTTGATTCCTGCCGAGTACAATCTTTCTTTTATAAGAACCATGAAATTAGCATGTTTTCCACATGTTTCTATCCCCTAGCCCAAGAAAAGTCATAGCTCACTAAAATAGTGGCCATAATTTTATTTTTGTCTGGGACTTCTCATATCTGGTTTCCCAATCTTTTATTTGAAAACAACAAATCTCAAGATTACAATTCATCAATCCAAACTTTTGCTGGAAATTATGGGAAGCCATTAATACAAAAAACTTGAATGTTTGTAATAAATAAATCAAAGCACATAAAAGTTTCTTTGATGAGCCTGAGTAATTTATAGCCATTAGCCCATTACTGACAAAAAGTGTTTTTGAAATATTAGTACATAACTGTTAGAACTAGAAAACAATTATTTAACAGATGATTATGGGTGCGTAAATTTACCGGAACGGACTGAATTACCGGAGCGGACTGAATTACCGGAACGGACCCATTTTGCCTATCTTCAGTTGATATTTGTAATACTTTTATCAAATACACACTTATTTAATACTTGAATGTATTCTGTATGCCTTCTAGCTCAAAATCAATCAGAGATATTAGTCCAAATACTCTTTGAGCATTTTGCGCCATGGGTAGGCCTCTTATAACCCACGCATATGTGTTTCATCTTAAAATCATATAATCTTATACAAAAATCTGGTAATCTTTCTTCCCAGACTTAGAGAGAATGAAAAACACAAAAATTCCTGAATTTTTGTTCCATAGTATCATGACCAACATTTCATCCATAGGAAATATGTAGATTGATACATGTATCAAGTCGGTAGATGAAATCAGGATCTGCTAGTTAAGATAATTCATGTTTGTCATAGGTACGGCCTGATATTAATCTGCGCGTGCAGATTGTTTCAAAATATCTCAAAAGTCGGCTGGAAATGTGAATAATATGGGTCCGTTCCGGTCCATTCCAGAAAATTTATGCACCGGATGATTATTGATTCATCAAGAAATTATTTACTGCTTATGCAGCCCCTATGCCACCTAGTTGTCATTTTTTTGGAAACTCCATGTGAAAGTATATTCTGATATAAAATTCTGTTCAAATTCCACTAAAATTTGATTTAGCTTGTACAAACTGGTTTAGAATATTGATGAACACCTTGGTTATTACAGCATTAAATTTTAAGAATTTTGATACTACTTGCTTTCCTCACTTGCCACTTTTATAAATACCACAATATTATGGAACTCTCCATTGGCTTAAGCTGCAACACCATGGTGGCCTATAATTTCTTGTTTGAAAACAAAGATAAGAAAGATATGATTTTCAATAGTGCAAGAGAATATGGGATGACCGAAGGATAATGTCTGACGTATTATTTAATCAGTCTTTTTTCAATTTTTCTGGCTGTCATCACAATTAACTACCGTGATATTAGGGGAATCCAGTCTATAAGCGTCGTGTCGTAAAATTTGGGATTTTCATTGCATTATCCTGGCGTCATGTGTTACCGATAGCCTACCAGGAACGTGCACGGCATTCTAAAGACACCAATATTGCTGCCTTTTTTTTCATTGTATATGAAATAATTTGTCTATTTTCACGCTTTACTACGCAAAATTACAGCGGAGTTCTCCAGCATTGTGTAGATATGCGCCCCGGATTGAAGTGTGTAGAAACTAGCCAGTCAAAATGTCTGTTATGTATTACCGATAGTTCATTGGCTGAGGCAGGTATCATGCGCTGAGAAACTGATTCCCTTGAAAAACTATGGTGGCCCATAGTTGTGTTATAAACCTGTCTTAAAACAATGAGTTCATGTTATATATTATGAACAATGTTAAAAACAAACATTAAAATCAGAAATAGAAATTTACTAAGGACTGAAAGACATGACCTCTCAATAACAAAAGCAATACATACCAGATTTTAAAATCAGATGATATATGAAATATATAAGATCTCATGAAATATTTTCTTGAATGATCCCAGGCTTGCAACAAACCTTTACAAAATCATTTGAACATTGAAAACAATGAATTAGCAAGAAGTCTACAAACTGCATACGTATGCATATACGGCACTTTCGTGCCACCGTACTTGAAATATTAAGTGCGGGAAGCTGTGTAGCTGCAGTCTACACGGATGAGTAAATCAACACAAGAGAAAGTGTCCTTGGAAGCAGTGAATACACAGGGCTAAATTTCAGCGATTTTTTAATGGACAAAAAAGTGATATAAAAGAAAATGGATTAGCAACATGGTGTTTTACACAATGACTAAGTTTGTCTTTATTCTGAGCATTTCAGTTGAATAGAGTTTGCAGAGTTCTAGAAAAATTCTTTCGTCAATCAAATAAGCGGTATCGTGACGCCACTCATATGTTTTTGATACCTTTCTTTAGGTCGCGAGATTTTCATAGATATTACGATTTTTGGTCACGTTGACCTTTGATCCTGTAGACTGAAGCTTTGCCGCCAACTCAGTGAAAAAATCAAATAAACATGCTTAGAATCAAAGCAAGATCACTGTACTTACAATACAACATGTAATTTGTTCATTTTCACTTATATCCATATTTTTTGGCCATAAATTCATGGAAAATTCCACTTTTGAAATTTCTGCAACTATGGACGCTTTCCTGTCTGTTTATTTACTCTATGGGGCTATAAATAGAACAGGCTGCAGCGAGTGACTGTGTTGGATTTCAAAAGTACGGAGGTGCAAACGTACCATAGGTCCTTATCATACAATATAGGGAATTAGATTTTTTTCTTGTTTTTAGCTCACACCTGTTATTGCTGCTGAAAAGCTACTTAGATTTTATTACAATTTAAATTCAATGTATATTTATTGAAGAGTGTTCCAGGTGTGAACTACATGTTCTAGACAGTATGGGGCGTCTATTTGTTTCTAAAAAACGAATGATTTTCAACACCATGCTCTCAATAAATTTGTAGCAGTATCTATTTTAGCAAGTTTTGTAACATACCGGCAAAAGAGTAAAATAAGGGACTGATGTGGATCCGTCGCCTGTAAGGGTAAATATAGCGGGAAAAGCCGTCTAAAAAAGAAAAACAGTCTAACTTTCCAAAAATAGTAAAATATCTATCATGAACTCCCATATAATGTCATAAGAAATCGAGCAGTGTAGTATGTTTCCGTGGCTTCTTTCACATGTTGAACGTCCGCCATTTTGACCTATTCCGAATAGATAAAACAATGGCAAACCAGTCCGAAAAATAGACCGGTTTAACGAAATATGCCGCGTGCATTAAAATTTGACAAAGTAATTAGACGATGTACCAGTCCATAAACTGCGGGAATGTGCACGAGGTCACGAGATATATTTATTTATAGACCGGGATTCCCTGCACTTGCTTGGTTATAAAAGTCAATGACCTGTGATTGGATGTTGGCCTCGGACATTCTAAAATACTTTCCTTCCAATGTTTTTTGCATTCTTAATTACTTCTCTTCCAATTTCATCTTAAATTTTTGGCCAAGGCTTAAGAATGTTGGTATTGTTTGGTGTATTGACTGTAAATCAACTTGGGATCCACATTGATGATATGTGCTTATTTTCTGATTTTTATCAAATGTGGATCCCTCCCATATAAGAGGAATCTTGATTACTTCCCTTCCATTTTCTTAACTTTTTGGGCAAAGGCTTCAGAATGTTCAAAGTGGGATCCACATTGATGATATTTGCTTCATTTCTGATTTTTATCAAATGTGGATTCCTCCCTTATAAGGTGAGGTATCCACATGTGAATATTTGACTCAAAACGTGGAAAATAAGGTTGATGGAAGGGAAGTAATCTAGAATGAATCGATAGTTCCCCCCCCCCCCACCAAACCGGTAGTAAACATTTGTTTATTATAGTAAAATTGACCTCCGTTTTGATTGGCTCAGGACTGTTCATTTGGGTAGATTCGGTCTTTTTCGTTCACAAAAATGAAGCCGAGATATCCCGAAATGATAAAAGCGTGGGAAAACAATATGCAAATGACGTGGACTGGTTTCTAAAAGACAATTACACACGAGCGTACGTTATGTCAAAATGGCGACTTTAGTATGTTCTTAAACTGTTGCTTCGAAAACAAACAGTTTTACCTGAAATGTGGTGAAGATAGTAGAAGGCATCCACACCATCTAAAGAGCATGATACTACATGCATGTGAAAGAAGTCTTGCAATGCTTAAATTGACGAGTATTAAGGCCATTTGTGTCAAGTTTACAGAAGGTAGACGGAAGGAAATTGGAACAAAATGGCGTAAAACTATGGAAAACGCTGCTTGACCTATCGTATTTAAAGGGCCATTACAAGTAATTGTTACTTTATAGCACTATTTTATAAGACTTGATTTATATAATAATATCTGTTGTATATAGAAATGAGCATCGTTTGTGGATTCCGCGCCTTATAGGCGACGGATCCACACGAGTCCCTTATTTTACTCTTTTGCCAACATACCTTTTTCATTAATGGGTAATGTGAGCTTACAAAAACAAAGAAGAAAGTAACAGACGATTTTCGTCACGAAAATGAATGATTTTAATACCCCACCTCAGATTTTGTTGTTACACTTACACAGCGCGTGTCAATTTAGATATGCAAATGAGTATCGATAGCATATGACACACTATTTTCATTGGTCAATTTCGACAGTCATGTTTCTGGGTCAAGTAGCAAAACAGTCGGCACGGAAAATGGCGTGTTTTCACCAAGAATAAAGAGGGAAAAGGCGAAGTTTCACGCATACAAGACAAATATATGTTGACGTTGCTGTGTTGCTTGTACACCGGTGTAACAGGCCGGTTTTTCCCCCCAGTCAGTTTTTTCCCCCACCGGGATACTTTATTAAGGTATCGATAACACATGAGCCCAGGATACATGTGATCTACGATGTCGGCACATCAAAAACGCTGGCGACATACAGGAAGCTATCGGAAACACATGGCTGGCGATAACACATGATGCCAGGATATAGCAACAGCTTTACGGTTCAAGAGTCAGTGGAGCCCACTCTGCCAAACTTCAAAATTAAACATACAGGGTATGGGCATTTTGTCCAAAATTTCAGGGGCTAAGCCCAAAATTTAGGGGCTGTGGGATACTGGGACCTGTTAGTCTTAATCCATGCTGGACAGACAATATTCACGAGCTTGAATATCAGACGACCATCTGCCAAAAAAAATCATTCTTGGCAAAATTCAATTTCGAAAAACAATGATGTTTACGTAGTTCGAAAACACTCATCTATACAACCGATTCACTTGAAACAATAACGTTAAAACAGTGAATCACCTATTTTGTTTATGCTGCTAACAAGTTGAAGAACTTTACTGGTTAAAAGTCACATTTTGTGCATTTTATGAGCCACTTCTTTTTCAGTTTCATTAGATGCCCGGATGACAGGTCAAACTTATTTTACGGAACGAAAAAATCAGTGAATTACTTCCCTCGCGGTCCTACTAAACACTGGTTTGGCTGGCCATAGAATTTCCGGTACTCGGACAAAACGGACCATGGACAAAACGGACCAGACAAAACGGACCACGGTTAGGACAAAACGGACCACGTTTCGGGACAAAACGGACCACGTTTCAGGACCAGACGGACCACGCTAGAAGACAAACCAGACCATTAATTGGTGCCAATTAAAAGAGTAAGGAGAATATAATTACCAAAGACAATGTTAAATGGTCACAATTATTTGACTACTGTTCATGATCTCAACTATCGTTGGTTGTCACAACTATCTAATTAATCTAATGCATGCAAATTTCTTTATTAGTGTTGCAACTAAAATAAAACATGCTTTCTCAAGGTTAGTGGAAGGTCTGAACGTGGTCCGTTTTGACATTGAACGTGGTCCGTTTTGTCCTGAACGTGGTCCGTTCTGTCCTGAATGTGGTCCGTTTTGTCCCAAGCGTGGTCCGTTATGTCCGTGGTCCGTTTTGTCCGTGGTCCGTTATGTCCCTAATTCTAGAATTTCCTAGAAGCACCGCAATACCGAAAAGCACCGAAATACCGAAAGCATAGAATTCTTCTACTTCTACTTCTTTACTCCCAACAATCAATTTCTGACTATAACTGGGAGGCGCTGTCGGGAAACAGCTAGAAAATGTTGAAAACTGAGTGAGGTTAAGGCATGTATGAACGAATGATGATGAAGTTTAAAAGACCTACATTTACTACTGCTAAAACATAAAAATGACTTGGCGACAGTGGCCAGCCCAGAGGTAAATTCATCCAGTCTGGTGCTGGCCTTGAGGCTGTAAGGGAGACTATTCCAGTATCTAATGGTTCTTGGGAAATATGAATTCATGTGGTATTGGGTCCGGGAATATGGTACAAAGAAATTTAGGTTCCTGGTTTCAGTAAGATGATGATGATCTACAGCAACAAGATGGTGTTGGATTTTATAAAACATTATGAGAGAGTTTTGGATTCTTTTGTGTTCTAAGGTCTGCCAATTTAGAGCTCTTAGCATTTCTGTAACACTACTGGTGGTACTGTAGTCATTTAGAACATATCTGGCTGCCGCCCTTTGGACGCTTTCAATCTTAGATTTAAGTGTTTTTTTGCCACGGATGCCAAACTGGAGCGCAGTATTCAAGCTGAGGAAGAAATAAGTGTTGTAAGCAGTTTCTTTTATTTTCTGATTGTTAGTCTGAACGTTCCTTTTTATGAATTTTAAGGTATTAGAGGCCTTAGATGATATATTTTCGATGTGGGATTTCCAATTTAGATTCTTACTGATTGTGATTCCTAAATACTTGGCTGTATCAGCGGATTTTAATTCTATACTATGAAGTTTGTAAGGAAATATGATGGTATCTTTCTTAGTGGTTATTCTAAGTACTTCGCATTTATCAGGGTTGAATTCCATTGACCAGTTTGATTCCCATTTTTCTAGTTTTTGTAGGTCGGCCTGTAAGATTTCTGGATCTGATGGAGAATTTATTGTTAGATAGACTATTGTATCGTCAGCAAATAGTCGAGCTCTGCTTTTAAGGGAGTTAGGAAGGTCGTTTATATAGGCGAGAAATAGGCAGGGTCCTAAACTGATCCCTGGGGAACACCCGACATGACAGGTACTGATGGGGACTGTTTACCATCAGCAACTACTGACTGATTCCTATTTTGAAGAAATGACTTTATCCAGGAGACTGTTTTAAGATTCACGCCCAAATTAAAAAGTTTGTATATTAATAAATTGTGGTCTACCTTGTCGAAGGCTTTACTAAAATCAATTATAATTAAGTCAGTCTTTTTTCCATCCTCCAAATTATCAAATATTTCTTGTGTAAAACTTATAAGCTGGGTCTCACAACTGTGTTTGGAACGAAATCCATGTTGGAGGGGACTAAGAAGGTCATTTGAATCAAAATGGGTCATGATGTTAGATACCAAAATACGTTCCATCAGTTTGGAAGCAATACATATTAGTGAAATTGGTCTGTAGTTGCTGGTTTATATTTGGGGCCTTTTTCGTATACTGGGGCAACAAGGGCAGATTTCCAATCATCAGGTACACTACTAGAATGGAGTGAGCTCCTGAATATTTTTGTAAGGATTGGTGCAATTTCCTGGTGCAGTTCCTTGAGAAGTCTGGGCGAAATTTCATCAGGACCAGAGGCTTTATTGGGATTGAGATTTTTCAAAAGAGTCTCTGTACCTTTAATAGTGATTGAGATATCTGGCATTTGCTTAATGTTTTGGGGATTTAATCCTTGAAACCACGGTTCTAGTTCTGCAAGAAATTTCAAACTGAGGGCTTTGGGTCTTGAAAATCAAATTCAAACTGTTTATTAAGAATGGCAGCTTGCTGGGTTGGGTCCGTATATGTTGACCCTTCAGATTTCAAAGGAGATATGCCAGAATTTTCAGTACCTTTGTGTTTTACATAGGAGTAAAGCTTTTTGTTTTTACACCTATCTGCATCATTGCTAAATATGACAGATTCTAGGTATTCCCGATAGGGCTTTCTAATTTCTTTTTGGATTTGGGTTTTGGACTTTGATAATTTGCTTTTAAGGTGGTGATAATCACTGATTTGGGGCAAAGACAAAAATCTGCAAAAAAAACCACTCAAAATACCACTGATCTTTCCAAAACTTAGCATATGCCTTCTTTATGTTGTTTCTGACAATTCAGACTCCCAAAATGCAGCATTTGTTAATGTTAAAAAGTGTTTTTATAAGGAAAGATCAAAGGGTAATTTTGTGCGCAATAATCTGAAAAAAAATAATATTGTTATTGAAAATATACTTAATGCTGAGAGTTCCTTGTTGCATAATGGAGAGCGAGCTAGCAATTATTTTTTCAAACTCTTTCACACATTATCAGGCTGAGCAGATAAAAAAAGATGCGGTCTGTTCCAATTTTTTTTGTCAAAACACACAGGTGAGACAGGTGAGACTAGTTTAACAAGGTTGAACAATTTCATCTACACACCAGTGATCATGTAAGTAATGTATTATTTATACTGTAGGTGTTACATAGGTATGCTTGCCTACCCTATATTTAATACATGCATCCAGTGTTCATTACCTTGTACATGGTTGAACATTTGAGAAAAAGCTACCGTTTTCATCTGGTCTACATTACAATTTGAGAAAGAGAGTTGGAATAAATAATTGCTAGTACGTTCTTCATTATGCAATAACGCACCTTCAGTACTACGTAAATTTTCAATAACGATGTTATTTATTTATTTATTTTATTTTTTTTTTGATTATTGCGCAGAAAACTACCCTTTGATCTTTCCTTATAAAAACACTTTTTTAAGCAGCATATACGTCTATTTTGTATTCTAAACTGTAAAGAACAACAAAAATAAGAAGTCAGCTAACTTTCAGGGAGATCCCTTACTTTTTATGGATTTATGCAGATTTTTACATTTACCATAAATCACCACCTTAAGTTTTTCATAATTTTGTTTTCCTTTTGACTTTTTGACTTTATGATATAATTAATCAGCTTATGGATTTTCTTCCTAATGGAGTTTGTTATCCAGGGGAGGTCACTACGAGGTCTGTTTATTTTACCGAAAAGCATCAATATGCTTAGTCTTTTCAAGAATCTTGTATACAACACGGGTATGGATGTATTAAAAAGGGGTAGAGTAACTCATGAGGATGTGATTGTTTTTACCGAAAAACACCAAAATATCATGTATTATACAACAAAGATCGGTAAAGATATCAACTAACTCATTAGGTACCTTTTTATGACCAAACACATCTTTTAGCAATATTTTATCCGTTGAAGGTGTAGAGGGATGAAGCAGTCATTAGAAATATTTTTGGCAAGAAAATAGGAATTAATTTTGTTGTCACACATCTCCAAGTGTGGCTGTATACAGACCACCTCCCTCCTCCCTCGCACACACAATGGGTGAATGTACTCTTCTATGAAAGAAACTGCCCCTGAGTATAGGAAAGAAAGAGCATATTCTTTCTTATCAGGAGCAATTTCTATCCTAAAAGAGTAGATTCCCTTTTTGTGGAGAGGGGGAGACGTTGAGCTCCAATTAATAGAACAGTATAGGTGATTTTTTGCTGAAAACATTTGTAAATTTATTGCGCACATGCATTACCCGTGCATTAGGGACGAGTCAATTATTATCAGGCGGGGTACATTTTCACATGGTTCACCAAAATTCTTCCGACCCCCCCCCCCGGTTCTCAGCAGAATTATTTTTCCGACCCCCCCCCCCCCCCCCCCCCCCGAGAAGTGACAAAAATTTTTATGACCCTCCCTACCATTCACACACACACACACACACACACACACACACACACACACACACACACACCATATTACCTATTTCATGTCAGACTGACTTCAATCAAAATCTGTCTGAAACACAAAGAACATTTTCTTATTTTAACAGGTTAATTAATCGTGGTCTGTTTAAACTTTGTCAGCATTTCTTGTACTTACTTTCTGCTTATACCATTTAGAAACCTTTTGTCGAATGCTTAATACCGGTAATATTAATTGGGCCACTGTGGGGCCGGGGTCTGGGGGCTGTGCCCCCAGAAGCCACTGTAGTTTTGCTGATGAAAAGGTACCTGGAGAGCTGATATCACAAATGCAGGCATTAAATTTAATTGAGAACAAAATCATATACTTGACATGCTGTTATAGACACTTTCATACTGTCTTCTAGCAAATCAATGAAAAGATCTGTTTTTGGATATGAAGCTGGCCAAGTTTTGTGTGCCATTTCAAAGAAAAGTGTATAAGTTTTAGAGTTAAAAATAAAAGCATCGCAAACGACTGTGTAATACCCCTGCCACTGCATCCACTTTTTCCTGATCTATTGGTGTGTGTTTTTATCACTGTATTACCTGAAAGCAGTTAAAGGTTTGAGGTTTCAGAAAATATCTGATTAACTTATGATTTTTCTATCAACATTTTATGCATGTACATATCCCAAGGACAGGGTAAATAATCCCTACGGGGTCAATTTTGAGAAACACTGGAAACTTTAACTATTCTGATCAATTGCTGTAAGTGTCAGACATGCTACTTCAAACTACGATTTTATATAGATTTGTTTAAGATTTTATGTATGTGGGGGTAGGGGCAGATAACCCCTTATAGGGTAAATTTGAGCATCATGGAAGGCTTTTATTATACTGATCATTTGCTGTAAATTTCAGAACTGCATTGAACTCAGAATTTTGAGAGATTTTTTGATGATTTTATACATGTATAATGCTCCAGGGCAAGGGCAGGCTTTATTAGCCGAAACTACGTAGTCTGGCCCATGTTCCTTCTTCTGAATGTATTCTCTGCTCTTGAAGGAACTATTTCAGATTTTAATCTCTGAGGAAAAAATTTCCACAGTAATTAAAGCTTTTGCTACTTTGATCACTTCTGTGAAGTTTCATCATGATCATCCAAATAGTGAAGGAACTAGAGGCCAAACGTGTGGCGGGGTATAAAAAAAAGAGTCTTAAAGTTAAGGAGTAATGGGGGTGCATTTTTTATAATGAATACTGATGGAAGAATTCTGACCCCCCCCCCCCCCCCCCGCAATATGTCTAATAAAAGATATGACCCCCCCCCTGCTCTGAGACTTTTTGATTTCCGACCCCCCCCCCCCCCAGTACATCACCCAAAAAAATCCGACCCCCCTAAGTGTACCCTCCCCCCACCTGATAATAAATGACTCGTCCCTTACCCAACATTGGAAGATGCAGAAGTCAGTAAGGCAAATGAATGAGATTAATAGTCCTACGTTGCGTTTCATGTCATGTGATCTGCGATTCCCAACATAGAGAGGGCTGTTAATATTGCAGTGATATTTCATACTGTTGTGCATATTATTGCTATATATATTTATATAATGTGTGTACTGATGCCAAATTAAAGTTTGCTTTCAAATTTAAATTCAGCTTTATTTGAGGTCTATGTATCTTAAATATTCCGGAACTGGTTTATATGACTTACGAGTTCGAACTTGTTATTTGGGTAGTTTGACCACTTTCTTTTATCTCAAAACTTCCATCTTTGACTGTTCTTCAGAACCTTTTCTAGCTTTTGCTAATACCGGTACTGAGTGTTTTATAGAATCTTTCGAAATCTGTTCTATTATCAGCATTTTAGCCTTTTAGCATGTTAAGAATTCTTCTGTTTTAAGTTCTGATTTTACTTTGGAGCCGTTTTTTCTAGCTTATGCGTATACACGCTGTGCCTTTTATGAATTGTTACCTTTGAATTTATTTACAAAGTTTACACCATCCTCTGCAAATACGATCAAATTTTATTTACTGTCTTTAGGAAGTGTGTAAATAATGATAAAAGTTTAGATCCTTTAAGAGCAAAGAAAACATTCATAAGTAAGAAGTTGGGCCATACCGCGGTTTCGGCTATTCAAGCCTCATCAGTGACCCTTTAAATCTGGCACAAGGAGCCAGAGGAAAAAAACAGTAAATTTGCAGGTTTAACATGGCAGTCGTCTCAAAGACTGATATAAGTCGAAAAATACCAAAATATTTCAAATTTGTTTAGAAAATGAATCTAAACGTATGATCATTTCTGACTTCTCAGAATATATTCCATGATCTCAAAGGACCAAAAGGAAAATATAATCTGCACTATAGATGAGTGCGGGGAGACTTTTTACGGCCGCCACACGGCACAACATCCAGCTGCAGTGATAGTAAATAATGATAAAAGTTTAGATCCTTTAAGAGCAAAGAAAACATTCATAAGTAAGAAGTTGGGCCATACCGCGGTTTCGGCTATTCAAGCCTCATCAGTGACCCTTTAAATCTGGCACAAGGAACCAGAGGAAAAAACAGTAAATTTGCAGGTTTAACATGGCAGTCGTCTCAAAGACTGATATAAGTCGAAAAATACCAAAATATTTCAAATTTGTTTAGAAAATGAATCTAAACGTATGATCATTTCTGACTTCTCAGAATATATTCCATGATCTCAAAGGATCAAAAGGAAAATATAATCTGCACTATAGATGAGTGCGGGGAGCCTTTTTACGGCCGCCACACGGCACAACATCCAGCTGCAGTGATAGTAAATAATGATAAAAGTTTAGATCCTTTAAGAGCAAAGAAAACATTCATAAGTAAGAAGTTGGGCCATACCGCGGTTTCGGCTATTCAAGCCTCATCAGTGACCCTTTAAATCTGGCACAAGGAACCAGAGGAAAAAACAGTAAATTTGCAGGTTTAACATGGCAGTCGTCTCAAAGACTGATATAAGTCGAAAAATACCAAAATATTTCAAATTTGTTTAGAAAATGAATCTAAACGTATGATCATTTCTGACTTCTCAGAATATATTCCATGATCTCAAAGGACCAAAAGGAAAATATAATCTGCACTATAGATGAGTGTAATTCATATATATATATCTAGAGAGAGAGAGAGAGAGAGAGCTTGATTGATTTTGGAATATACATTTTCTATTCAGAGAGAGAGAGAGAGAGAGCATGACGCTATCAAGTCAATACAATGAATACTTCGGTAAACCCCACCTTGTATGGGCAAATGAGGACAGGCCCGAGGCAGCTTGTTTGTCAAGGGTTTCGACCTGCGACAGCAGACCATTTGTCTCTGACGCCTGAGGAAGACGAGACTACATCTGTTTCGGTTCTGTCTGTATACCGAGCAAGCTTGCTTTGGTTCTTTCTCCGGGTACTCCGGTTCTTCTTCCACATTAAATACAGAATCTGACCGTTACACTGGCACGAAAGTTCGTGACCGGCGTGCGGTCTGAAACTTACATTAAGGTGGTGATTTATGGTTTATGTAAAAATCTGCAAAAAACCATAAAAAAGTAACGTATCTCCCTGAAAGTTAGCAGACTTCTTATTTTTGTTGTTTTTTACAGTTTAGAATACAAAATAGATGTACATGCTGCTTAAAAAGTGTTTTTATAAGGAAAGATCAAACGGTAATTTTCTGCGAATAAATCTGAAAAAATAATATCGTTATTGAAAATTTACGTAGTGCTGAAGGTGCATTATTGCATAATGAACAGCGTCCTAGCAGTTATTTATTCCAACTCTTTCTCAAATTGTAATGTAGACCAGATGAAAACGGTAGCTTTTTCTCAAATGTTCAACCATGTACAAAGTAAATGTACACTGGACGCATTTATTAAATATAGGGTAGGCAAGCATACCTATGTTAACACCTACAATATAAATAATACATTACTGACATGATCAGTGGTGTGTAGATGAAATTGTTCAACCTTGTTAAAATAGTATCACCTGTCTCACCTGTGTGTTTTGACAAAAAAATTTGGACACAGACTGCATTTTTTTTCTTCTGCTCAGCCTGATAATGTGTGAAAGGGTTTGAAAAAATAATTGCTAGGACGCTCTCCATTATGCAACAATGTACTCTAGGCACTAAGTATAGTTTCAATAATGATATTATTTTTTTTTTCAGATTTATTCGCAGAAAATTACCCTTTTATCTTCTCCTATAAAAACACCTTTTACCATTAACAAATGCTGCATTTTGGGATTCTAAATTATGAGAAACAACATACAGAAGGCATCTGCTAAGTTTTGGAAAGATCAGTGTTATTTTGAGTATTTTATGCAGATTTTTGTCTTTGTCCCAAATCAGTGATGATCACCACCTTAAACCCCACAAGTTTTTTGGGAGTTTTTTTTTTTACCGTATACCGGTCTCGAGGAGTCTTATGTCCAGTCAATGTTACAATTACCTCCTCTCGCCATGTGGCATGTGGGAGGGTGAGCTTCATATAGGCTGGAATACCTGAGATACACGTTCAGTTTCTAATTACTGATCAGAAAGGTAGATTGCAGGTACCTCGATGATGTTGTATATCATACCCTGGAAATACCATAATATATTTTTCGGTAGTAACAATTAATATCGTGAGTTATTTGAATCCCATATAATACATCCAGACCAGAGTTCATCCCGTATTCTTAGACAGAATATGACATACTGGTGCTTTTCGCTAATCCTATGCTTTTCGGTCTTTCGTGGGGTACCTAAATACAGGAAAGACCCGGAAAGACGCAAAAAGGCGCAAAAAGACCCGGAAAAGACCCTGAAAGACGGCAAAAAGACCAGGAAAGACGCAAAAAGACCCGGAAAGACGATAAAAAGACCAGGAAAGATAGTAAAAAGACCCCCTAAACTATTTTGTATTACGTTTTGGTATCCAAGAATGGCTTACAAATGTGTTTCTTCGTGATGCAAATAGAAGGGGCACCAAACGTTAACTGATTTTTACCGGCAATTAGTATTATTAACAGAATCGGATATAACATGACAAGTATAGATAGGAAAACTCGAATTCTTGTCAGGAAATATTTGTCAGTAGGCCTAATCGTGTATTTCACTATTGCTATTTACTATAAATATACTCTACATATTCATATATGTTTAATGTCAATTTTATGTTCTTTGTTATCATATATTTAACCAAATCCTTAAAACAGACCAAATACTTTGGCTATTATACGACTAAATAGTTTATAATAAATGTTTTCAGTTTCGTGATTACAGATTACATGCTGACTTTTTTTGCTGTTTCTTTTTAACTAATCATTAATTTTATTGTTACATATTTAAGGGTTATAAAAAAAACTTTGCGACAGAAAAAATGCAGAGAGCCAGCATAAAGGCCCTTGAAAACAACAAATAGAGCAAACGAATTATGATGCAAATGAGGAACAACAGAATTATGGACGAGATAGTAAATATTAAATATTACATATCTTGTTCTTCTTCTTCATCTACTTTCTTTTTCCGATTTATTTACTACAGAAAGACGCATAGCGCCGGCAAAAATATAGTTAAAACAGCAAAAGGCGCAACAGGACACCAAAATACCGGCTTATGTGGCAAGCAAAAAGGCCATCCAACAATATTAGATTTCGGAAAAAGTAAGGACTAGTATAAAAACCTCAAATCAAAATATCGTTTTTTATTCTTGTTTACTATTTAAAAAAACGCAGATCGGCGGCAAAACGGTCCAAAAAAGATAACAAAAAGACGCAGAGAGCCATCGGATGGCAAAAAGACCAATAATGGCAGGAAAAAGACAAACAAAAATATCTTAAAATGTAGAAAAAAAGATATATATAGAACAGTTTAAATCTTCTCCACTATTACATGTATATCTAGTGTTAGACACTACACAGAAAAAAAGTGCGCAGAGCGACGACAAAAAGTTAAATGGAGACAGCGAAAAGACGCAGAGAGTTGGCAAAAAAGACCTTTAAAGTCAGCAAAAAGACCAACTAAAATAGTTTGAAATTCAGAGAAAATATTATGGAATAGTTTATAAATCTTTTCAAAAATCTTTTCAAATTTAATTTCTTCTTGTATTAGATACTACCAAAAAAGGTGTAGAGCGAACACAAAAAAGTCTAATGGACGCAGTAAATAGACGCAGAGAGACGACAAAAAGACGCAGGGAGACGTTAAAAGATGCCAAAAAGACAAAAATGGCAGCAAAAAGACCAACCAGAGTATTTTGAAATTCAGGAAAAAATTTCTAGCTTGAATTCAGTTTCGCTTTACTTCATTTTAAGGCTAGTTATGTCATTTGTCTTGTCTCAAGAGTGTTTTCTTAGAGTAAGACAATGTAAGGCATTTTACGGCTCGCGGTATTGAAAAAACATCACACCTTTGAGTAATCGATCACGCCAAACATAATCGACTCATCACACCTACTTTAATCGATAAAGCTCTATTGGTCTGTATATTGAAACAGTTTGCTACATACTAAACTTTGCAGACCATGATCAGGCTGTTTTTATATTTAGTTGATCAAATCTGTCCCAAAAACTGATTTAGCTTGAGCTTGTTGCGTTAAGAACAAATGAAACGTTGATCATATATTATTTTTTTTAGTATCACATCAGTGAATTGTTTTAAAGGTATTTATAATTTTAAATACTTCCCTTATCTGGAGCCCCGACAGCAGACTATTCTGACTCTTCAACGTCATTATTCACGAATGTGTTTATATTAGCCGAAATAAAAAATTATATCCAAAATCATAAAAAGTAAAAAAAAAACTGCCACAGTTTTGTTAAATCTCTGCTAACTGTTGTGACTGTGGGGATAACCGCCGTGTTGCAGCAAAAATGAATTCAGTGGGCATATCTTGATGGAATGCGGTCATAACGTAGTAAAATAATACGCATGTTTGTCCGTCTGTCCGTCTGAAAACTTTACATGTTCTCTCCATATGTACAAGCCCTCCTTAAAAGATTTCTTTGAAACTTAGGTTAAATTTTCACCTTGTCAAGTCTTATGCTTCGTGTCCACTCCATATCTTTTAAACCGTTTAAGATTTCTTTCCTAAAAATTGGCATGCCCGGAAAAATGACTATGATTCCCCCCCCCCCCCCCGCCCCACCCAGGCCCGTCGGAAGGAAATTTTGACTGGTGCGGCCATGGCGAGCGACGAAGCGCGAAGCTAAGCTCGGGGCAGGGGAGGGGGAGAGGGGCTTCCGGGAGCACGCTCTTCCGGGAAATTTTGAAAATTAGATGCCCTATGATGCGATCTGGAGTCATTTTTCGGCTATTAAAATTGCAATGAAGCCACTGCAGCTTGGTTGTTTATTATACGAACTTCTTAAATTGATAACCTATTAACTTCTATGACTGTCATAGAAACCGTTTTGATAAATACAAGCTGTAAAAGAGCAATTTCATTTCTGCTCTTTTGTAGCATACTGAATCAGCTTTATGTATTGCTAAAACGCACTGGATAAACTGATAAACTATTTGCATTCTTAATGCCTTCGTTAGCCTGTGAAAAAAAAGAGATAAAGTTATTTGTAAATTTTATTTTGAAACCATGAAAACACTACAGCAGCGCGTAGCTAGGAGGCATAGAGGCACAGGCTTCAACATATTTCCATTTGTGCTAAAAGTGAATGGGTACACCTTTGAGGGAATCAACTACTCTGCATCCTCGGGTCAATTCTTATAGGAAACAATTTCTTTCCTTTAAGATAAACATTGAGTTACCCTCTTTAAATAAAGACTTTACTTACTTACTTACCTATTTAAAGAGTTCTTTTTGTATTTCGTTATATGAAAAGACACTTTCTAAATAAGCATAATTTAGCATAATTTCATTGACTAGCTCAATGCAACTTTTACTCCTGGACTTATTAATGTGGCGACATTTCGTTATTTGCACGGACGAAAAGCATAATAGGGGAAAATAAAATACAGATAAACACGCCCAAACTTAACAGTGAAACCATACGACCAATCAAGAATGACATTTACCTGCTTAACAGGTGTTAAATTCTGTAATCTGTGAAGTTCAAGAGCCTTCCGACGTTAATCTCGTTAATCCGTGGATGGCTTTGGTATACTATGTATTATTTGTATCATCGGGTTCATGTTTCTTCTTTTTCGTTTTCTTTTTCTCTCATTTTTTTTCGCTGTTTTCCCTTGCCGTTTTTCGTTTTTGCATTTTCAATTTTTCTTTTCTGGCCGAAAATTTGGGGCGGCCATGGCCGCACCGGCCGCAGCGCTTCCGACGGCCTTGCCCCCCCCCCCCCCCCCCACGCGTATCCCCCGCCCCCGGAAATACGCCCCCACTAATTCGATGATAACACGCTTATATATTAGGATATTTGCCCCATGCGTCCTCATAATTGAGGTGCAATATTAAAATTGAAATGATAATCATTTGTTAGAAAAAATAAAATAGCGCCTGATAAGAGAAGACAGAAAGCAAACCTATAATTTAAGGCTGATGCATAGCATCTCTGTACGATTTTCCGTCTGTCTGGGATCAACCTTTTTATGAACAGATTATCAGAAGTTGATGTCAAATTCTTCTTTTTTCTGTAGTAGTTCTTCGATAGCGGGTAATATCATTATGTGATGTTATCCCTCTGTCTGTCTTTCTGTCTGTCTATCCATTAATAATTTCCGAAACCTAAATAGTCACTTTATGAATACGGTGTCAGGTAAAGGTCAAGGTCACATAGAGCTTAAAGGAACATACCCTATACTTGTCTACAATGGGAGTAGGCAACCCTCCCTGCATCCAGTCTCTCCCTCCCCCCTTTCTTTCTGGTGGTGGGGGTGGGGAGTTAACGATTTATTTTGTGATTTGTTTTCATTTTCTGCCACCGGTAAAGGGTTCGTTTTGTCAACACCAACCGCTGGAGAACCGAACCAGATGAAGAAAAGGCGGCCTAAGTCATCAATTACTCCACAAACGCGACAAAAAAATCAGTAAAGTCAACAGTAGGCTATTTGAACCTTTGTACAGCGGAACGTAGTAGAGGATTATTCTCACCAGGCACTAGACGTCGAAATGACGTCACATCGATGTCAGTACGACGTCATCACGTTTCATCGACGTCAATGCGACGTTATTTTGACGTCATATGCCTGCTGGGATTTGATAATAATTTTCTCTATATGTTGTGCTAATTCTGATTCTAAAGATTACCCACAAATATGTCGTGGGTCAATATGGAAATCATCGATAAATCATCTCTTTTACTCAAAATGGTTAGCTTGACAGTTCGACAGTCTCGCAGCAGATACATTGTTGATACAACATTGAATCAACGTTAGAACGTTGAATCAACGTTGGTTCAATGTTGTGTCTACGATGTGTATAACATTGATTCAACGTTGATTCAATGTTGTGACAATGATGTATGCCCACTGGGAGCTGTTTGTAATATGTTTTAAATAATTCGAAGATTCAAGGGCGTTATCTTAAATATTTTAATTTTCCTTGGCAGCAAAAAAGAATGAGCCTTATATTCAAATATACCCATTAATCTCAAGCTATTTATAAAAGCAAGCCTAAGGAAACATTGCAGATCCTGATCAGGAGCAGCATAGCGCAGTTTCTTACTTAGGTCTACACTCTGCGCCTTGACTGAACAGTTTTTTTAACTTGGAAATGACGCTGTCCGTTCTGTTAGTGGGGCTAGTCCACTAGGCAAAACACCGCAGACTCAGGTCAGGCGCCGCATAGTGCAGTTGCTTATTAAGGTCTACTCTGTTTGCCTTGAATGAACGATCACATAACTTCGAGTTGAACCTGTCCGTTCTGTTAGGTGGAATAGTCCACTAACCTCTCATGGTCTTTGCTTTTCTCTCTCTCTCTCTCTCTCTCTCTCTCTCTCTCTCTCTCTCTCTCGTAGAAAAAAAGAAAAGAAAAATATTGTTTCCTTACAATAAGGCCTAGTCACACATCCACGCAGTACCAACTGGACACTGCATATTCAGAATGCAGTGAGATTTTTGAAATGCAGGCCGACGTCACAGGGCAATGAATATACTATCTTTTACGCGTTGAAAAACAGGACCTTTACATGTTTATCTTTTTAAAGTCCTTTTAGTCTTTTTGCTTCATTTTTTCGGTCTTTTTGATAAGTAAATTTGAATAATCTTCATTTGTAAATAACGAAGCAAAGCAAACGATTAATACACATTATTATTTCTTTATTTTGACAGAATTTGGTTGGTCTTTTTGTTGCTTTAAAGGTTCTTTTTGCCGTCCCTCTGTGTGTGGACATTTTGCCGTGTTTCTAGTCTTTTTGCAAGTGTTTCTATACCGGGTATTAGTGTCATTTTACTTCGTTGTTGAAATAATATAAAATGATATTGGAAAAATGTTAACTATTTCATAACACTGTTTGCATATTTAAACCAATTTAGCTGGTCCTTTTGCTGCATTGATTGGTCTTTTTGCCACCGCAAAAAAAATATTACAAAAAATACTATTTAGAGGGTAACTAATAAGTGGGAATCAGCGTGTATATATAAAATATATGAAGATCTGCTTGATGATTTGTGTATGTCTTAGCAAAATTTTACAGACTTGTATTCAAAGTAAAACATATATGAAAAAAATCAGTTTAAAAATGTTAAATACGTCCTAGTCCTATTTTTTGTATATTTGTTTGTAATCTATTTATTGATAATAAAACCGTAATCAAATTTATTTTAGGGGGTCTTTTTGCCACATTTCTGGGTCTTTTTGCCATCTTTTTGCGTCTTTCCGGGTCTTTTCGCGTCTTTCCGGGTCTTTTGCGCCTTTCCGGGTCTTTCCAGTATATAATGGACCCCCATTGGAAATTTATGGGCTATCCATGGGTATTAAGATCGAATCTTTCGAATCAGTGAAAATGGGTGTGGGTGTTAGTTTTTTAGCTCACCTGAGCCTTTAGGCTCATAGGTGAGCTTATATAGTATAGCCAGGCACCCGTCGTCCATCCGTCCGTCGTCCGTCCGTCGTCAACATTTTCAAACACCTTCTCCTCTGAAACCACTGGGCTGATTGAAGCCATATTTCATATGGAGCCTACCTAGGTCGGGGGAACGAAAGTTTGTTCCGGGTATCTAGGTCACATGACCAAGCTGGCCGCCACGCCCATATATGGTAAAACCCCTTCAAAAGTCTTCTTCTCCAGAACCAAAAGGCCTATGACCTTTAAACTTGGTATGTAGCATCGGGCATGCGGGGCCCATCATAGTTTGTACAAATGATGACCATGCGGTGACCTTGACCTAATTTATGACACGGTCATTTTTGATAGGTTAGGCTTTTATATGGGAAAAACGCTTAAACAGTGGATTTCTCAGAAACTATTTAAGTCTAAGGTACAATACTTGGAGAGGCGCGGTAGTCGAGTGGTTAGAGTGGCTCGGTTATTGTGCAGAAAGTCGCCGGAAGGTCGTGAGTTCGCGGCTCACTGTCGCCATCCGACGACTGGAAAACTCTCTCTGTCAACCCAGCAGTAAATGGGAAGGCTTTTTCGAATTAGGGAAGGATAAGGCAGCGAAAGGAGAGAGATGGGCTCCGCCTTTCATCAGCTGTCCACAAGATACAGTGGGTCTCTAACCCCAACTGCCCCTACGGCTATTACGCTTTGGGAAACCTTTACCTTTTTACAATACTTGGTATACGAGCAAATAAAGATATTATGTCATTAAAGGTCAAGGTCATTCCGTCGGTCCATCCGCTGTCAAGATTTTTAAACATCTTCTCCTCTGAAACCACTGGGTCGATTGAAGCAAAAATTTCATATGGAGTCTCAGTGGGCTGGTGGAGCGAAATTTAATACCCAGGGTCTGTGTCACATGACCAAGATGGCCGCCATGCCCATATATGGGAAAAACCCTTCAAAAATCTTCTTCTCCAGAACCAAATGGCCTATGACCTTGAAACTTGGTATGTAGCATCGGGCATTCGGGCCCACCATAGTTTGTACAAATGATGACCATGCGGTGACGTTGACCTAATTTATGACATGGTCAACTTCGGTACCTTACATTTTTATATGGGAAAAGGTATAAACAGTGGATTTCTCAGAAACTATTTAAGTCTAAGGTACAATATTTGGTATAAATGGTCAACTAAATGAACAGCCGAAGATATTATGTCACTAAAGGTCAAGGTCGTTCTGTGACTTCTGTCAGCCCGTCCGTCGTCAAGATTTTCAAACATCTTCTCCTCTGAAACCACTTGGCTGATTGAAGTCAAATTTCATATGGAGCTTTCCTAAGTTGGGGGAACGAAAGATTGTTTGGGGTATCCGGGTCACATGACCAAGACGGTCGCCAAGCTCATATATGGTGAAAACCCTTCAAAAATCTTCTTCTGCAGAACCAAAAGGCCTATGACCTTGAAACTTGGTATGTAGCATCGGGCATTCAGGCCCATCATAGTTTGTACAAATGATGACCGTGCAGTGACCTTCACCCAATTCATGACACGGTCAACTTCGGTACCTTAGGCTTTTATATGGGAAAACGCTTAAACAGTGGATTTCTCAGAAACTGTTTACGTCTAAGGTACACTATTTGGTATATATGGTCAACAAAATGAACAGCTGAAGATAATATGTCACTTAAGGTCAAGGTCATTCTGTCCGTCCGTCGTCAACATTTTCAAACATCTTCTCCTCTGAAACCACTGGGCAGATTGAAGTCAAATTTCATATAGAGCCTACCTAGGTTGGGGGAACGAAAGTTTGTTCGGGGTATCCGGGTCACATGACAAAGATGGTCGCCACGCCCATACATAGTAAAACCCCTTCAAAAATCTTTTTCTCCAGAACCAAAAGGCCTATGATCTTGAAACTTGGTATGTAGCGTCGGGCATTCAGGCCCATCATAGTTTGTACAAATGATGACAGTGCCATGACCTTGACCTAATTTATGACACGGTCAATTTCGGAACCTTAGGCTTTTATTTGGGAAAAGGCCTAAACAGTGGATTTCTCAGAAACTATTTAAGTCTAAGGTACAATATTTGGTATACATGGTCAACTAAATGCACAGCTGAAGATATTATGTCACTTAAGGTCAAGGTCATTCTGTCAGCCCTTCCTTCCTCAAGATTTTCAAACATCTTCTCCTCAGAAACCACTCGGCTGATTGAAGCCAAATTTCATATGGAGTCTCAGTGGGATGGGGGAACGAAAGTTTGTTACCAGGGTCTAGGTCACATGACCAAAATGGCCACCACGCTCATATATAGTAAAAATCTTTCAAATCTTCTTCTTCAGAACCAAAAGGCCTATGACCTTGAAACTTGGTACGTAGCATTGGGCACCCGGGCCCATCATAGTTTATACAAATGATGACCATGCTTTGACCTGAACCTAATTTATGACACTGTCAGCTTTGGTATGTTAGGCTTTTATATTGGAAAATGCTTAAACAGTGGATTTTCAGAAACTATTCAAGCCTTAGGTACAATATTTGGAATATATGGTTAACTGAATGACCAGATGACGATATTGTCAATAAAGGTCAATGTCATTCTGTCAGCCTGTCCATCTGTTGTCAAGCTTTTCAAACATATTGTCCTCTGAAACAACTTCCCCGATTGAAGCCAAATTTGATAAGGAGTCTTAATGGGATGGGGGAAAGAAAGAAGGTTCCCAGGATCTGGGTCACATGACCAAGATGGCCGCCATGTCCATATATGGTAAAACCCCCTCAAAAATCTTCTTCTCCAGAACTAAAAGGCCTATGACCTTGAAACTTGGTATCTAGCATTTGGAAGTTGGGCCCATCATAATTTATACAAATCAGGACTGTGCATTGACTGTGACCTAATTTATGGCAAGGTCAATTTTGGTGCATTGGAAAATGCTTAAGCAGTTCATTTGTCACAAACCATTCAAGTCTACGACATGCCGATATATGGTAAAACACCTTCAAAAATCTACTTCTCCAGAATCAAAGGCACAATGACCTCGTGGCATGGCATGTAGCATTGAGGACTCGGGGCTCATCATAGTTTGTACAAATCATGACGGAGCACTGACCTTGACCTAATTTATGGCAAGGTCAACTTTGGTATGTTATGCTTTTATGTGGGAAAATTCTTAAACAGTTGATGTTACAGAATTTTTTAAGCCTAGATATATAATTGGAAAATATGGTTGACTAAATGAATACATGAAGACTAGGTCATCAAAGGTCAAGGTCATTTTTTTAACTTTGCTCAAGGTCACTGAGATTTTAAAATTAAAATATGGGCACCTTTTAAGCTACTGGTTTCAAATTTGTAACAAATGAGCGAATTGACAAATTGTGTCTGTTGACAAAAGGTGTCAGGTGAGCTACAGGACCATTGGTCCTCTGGTTACTTCTAGCAGCCTAGCTCATTCCAAAACTCCTTAAGATCTAGTCAAATTCACTGTGATAATTTTATTTTTCTTAAATTAAATTCATATAGCTATATACATAATTTAAATATCATTTAAGTGTGCTCTTAAATACCTCACATGTGATTAATTTTTAAAATTTAATTTCAAAAATCGCTTTTAGATAGTATATGTTACTTTGTGATCTTAATTCCTGAATAAATCTTAATCTTAGGCACCCCTTATTTCGGTGCTTTTCGGTAATTCTATGGACCCCCTTGGTAACTATCTACATACTTTATTCTGTTTTTGATTCAATTTTGATTTTAATTTTATTTATTTTGTAATTGTCTCTACTTTTTGTTTTATTTGATTTTTTTCGCAAATTTAGGATATGAAAATTTAAAGCTTGTACCGGATTTTTATCAAACATAAATTTCAAACTCGTTCAATATAGAAATCTTATTTTAGATGTAACCAACGAAGTGTTCGGCGAAAACGTCGAAACGAGTGGTGCATACAGTGCAAATCCGTTACAGAACATAAAATGTAAACAAGAACTATCAGGAACTCAAAAGAAGCAAAATTATACAGTAAACTAGAACCATTTGCGTGTACGAGCAGTAAAGAGTATATTAGTATCTGTATCTCATTGCTATCATTAATTTTGTTTTGTTCGGCCTTCTGCTGATTCAGTCCTAAAACATTCGTACCTATTTGTTTTATCTCTATCTGCATGCTTTTGATTTTTCTCTGGCCCACGTCGCCGGCACAAGCCAGAATCTATAACAAGTAATGGCCGATCGGCTAAGCATTTGATTCTGAATGCACCCCGATACTATCGGATAGCTAAGTCGGTAGCGAGGTTTGGCCTAGCCTATTCATTTGGAATTTTATGACATTTTATGCTGAAAAAGATGAATGAAAAATTTGAACCCCAACAACTAATAAGCTGCTGATTTCTATAAATGGCACCTGAAACAGATTATCCGGCCTAATTTTTAGCTGTAGTAAGTGGTGACCTACTTCAACTAAAATAGTTGACCAAAGCTTCTCGTAAGCTGAGAAATTACGAGATGTAAACATTGCACCGAAATTCGAGTTGCACTGGAATTCAAGTGTATTGCCTATCGTGCTGTTGTTTTTGTTCAGGCAAGTTTCGATCTCCTCGCACTGACTAGCTATCCAGTCCTCCTTCGCTTTCTTCACTGCCTTCTGATTCCTCTTGTTTGCTTCCCTGTATTCTTCTGCTCCTCCTGCTTCATACCTCTTCTTCTTCAAATTTCTTCTCTCATCACAGAGGTCGAGAACATCTCTAGTGACCCATGGCTTTTTCCTGCGACGTTCCTTCCCAAGTATCTCACTGGCTGCCTCAGTCACTACTGTATTGTAGGTGGTAATCATGGTATCTATGTCCATGTCATCATCCCTCAGACCAATGAGTGGTGCAAATTTTCCACCTATTGTTGCTTGAAAAGTGCATGCCACCTCTGGGTCCCTTAGCTTCTCAAGATCAAACTTCAGTCATAATTATCATTTGATTTCATTCACTTGTCACATCAGCCATCTGTGGAAATGACCCCAACCCATAAAGCCAACAGTGATTACCCTTTATAAATGAGAAGGATGATCTGAATATCACATGACAAAATTGCCACATTGTTGGAAGTCACATGATGAGGCTCAGATATGATCTGAGATTGTAGCTTTGGTTCAAGCCATTTTGTTGTAAATTTGCAAGGTCATAACCATTACTGATTTTTTTTCCAGGTTGTTGATGAAGAAGAGTTAAAGAATGTCTCAGTTTAACTCTGCATCCAAGAATCCACCATGGGCAAGAGCAGGAACAGGTATTGTGGTGAAAAACTATTATTACCGTAATGACCCTAAATATTCGGACAGACAGGTCTGAGCAAACATTGTAGACCTAGATCAAACTGCTCCTGAAGGAGCAATTTGATCAGGGTCTATAATGTTTGCAATTCACTAAGCATCATTTTGATGCTTTAATGTGTGCAAAATCCACTTTCTAAGAATTTTTCGAACAATAATTGTCCGACTTTCGGGTGTCCAAAATTGTAGGATCATTACGGTAACTTTTAATTTTATGGTTTAAGGCTGCATGCAACTTTCAGATGTGTCGTCATGACAAAGTTTCAGAGACATATGAGAAGAAAGGGATGCAGATATAAATGTTTATGTCGTGTGAAAAAGCACTTCTCTTCATATTTGAATATGAGATTGAATGACGGTTTTGATGTGTTTAACATTTGTTGAAACCTGAAGTCATTGTTTACGACTGATGTGAAGGAGAGACATAAACATTGATCATGGGAAAATGTTAAACACAGCAAAAATAGGTTGTTGAATGTGTTTCTTACACAAAGTTGGTACTAGTAAATTAGTCCATTTATTCAGTTAATTTATTTTCTGTGGTGAATTATTGTTCATTTTTATCTGAGTCTTTTGTTTGTAGCTTGGAAAAAGATCACAAACACACATTTCATTTTCATTTGTCACAGTGAAGATTCTGCATGCTTGAGAAATTTACAGGTAAACCATCTGATCCTTTTCTGTCTTACTCAATAAAAAAGAGCAATATGCAAGAGAAAAAATGACAGCAGTCTTTTGAGGCATTTACACTTGATTGGAGGTGGGTTAACAAAAATACCCTCTCTAGGAACATACATTCCTGCATGAACAATTCTCAAATTAACAATGTTATGTGTGTAAGAATAAGGGAGAAAAATTGAAGGAAGATACCCAGATTGGCTCAAAGAAGAATGAAGCCTCTGTTAGATCTGTCTGTCAGAGTTAAATGCAGTCTGATATATATGCATTCATTGCAGGGTCTTTTGTCATGGACTCAAATGAATGTAATTTTCTGACAGTCATAAGCTTACAGGTGCTAGAAAAGACAAAAGAACCCCAACTTTGCATGCCACTTGCTCTCACTCCTTGTTTCAGCAAATTCAAAAACATCTACTTTTATGCATTACTGTTAATTCCAAACATGGCATTATAAAATGACTGTGGAAGTTATTTAATCTTTCAGAGATGGTGGGGACTGGTGGTCTAGCACAGCAGCCCCAAGTGAACAACCTAATGACACAGTCTGTTGGTGGCCCAGCCCCTGCCATGTATAACCTGGGTACGTCCCAGGCCTTGCAGACCCAGGCTTTACAGAACCAGGCACTCCAGACGCAAGCGCTACAGAATCAGTTTCAGCAACAAGTGGCTCTCCAGCAGGTACACAATATGAGCCGCGACACGACAAAACCAACAATGTGGTTGTGCGCCCTGCACAGACTCAGATCAGCCTGGGCATCCGCCCAGTCTGATCAGAGCCTTCGCTGTCCGCATGAAGGTAGCTTAGACCCTTAGTTACCCTTTGAGCACGAAACGAAAGGTCTGGTCAAACTGGGCGAATGTCCAGGCTGATCTGAGTCTGCACTGGGCACACAACCACATTGTTGCGGCTCATATATTCTTTGTACTGTAGTTGCCATAAATAATGGATAATACACCTTTCTGGGCCACTCCCTAAATGTCAATCAAAGTCACCTGATAGTGTATAATTGATCAATGCAACAACTAATTAGCATGTGACATAGTCCCAGGATTAAAATCGCATGTGTTGAATGTCACACACAAGTCTGTGATTTTACCTGGTAGTAAATGAAGAGATGCATACCTGTTTAAAGTGGGCGTGGCTTTGAAAAGGTGAATTGGATTCACCTTTCCAAAGCCATTCCCACTTTCTGGGGAAGCAACTCTGCAGTTTTAATTTTTGCCTTATCAAAGAGGATCAATTTTTAAAGGAAATGATTTGCTCCACTAAGAGCAAATTTATTCCTTTAAGAGAAGACCCCAATTTTAGAAGAGGTTCATTCTCCAAGGAAGCATATAGGAAGTTACAAAAATTGTTCCATTCCTATCGTTGCAAAGAAACATTTCATTTGGCTACTGTTTTATTCAGGTTAGTGATCTGAATTTGCCCAGAGTTGACTATAAAGAGGCTAGATTGGTCTTAATGGGTGTATATATCACCTCAAATTACTCTGCAAGTTTGAATACACCTGACAGTAACCTAGAAATATTCTGGAATGACAGTAAAACTGTGATCAGTCACAACATGGGCAATCTCTTGTTAGCTCTCTTGCTATTTTTACTGAGACATCTTACAGTCTGTATCTACGTAGCTTTTGGTTAAATCATGAATCATGTGTTGCTTATCACTAAGTACATATATTTTATTTGTAACTTCATTTTCTAGCAGGCCCAGAGTTTAGTTCAGTCTCAGCAGGGGGCAGTGTTACCCCAGCCTGGTATTGCTCTGCCCACCACACTAGCCTCTCCCAGTATGGGCACAGTGAGCTACCCAACACTGAAGCCCCAACAACAACAACCGCCTCAGCAGGCCACTGGACAGAAACAGAGAGTGTTCACTGGTACTGTCACAAAATTGCATGACAACTTTGGATTCATCGATGAGGATGTCTTCTTTCAAACTACGTAAGTTGGAATTTTCGCGTACTGTTGGTAAAGAAATATTCATAGAAGCTAGTTGTCTCCCCTGCAACTAGTAGAGTGGGAGAGATAATATTGCTTTTCTAATGCCGCTTAAGCATCTGTCCAGCTCATGTCTAGCTCTGTTTATGACAATGCACATTCTTTAAGAGTTGACCTCTGTTGAGAAAACAGACGAAAATGAAAATGACAGACTTGCTTTATTTTAAAAGATATATCAGAGCTCTAGATACGAGGGAGTATTTAAATGATAATTAAGGATAATTTTTCTTGTTTCTCATTGTAACCATATGTTGTGACCCCTCATCTGAAGCGTCTCGTTGAGACGGTTCAGATGAGGGGTCACAACATATGTTCTTACGCAGAATTAACAAATAATCCCAAATTATCACCAAATACTCCCTCTTATCTAGAGCTCTGTGTCTGCTCACCATAACTCTTACCTTTGAAAGTGGGCATTTAGGAAATTTTTTGCCTCCATCAGATTACAAGTTAATAGTGGAGAAGCTCTTCACCAATGAAACATCAGTAGCAAGGAGATAGAAAACAGATACTGTAATGTGCTTTTGTGATACAGTATGGGACTTCGATATAAACAAAATCTGGCTTTAATAACACTTCTTTTTTCACCAGGTGTGTAAAAGGCCTTATGCCAAAAGCTGGTGACCGTGTGCTCGTGGAAGCCCAGTTCAATGCCAATATGCCATTTAAGTGGAATGCCACAAGAATACAGGTTCTGCCTAGTCAGGTGAGTTACAGGCACTCCTTTCCTTTGTATATCTGGAGCTGAGAATACCATATTCTAAATATTGGGACACCAAAAATAATTACCATAATTGTCCTAAAATTAGAACAGTTTGGTTTAACAGTGCAGTTATGTGTCCAAAACATGCAAAGGGGATGGCAAATAGTGTAAACCCTGATCAGACTGCTCCTTGAGGAGCAGTCTGATCTGGGTTTGCACTATTTGCTTAGACCTAACTGTCCCAATATATAGAATTTTTACGGTATTGTGACTGCATAGGGAATATTTTACACCTGACAGCTTGTCAGTGAAAATGCATTGTGCAAGCTCTGATGGAATAAGGATGTTCCGCAACTCTGTTCTCTTCAAGTATCTGATTTTGTCAGATTAGATATTTAACAAAATTCATACCTTCAGTTTGTTTTAGACGTAACACAGATTATTGCCTTAAGGTATCATGAAATATACAAAAGTTCAGAATTTTATTAGGGAAGCCAATTACATTACAGCTCCATATTTGTTGTATACATGTAAAAACACATGGAACTAATAAATTCTACAAAGAAGGAGAAATATGGGTCTTCAACCTAGAATGGGAGTCAACAGTGTAGACCTTGATAGACAGAATTTGCATATACAATGTATTATCTTTCCAATTCTCTCATATTAATAGCTTTTATTTCATGCTTATAAATATGTTATATAAATGAATGTATGAATAAGCCTAAGGATGGCAGAAAATGGTTACCCAGTGTGTATGCTGTAACTATTAAAGCTCAGTTATTCCAACATTTTCATTTTACCAGTCTCCTGGTCATGGTGATGGGAGGCCTCCAGGCAAGGAAGGTAGCAGATTTGATGGCGGATCAAGACAGCCCCGACCCCTCATGGAGCAAGAGCCACTTGGTAAGACTAGTATTAGACAAAGTACTTTAATTGCCTTAAATATGAAATATATTTGGTCTCACCTACTAGACAGGGTTTGTTCTATTTTTAGTGGTGCTGGAAAATCCTGTCTTGCCCATGGGCTGGGACAGCTTACACGAGCTTGAATTCTGTGTATCTCTGCGCGCTCATCAAAATCCGATGCACCCGGCTTGGTGATTCTATACTTTACGCATTATCTTTTCATAGGAATGAATTTCCACATAAATAAAATGCGAAGAAAGGTTATTCATTTCTTATAATCCCATTATAATCTGTAACTATGTTTTAAAGTCAGAAAAAGATCCGAAATAGTCTGTGTTTCACCTTGACAAATACTGTCGAGGGTGCTGCCATTTTGAAGACGTTACCAACTGATGTTTGAAATGAGGACGTTACATCACAATTAACGTCATACAGGCACTTGCTGTAAACGTCTCAATACAAATTTTCTTTGTAAATATGAATTTCAATTCGAAAATCCAAACATGTTGCTTTGCCAAGGACCTACTTTTTACTTGTTTGTTCACTACAGAAGCCATGAGGCTTATACGGTTGTACTACTTACGGTTGTACTACTTACGCTTGTACACGTTCACAAGAAATGAAATTTCCCTGTTCAGTTAGGTCAGTTTGAAATAATAATTATCCTAGGTAAGAAAACTAATCAATCATTGGTCTTCCAAGCGGACAGGGAAATCCCAACCCGAGGGCATACGGAGGTGTCGGAAACGAGGCTTGCAGAGTTTCCGACACACCCCGTATGCTCTCGGGTTGGGATTTCCCTGTCCGCATCGGAGACCAATGATAGATTCTATTTGTCCAACATATGTGTCACACAGATGCTTGGGGGCCATTTTTCAACATTGAAAACTCTTATCTGCTCAGTCAGATGTGGGTCTGTACTATTTGCTCAAGTATCTTCATGTATTACTGCCATTTCTTCACGAAAACTTTTATGGCCTCATGTTTGCTTTCCTTGACAACAAAATCCTTCCAAAATTCAATATATTATTGTAGGAAAGAATCTGGCTCTAGAAAATTAAATTCTTTCCTGGGTTCGAGGTTATAAAACTTGAGAATAATCTCAAACTCAAAATAAAGCACACTGATTGGCTGCTTCCGAGCATGTGCTCGGAAGCAGCCAATCAGTGAACTTTATTTTGAGTTTGAGAATGTACTCAAGTTTTATAACCTCGGGGCCTGTATCAGTTGACCCCCATGGCAAGGGGGGAAATAAAAATGTTGCGAGTTGCCTTATCCATTCACCTGGAGGTGATATGCAGATAGCAAAGTCATTTCCATCTTCAAATCTTCAACTCATGATGCATATCATTTGTGTTTGCAAGGTACAAAGCCAAAAATTTCTGGAGAATTTTGAAATTAAGCATTAAAAAAAAATGGTGCTCAAGCACAAGGTTGGCAAATGACCTGTCAGTATGAGTATTGACCAGACCAGTGGTCATTACTGTTATAACCGGTTATTAGTGGTCCATTGGTGGTTGATTGGTTGAATGAAACAACCATGGTCAGTTGAAGATACTTAGCATTTGTTATCCCATTTTTACTGGATTCTATAAACAGAGTTAAAATAGTTTCAATACAAGATAATAAGGCTTAATTGAAAATGTGTTTTAAGAGTTGCTGTTGCTCAGAACTGTATTTAAGAGGCCATAAAACATACAAAATCTGAATGTTAATAGTTTCAGATCTTCAGTCAGACTGCATCATACCCACCCAACTTTCAGTTCAGACTAGAGACCTCTAACTTATTTTCTGTAACCATTAATAAAAAATAAATAGGAAAGCAAACGCAAGTAATAAAAGTTAATAAATTTTAAAAGTATCTTTTTCATAATCATTAAAAATATTGAACTCAGTAACTAATTTAACTAAAGCAGTTAACTGAATGAAAGTACAAAATTGAAACAATACTTCAAAGAGATCATCTTGTTCAAATTAGTGATGCTCTGTTAGCTAAAATGCAAATTGGTCTGGGTTCTTACATAAGGAGACGACAAAAGTGTGAAAATTGTAATGAAAACACTAACTGTTAAACAATACATCAAAGAGGTAATTCTAACTTTAACTGCCCCAGAACAACCAAAACTGTTAAAATACTGGGCCTGTCTCTCAAAACTGAAGAAGGTGTGTCCAGTTTACAAGAACTTAAAATGCACAGGGTAATTCTGTGACACCTGTGTTTATTTAGATGTGTGAAAGAGTTATCTGCTGTTATCAGTGAAGTTGATAATTAAAGTTAATCAGAGTGTCATGATAGTGTCAAAATGAAGCCAAAAGACCCTATATGGAACTTCTATTCTGCCCATGATGATGAAAAAAAGACTATTGTTAGGTGCCTGGACTGTAATGCAGAAGTCAGTGCTAAGGTCTTGAGATTGAAAGCGCACCTGATGAGTACCCTTGGCAGGGACGAAACAGTTCATTTTTTTTGTTTCAATATATAGAAGGTATTAAAACCTGACCAAATAATTATCAGTCCAGCATTAAAACACAAAGAACCACTTAAAATTTCCAATCAACCGTTCTGACTAGTATTGACCAGTATTGACCACTTTGGGGAGTATTGACCAGGGCGGTTATAACCGGTTAAAACCACTGGTTAAAACCGGGGGTGGTTTTGACCGCCCAACCTTGCTCAAGCATCTTAAATTTGTTTACCTCTCAGGTCGTCCAAGAGTTAACCGCCGCGAAAGATTTGAGCGTGAAAGACCTCGAAGGCGTGAAGAGCGAGAGAAGCATGAAAAAGAAAAAGAGAAATCTACAAATGGAGATGACAGTGTGAGTGCTGGGAAACGTTCCAGGTCACCAAAGAAATCTGCTTCTCCTAGTCGGAGGTCACGTAGTCCTGTTCGCAGACGTCCAAGGATTGTTCCGCGGTATATGGTACAAGTTCCAAAGTTTTCACTAGACATGTAAGTTATGGCTTTATGTTGTCTGAATGTGTTGAATTGTGTTCATGAAGGGGTTCAATATTAGTGAAATTGCTTAAGACAAGGTAGTCTTTTTCATTTGTGTCTGAAATTCTGTTTAGTAATAACTTGATATTTGTGTATTTAAAAATGTATTTTGTTTGTCAAAAAATGTACCACACAACTAGTTTTCTAGGATCAAGATTTTCAAGTTTATCCTAACAACTTTGCATGGTGTTTTATAGTTCAATTTTTTTTTTTTTTTTTTTTTTTTTTAGGCAAGGCTTTCTCATTAAACTTGGTAGAACATATAAAATCGAGCTAGAGTTTAGATTTTGTGGCATACGTATATAAACATTGTAGTGAAATTAAAGCAAATGCATAACACTGCAACATCGGTATACGACGAAACATAGAAAGACGAAAAAGAGAAGCGACGCTTAATAGAAAAGTCCAAACATAGACGGGACATTTAATAGATTGACGAATGATAGAATAACCAATTATAGAACAATAAGTGTGAAAACAATTATCACTTGACAGCTCGGCAATGCTATTCGTCATTGAACATTCTCTCATTTCAATGAAAACGTTTAAGGTTAAAGGGTTTTGATATACTTGAAGGTACGCATGTTGACTGAATCACATACTGAATGGAACTGTATTGGACACTGATCGAGAAAGCAATATTACTGTGCGTTAAACTGTATTGGTCGCTCATCAGTTGTTCACTACCTCAAAATTCCGGAGATACGTTTAGGAAAAAAAATCTTTTTAAAAAAATAAAAAATAAAAAAAGCTTTGTTGCCGTTAAATGATTGTTAATAAAGTTTTCGATGTTTCTGAAATTTTTCGATGTTATTTCGATCTTTTTTCAATCTTTTTTTCTCTATGTTTAGTCTTTTCTATGTTCTGGCTTTTCTCTGTTTTGTCGTTCTATGTTTCGTCATAGACCCTGCAACATACGTGTATATGGTAAGTATAGGAACAGACAGGCCTGAGCAAGCAGTGGCCTGAGCAGACCCTGTCACAGTATTCAGGCTCAGTGTGTTATAATAAATATTGCCATTTTTTTTCAGGAAAAGTGTTTGTGTTGTAGCGCTGAAGTCGAGGTACAATAATATGTACATCCCCAGTGATTTTTTCAATGCTACATTCCCATGGCATGAAGGTTTTCCCCTGACAAGGCCATTTCAACTCGGGAAGAATTGTACGTTCCATGTGTTACACAAGGATGTTGAGAGATTTGGAGCAGGACAGAATACTGCTGTATTTGATCCACCAGATGCTGATCATCTTTATAGTGCCAAGGTTTGTTAAGGGGTAACAGGGATAATTCAGGAATAATTTTCCATGTTTCTAATTAAAACCATACATTGTGACTCTTCTTTAGAACTGTCTCGGTGAGACGATTTTGATGAGGGGTCACTTAATAGATTTTGGTTCAATAATAAAAAAATGATCTTGTTTTTTGTTGAGAAAAAAAAATATCTTCAATACCCCTTGTTGTCTGGAGTCCAGGGAAAAGTGACAGAGCAATTTTGGAACAATTTTGTGCATTTTTGCAAACTAATCAGAGCTTTCATCAGAGCATTCAGTGATTTTGCCTTATATTTCTAACACTGTTTGATTGATTAACATCATACCAGATATACTGGATCAGTCTGACATTGTGAATGACCTTATACTGTTTATAGATCCCTGTGACCTACACTTCTTGGTTCATTGATTTTGACATATCTTGAGCACTATTTTGTAGATATTAGCTCACCTGTACGACTGTACAGGTAGAGCTATAATTGCACTACCCCTGGCATCGGCGGCGGCGGCAGCGTTAGCAAAATGTTCAAGTTTTATGTTTAAGTTTTTTAAGTGATGGGCAATTCGCTGTCAGGCGAGCTATCCTGTTCCACTGACAGGTCTTGTTATACACTGCCATGTTTTGTGGCGGGTTATTAGCTCACCTGAGCCAGCGGCTCCGGGGGAGCTTATAGGATGGTAAGGCTCCGGCGTCCGTCGTACGTCGTCCGTCGTCCGTCCGTCGTCCGTCCACAATTTCAAACAACTTCTCCTCTGAAACCGGTGGGCCGATTGCAACCAAATTTCATATGTAGCCTCCTGGGACCTTAGGAACGAAAAGTTGTTCAAACGGTCCTGGTCACATGACCAACATGGCCGCCACGCCCATATATGGTAAAAAGCTTTGAAAATCTTCTTCTCCAGAACCAATAGGCCAATGGCCTTGAAACTTAGTATGTAGCATCTGGTACGCGAGTACTACCAAGATTGTTCAAATTATGACCTTGGGTCGACCTTGACCTTTTTTACGGCAAGGTCAAATTTGCTTTCTGGTGCTTTTATATGGGAAAATGCTAGAACATAAGATACCTTGGAAATTGTTGAAGATTTTGGGCTAAAAAATGGTATCTGCATTCATCTTAATGAGTACATGAAGATTTATGAGTACAAGAGGTCAAGGTCATTCTTTGACCTTTGACCCAGAACTCTCATATTTTGACAATTTAAAACTATCTCCTCAAAAGCCCCTGGGCCAATAGAAACCAAATTTCCTATAGAGCCTCCAGGGGTTCAGGGAACAAAAATTTATTATAAGGTCTAGGTCACATGACCAACATGGCCGCCACACCCATATATGGTAAAAACCTAAAAAAATCTTCTTCTCCAGAACCAATAGGCCGATGGCCTTGAAACTTAGTATGTAGCATTGGGTGCACAAGTACTACCAAGATTGTTCAAATTATGACCTTGGGTTGACCTTGACCTTTTCTGCGGTAAGGTCAAGTTTGCTTCCTTGTGCTTTTATATGGCAAAATGCTAGAAGATATCTTGGAAACTGTTAAGATTTTGGGCTAAAAATTGGTATTTACAGTCATCTTAATGAGTACATGAAGTTTTATGAGTACAAGAGGTCAAGGTCATTCTTTGACCTTTGACACAGAACTCTCATATTTTGACAATTTAAAACAATCTTCTCAAAAGCCATCAGGCCAATTGTCCTTAAATTTCATGTAGAGCCTCCAGGGGTTGAGGGAACAAAAATTTATTCATAAGGTCCAGGTCACATGATCAACATGGCCGCCCTGCCCATATATGGTAAAAACCTTCAAAAATCTTCTTCTCCAGAACCAATTGACCAATGGCCTTGAAACTTGGTATGTAGCATCGGGTACTAAAGTACTATCAAGATTATTCAAATTATGACTTTAGGTAACCTTGACCTTTTTTACGGCAAGGTCAAATATGGGAAAATGCTAGAACATAAGATTTCATGGGAAGTTTTGAAGAGTAATGCCCCAAAATTGGTATATATAGTCATTTTAAAGAGAACATGAAGATTTATGAGAACAAGAGGTCAAGGTCTTTCTTTGACCTTTGACCCAGAACTCTCATATTTTGACAATTTCAAACAATCTCCTCAAAAACCACTGGGCTAATTGTAACTTAATTTCATATAGAGCCTCCAGGGGTTGAGGGAATGAAAATTTGTTCAAACGGTTCAGGTCACATGACCATTATGACGGCCATGTCCATATATGGTAAAAACCTATAAAAATCTTCTTCTCCAGAACCAATACACTTGGCCTTTGAAACTTGGTATGTAGCATTGGGTACTCTAGTACTATCAAGATTTTTCAGAATGATGTCCTTGTGTTGACCTTGACCATTTTACGGCAAGGTCAAATATGGGAAAATTTTAGAACATAAGATTTCATTGGAAGTTTTGAAGATGTTGGCCTAAAAATTTGTATATACCATCGTCTTAATGAGGTCATGAAGAATTAGGAGTACAAGAGGTCAAGGTCATTCTTTGACCTTTGATCAAGATCTCTCATATTTTGTCATTTTCAGACATTTCCTTAAAAGCCAAAGGGCTGATTGTAACCACATTTCATATAGAGCCTCCAGGGGTTGATTGAACAAAAAAAAATTCAAACGGTCCAGGTCACATGACCAACATGGCCGCCATACCCATTTATGGTATAAACCGTTAATATTTTTCTTCTCCAGAACCAACACACTTATGGCCTTGAAACTTGGTAAGTGGCATAGAATACTGGAGTACTACCAAGAATGTTCAAACGATGACCTTGGGTTTACCTTGACCTTTTTATGGGAAAATGCCAGAACAGAAGATTTCATGGGAAGTTTAGAAGATTTTGGCCTAAAAATGGTATATATGGTTGTCTTAAATGAGTACATGAAGATTTATGAGTACAAATGGTCATGGTCATTCTTTGACTTTTGACCCAAGACTCATGTTTTGACAATTTCAGACATAAGAATAACCCACTTTGCCAATTGTTCAGGTGAGCGATTCAGGGCCTCATGGCCCTCTTGTTATGTTTTCCTGCTGGCTGTCATCCGTCCAGCGTACGTCTGTCTGTCGATGAGCACTTCGTTTCTGTTTAATAACTTGAGTATTTATTAACAGATTTTCTTCAAACTTTGCATGTGCATTGGTCTTGGGAATATCTCAGTTTTTTCCCCTTATTTCCAGGGCTGTATACTTGTAATAAAAAAAATCTTTATAAAATATCAGTTGAAAGGGATGTTTCTGAAGCTCACAACAAATTAATATGGTAGAATGAACTTCCTGTCAGTATCAAAATTTTGTCTCCAGGGCTATCAGCTCATGCCACGGGGCTATATACACATGTATAAATTTATAATAAAATCTATATAAAATCAGAGTTGTAAGGGATTTTTCTGAAACTTACAATAAATGGTCAAAGCAATAAAAGCTCCTGGCAGAGCTAGTCAAAATATAACCCATGAAGGTTATCTGCTCCCATAAAAATGTATGAATTAATGTAAAAAAATGTACAGAAGGTAAAAGATGGGGTATTGGTTTGCAGTGGTGGGGTATGATGCAGGCGTTTACGATGCATTTATTGATATTGTGCAGTTTTGAATTTTATTGTCTACTTTTTATGGGCTTTAAGGCTCGCTAATTAGTTGTTAAATTTTGTTACAGGTTATGTTGATATCATGCCCCTCTCTAGATGATCTCTATCACAAGTCATGTTCCCTCGCTGAAGACCCCGAGAATGTTCAGGGAAACTTTGTCCATCCTACGCGCCTTATCAACTTCCTAGTTGGAGTCAAAGGGAAGAACGAGCCTATAGCAATCGGCGGGCCCTGGTCTCCATCATTGGATGGTGAAAACCCAACAGAAGATCCTCAGGTGTTGATTAAGACGGCTGTCAGGACGTGTAAGGCTTTGACAGGAATCAATCTCAGTCATTGTACTCAATGGTGAGTTTCGAATTCACATTATAACAAAATCCATTCATCTTGTTGGGTCAAAGATGTAATTTTTAGCTCGCCTGTACAAAAGTACAGGAAGAGCTACTGCACTACTCCTGGCGTGGGCGTTATCAAAATGTTCAACTTTTACGTTAAAGGTTTTTATGTGCTGGGCAAGGCGCTGTCAGGCGAGCTATCCTGGTCTTGCTGGTGATATAGCTAGATGGTTGTCACAAACTTTATTTCAAATAAAGAGTTGTCTTGGGTCAACCAGAATATTCTTGTCATCTCAGTGAATTTACAGTAGTAGATGTTGGTTGACTAACAGTTAACTTTAAAACAAACAGCTCAATTACTAACTTCCATCTTGTTCGTCATGGCACTGCAGTAGCTTGGTGGGTTAAGAGCAAGCCTACATGTAGTAAGCTAGAACTTGGCATGCAAATCTTGCTGGCAGGGGAATTAGGAGGAGCAAACAGGAAGATACACAAATTGTTTCCCTAGCATAAAAATGGAGGAAAAGCGTGGAGATGTAACCATTCACCTTTAGAAATAAAAACGCTGTCCTAGCAATTTACAATATTTTTGAGTAGAAAAAGGATCCATTTACTACAAAAGGAATAGTATTTTCTTGCTTGTGACTAGTAGATATGTATTGAGACATATGTATTGCTCTTCCATTATCAGTGTCCGAAATGTAATCTTTGGTCCAGTTTTCTCGTTTAGCTCTTTCTGGTTTCGTGACAGTGTGCTGACATGCAAAGCAGTGTCTTCTGCGGAATTCCTGTTGTCTCCCGTCTGAAGATTATTGAACAAGGAGTTGTAACTGTATACCTTAACACAACACAAGTAAAACGGATATAAAGAGGCCAGATAATGGAGAAGGAAGTGTTGATGGTCATCTGTCTATTCTAGTCTATCCCATAACCTTACAAAGTCATTGGGGCACCACAGATGACTTCGAAACGATCCCTTTCCACCTTGTCCTGTTTTCAGCTGTCCTAGTTGAGTTGGCAAAGTCCATGTCCGCCCACTCTTTACAATTGTCTTCCCACCTCTTCTTCTGTCTACGTCTTCTTTTTATCCCCAGCCGAAGGCGGAGGGATATAGTTTTGTCCATGTCCGTCCATCTGTCTGTCGGTCCTTCCATCCGTCCGTCATTCCGTCCGTCTGGAGCCATAACTAAGTAACCACTGGAAGGAATTTCATGAAACCTAAAATAGATATGTATCACTATAACGAGCTGATGCACGTGAAGTTTCGTCAGACTGGCTTCAGTAGTGTATGAGTTATTGCCCTTGAATTGACTTAAAATTAATGAAATGAGCCATGGGTAAGTAACCAATTACGGAAACTTCATGCAACTTAAAATGAATATGTATCACCATCATTTGGTTACGCACATAAAGTTTCATCAGAATGACATCAGTTATGCATGAGTTATTGCCCTTGAATCAGTTTGCGATTGACAAATTCAGCCATAATAAAGTAACCATTGGAAGGAATTTCATGAAACTGAAACTGAATATATATCACTATAACCCGCTGATGCACATGAAGTTTTGTCAGGCTGGCTTCAGTAGTGCATGAGTTATTGCCCTTGAATTGACTTAAAATCAATGAAATGAGCCATAGCCAAGAAAACAAATATCGAAACTTCATGAAACTTATATTGAATATGTATCACCATCACCTGTTTACGCACATAAAGTTTCATCAGAACGACATCAGTAGGGCATGAGTTATTGCCCTTGAATCAATTTAAGATTGACAAAGTCAGCCATAACACAGTAATCAATGAATAGAATTCTATGAAACTAAGATTAGATATGTTTCACCAAAAGACATTGATACACCTTGAGTTTTGTTGGAATTGCTTCAATAAGCAATGAGTTATTGCCCCTGAATTGGTTTAAAATCCACAAATTGAGTCATAACTAATTAACAAATGAATGGAATGTCATAAAACTTGAAATAATTATGTATTGTGATGTCACAGCAGTGCACATTAAGGTTTGTAATAATCACATCAGAAGTGCATGATTTAATGGCCTTGAATTGATTTAAAATCCACATATTAACCATAACTAAGGTATCGGTGAACAAAATTACTTGACACTGATTTAAAAACGTATCATCATAGTCCAGTGATGCTGAGGCAAGTGTTTAAGAATGGCTTTAGTTTATGCCTCACTTATGCCAGAGTTAATGCCCTTGAATTGATTTAAAATCCAGCCGTAATCAGAGAAAGAAATTTAATGAAACATAAAATAATCCATAAACGAATAAGGGCCACTTTGGCGGGGGATATAAATTCACTGAATTTACTTGTTTCCTTTTACTAAGCCCTGTAGAATCCTGTTGATAATCATGTTGACCCATAAAAGTATACTGTTTTATACCTATTAAATGCCCAGGGGGTGTTGAATTTTACGAAAGGGGTCATTATTTAGAACATAAAGTTTAGTAAATCAGCCACTTCCAAAATACCTTAAACAGTATTATGGTGGTTGGGTATAGAAGAAACAACTCACTATTTTGCCACCCTTTTTAGTAGGGGTCAGCTCTTGAAGGAAAGAATTTGCTCCTGTAGGAGCAAATTCTTTCCTTTAAGAGTAGACCACATTTCAAAGAGCTGTCTCATCCAGAGAAGCGAACAAGAGTCACTCTAGTTAAAATAACATTTTTTTTTTTTTTGAAAAGAGGCAGGAGCCTGAGGAGGCATTTATTAGAGTAGGGTCATTTATTAGGATTAATATGTTGCAATTCCTTATTATAGGTTTTGAAGTTTCTTACAAATTTTCGGTTGACCAAGGGTTGTGGTAGTATTCAGTAGAGTTAGCAGCCCATCTGCAATGATTTTCACTTTTATTACCTAAATAGCAAAATGTCTATGGTATTTCTTCTAATAAATGCCTTGGGGACATCACATTTCACTGGTCCTATAAATGGCATTTGGGAAACGAAATTTCAGCAACTAATGAAAAAAAATATTAGTGGCCAATATTGTTGAACTTTGGCCCCTTTTTTTCGCGGAGAAAAAAAATGGAGAATGGGGGAGGCGCATTAGAAAGTATATATTGGAAGTAATACGGTATTTACATGTGTCATCAGCTCCTGTTACAGTTTTCTAAAGGGGGATGACTTAATACATAAGCATTTTGATTATTGTCAAAGCCTGTTGCTTATGACATTGTATTACAGTATCTGTATGTAGTTTAATGAAATATTGTTGAACCCAAAGAGGTAAAAAAAGGTAACATTTTCCTGTAGCCTAAAGGCCCTAAGGGCAGTGGAGATAGGAGGTCCACTGTGCCTTGGGCACAGCATATGAAAGGTAGGGCCCATCCATTTCCTTTTGCTGCCTTATGAAAACGGTACAACTCCTGTCTGAACAGAATTTTTCAGTGCCCAGTCTAGATTCTATCTGGGACCTTCTGCACCATAACCAGATGTTTCCAACCACTCAACCATGGCCCTGTCTGTCCAAAGAGGCAGGGAACATGTATTTGATGGCAATAGGTGCCTTTCTTAGGTCTTGTTTCAGGTTACGTCTCCAAAATATTTAGGGTCAGTAGGTAGGCAAACTTTTTTTTTATAAAAACTTTTTTTATGCAAAATGTATAAAAATCCTTTGAATTAGCCTAAATATAGACTTTAAAACCCCATAAGGCCATAAAAAAGTTTGAGAAGGCCCCAAAAACGTAGGGCTGTTAGGTTAACTGGAAACAAGAGATTTTTTTTTGCCTCATTGGTGTCAGTGTTTGCTTGAACCAAATTGTGGATTTTCACCAACCTGGCCTTAATATTACTGGGACAAGCCAAAGAGCTGAAAAATTTTAGTGACCTTGACTCTTTTTATACCCCCGTTTTGAAAAACGGATGTATTATGGCATGGCACTGTCAATCTGCCCATCTGTCCATCCATCTGTCTGTCTGTCCCTTAACATTCTTGTGCACACCATAACTCAGTAACCGTTTGGGATATCTTCGTGAAATTTTAGGCAGGGCAAAGTGTAGTGTACAATAATGGTTGCTCCCCCTTTCTTAGTTTCCAAGTTATGCCCCTTTGATTATTTTTTCCGAAAGTAGTCTTGTGCGCACCATAACTAGATAACCGTTTGGGATATCTTAATGAAACTTCATAAGAATGTGTATGAAGGTCCAACGATGTGTCACTTTTAACAATGGTTACTCTCCCTTCCTTCGTTTTGGTTTTGTTCCTTTGATTAGACTTTTTATGCTTTTTTTTTTTGTATACTGACCTTGTGCATACCATAACTTGGAAACCGTTTGGAATAGCTTTACAGCAATGTGCATAATCACAAGACTGTGTGTCTCATATTAGAATGGTTGCTCCCCCTTACTTAATTTTTGAGTAACTCCTCTGATTAGCTTTTTAGGATAGTCCCATTCACTCCATAACTCCTGAAACCTTTGAAATATTATAATGAAACTTTGTAGGAATGTGTATAATAATAGGGCAATGTATCATGAGCATGAACCACAACTCTTGCTTACTTACTTCCTGAATTATCTGCCCTTGCACCAATTTCCATTTTACTCAACAATTCCTTCGCCGTTTGAAATATTTTAACAAAACTTTATGACGATGTGTATATTGTCAAGGGAATATATTAGGACCAAAAATGGTAACTCTATTTTACTTAATTTATGAATTATCTCCCTTATTTGACTTTGGTATTTCTCATCTTCTAAGCTGCATCACCTTGGAAGCTGTTTTTGGTACATTAATAATTTTTGATGTGTTAGATTGCAGTCATTAATGACAGAGTTGTTTCCCCTGTTTGTCTGCCTATCCATCCTTCTATTAACAATCTTGTTCAATCCGTAACTCCTTCATGACACTGAAACGGGCGTATTATGCACCGCTTGCTAAGCTCTTGTTTCAAGGTGGCAGGAGGACTTAGATTTTATTTCCTTTTTCCTCATTGAACTTCTATTTTTGGAGGTCTCTCCTTTCATCCAATATAAATGCCCAAGTATTTGAGTTTGGCTGTTGATATTTGGATGACAGCTTAGGGTGGATAGATATATTTATGTGCTTAACTTTTGGCTGTATTCTATTAAAATATGAGTGAGCTACAGTCAAGGGTCAAAAGTCTTTCCCCAACAACATATTTTCCATAGACTTCAATGGATTTTATAGTGTGTGGTGAATTGTGCTGTAGCAATACTGCTTTGCATACGATATTAAATTTTATATGATTAGGAATAGCAATCATTTTGGCAGCATCAAATAACTTTAATTTGAACTCTAATTAATTGTTCTTTAAGAAATATGCTTTTAAAGACAACACCTATACTTTTTCAGCAAATTTCAGACAACGTCACCATTGACATGAATAGAAAACTGTACTTCTGAAAATTTTATTGAAGTTTAAACACTTGTAGTTTAATTGTGAGTAGGTTTAGGGTAAGCTAAAATTATTTTATATTGCAGAAATCATTTATGTTATTAGGTATGCAAAAACTATTATAAAAATTTGAACACAAGACTCACAGTAAAATTTCTTGCACACTTGCAAATGCACTAAAGTCAATGGAAACATTATTTTGGGGAAAGACTTTTGACACTTGGCTGTATATCTCTTTTTAAATTTTGAAAGTTTTCCAACTTTTGAACTGCTTCATTTTGGAAACTGAGGTTTGGTATGTTAGCAGTAGTTTTTGATATGTAAAATATTTTCATAATAAAGAGGCCATTCTAGATTCAATAGCCACATAGTTATCACTCCTGGGTGGCTGTGAATATCAAGTTGGGATATTATGCGGCGCTTGCCAAGCTGTTGTTCCAGCTTTTGAATTGTTTACCTGAGAAATAAATAAACAAAAAATAAAATTACAGATTTTTGAACTGTAAAATTTTTAGGAAGATATGCTTGCACAGTCTCAAAACTTTATTTTTAACAAAATTTTGGCATTTGGAAGTATCCTTACTTTTAGAAGCTGACCAAAACTGTAGACATAGAAATTTGTTTAGTCAACAGTATAGTGCAAGAAGGGAGTTCAGTAGCAACAGGTTGTAGTGCAAGGAGTTTGGAAGTTCAGTAGCTGGGTAACTAAAAATTTGTAGAGTCTTTATATCACTTAGAAGGCGGGGAGTCCTCATGTCTTTTTTAGCCATATTATAAGTTCTTTAGTTTTATACAGTTTGGATGCCTACTTGAAAATGTTTTTATCCTGTTATAATTTATAATTGAACTTTATGTAGACATTTTGACATTTATACAGGTATCGGTTTGCTGAAGTGCGCTATCTGAGGCCGGAGGAGATGCACAAAGGGAAGTTAGTCCCAGCGCGTGTAGAAACCACAGTGATTTTCCTGCCAGATGTATGGAGCTGCCACCCCACCCACCTTGACTGGGAAACACACAAGCTGGCATACAAAAAGCAGTTGCAGAAAAAGTTGGCCCAACTTGACGGAAAGGAAGAGACTCAGGCAGAAATATATACTAAATTATATACATATATTGTCACTTAATAATAACCATGTTTGTTTTTCCTTTAAGTGCCCTGGTTTAGTTCAGTCTTTTGACTGACTCGAGTTGATGTATATTCCCACTGAAGAAAATTCATTCAAGTGGTTGAACTTGCTACGGATGCTTCATGGACCAAAATTCAGCATTGTTATTGATAAATTTCTAAGTATTTTGCATTTGTCTAGGTGATTTATTTGTAGCATGAAAATGCACATGCTGCATTCTGCAAAATATGGTGCATACTGCGTAAGCAGTTGTTTTGGACTGAACAAGTGGAGTGGCTATGCTGGGCAGTGGTATTTTTTTGATTGAAATTTTTTATATGAATGAGAGGGTTGCTGGATGGATGTTTTCATTGTTGCAGCTTTAACATAAAGAAAGATCCAGATAACATGATAAGATATGAGGAGAAAATTTGGCTACTCAGTAAACATGATTTTTAGGTTGTGACAAGTTTTGTTCATTTGCAAATGTCTTTGAATAATTGGTTTCGTTGTTTGAAGATGGAGAGAAGAAAAAAGGGACAAAAGATATAAAAAAAACACGAAATAATACATTAAAGAGGGAGACACTTTTAATATATTGGTATAGGAAAAAGTACACTGCTAAAAGTAACACTATTATAATAGAATGTGTGAAAAGTTAACCTATAAAGGCCAAGAACATGGCTGTTTATCTCCTGTCACCAAAACAGTCCCTAACTCAGTCAGTCTGCACTTCTGTGCCAAAAAAGTAGTAGATTTCATGTATTATTATACAAATTAAACTTCAAATCAGTCTATATATAATTTGACCAAGTTTCTAATTCTTTGTACTTATAGTGATTGTGGTGATCAAATTGAAAAAGAAAAAAAAATCTCCAAAACTGGTTTGTGATGATAAATTGTTCATCTAAATGTGCATGTAAAGCAATAAGGTTGAATTACAGGCTTTTAGATTTTGGAAAACACTAACACATTTGGAATTTTAGCATTTTGTGTGGTGATTGTGGAGATAAGCAGCCGTGTGAAAGTGTTTGGAAATAATATAACAAAAGTGATTATAACAGCATAAAGTGTATAGTCAGTGTTGCAAGTTGGTTAATTTTTTGTAAAAATTGCCGCAGTGGGTAAAAACTTGTCCTGACTTATAAATCATGTCAGTCCATTACTAGAACATCATCAACATAAAACATGCATGCACATGTCATGACCCCTACTGAAGAGAAAGTTGAAGATAAAACATGATTTGATTGGTTGTAGGAAGAAGAAGAGGAAGGAGATGTCTCCCTGGGAGAGAACCAAGACCCCACCCATTTCACTGACCTTGACCCGAAAACTATGAAGGTATTGTAAAGCACAAATACTTTTTCTGATAAGTCAAAATGAATGATGGGTTTGATGATAATTTCCTGTTAATAATGGCCCCAGAATACAAAATACATCAGTAAAAATTGTCTTTCTGTCCATTTGGTCATCTATTTGTCTGTCAGTTAGTCAATTTTTAGGTGAAAGTTTTATGTAAAACTGTCTTCAGTAGGGTGTGGTACTGGCTGTTGGTATACAGAAGCCCCACTCAGAGCTCCAGATAAGAAGGGGTAACAGGGATAATTCAAAGATGATTTTTCTTATTTCTCAACGAAAACATACGTTGTAACCCCTCATTAGAACCCTCTCGGTGAGATGGTTCCAATGAGGGGTCTCAAAGTGTTTTTATTGAAAAAATAAAGAAAATTATCCCCGTTGTCCCTGCTTAACTGGAGCACTGCCCACTCTTGTGCTGTAGTTTCTGTATATTTGCCATGAAATTAACAAGCCTTATTAGCTTCACTTTTTGTTGCACCTGCTTTAGCAAGGTGCGATATAGGAGTTCACTTTTCCGTCCGTCTGTCCATCCACAATTACCATGACCCTAGTGTTTAAGTCCACTTCTCTCAAACTATGATACCTACAATCATCAAACCTTGTATAAAGTTTCTTCTTAGAATGTTCGCAAAGTATGTTGCACTTTTTTCTACCCTTGACCTACATTTCATGCTCTGCTGACTTTGTAAAATTCAGTATCCAAAATTACCTTGACCCTAGTGTTTAAGCCCATTCCTCTCAAACCATGATACCTACAATCATCAAATCTGGTATTAAGTGTTCTTCGTAGAATGTTCTCAAGGTATGTTGCACTTTTTTCTATCCTTGACATATATTACATGCTCTGCTGACTTCGTAAAATTTAATGTCCAAAATTACCTTGACCCTAGTGTTTAAGTCCATTTCTCTAAAACTATGATACTGCAATCATCACACCTGGTTCTAAGTTTCTTCTTAGAATGTTCCTGAGGCATGTTGCACTTTTCCCTACCCTTGACCTACAGTAGAACCTCGGTAATTCGAATTGACAGGGACCACGATATTTTATTCGAATTATCCGTAGTTCGAATTTACGAATTCGGGGACTTCCGTTCATTTCCGTACATTTCCGGAAATCACTATTTCGGCGGGGCCTTGTCTGTGAAGCAGAAAGAGAGATAATATCGGTCAGATTAGATATTGAATTTCTTTATACTTACAGAACCTCGTAAATTTAAAGATAAATGAAGAAAAAACAAAATAAGAATGTAAATTATTTTTATTTACACATACACAAACTGTATAAATAATAAACATACCAAAAACGTTAGAAAATTCATGAACTCCAATGGATGAACAATACGTGCAGCTCGAGAAATTCTCATGCCGGAGTAAGCAGCTGGCGAAGACCAAAGCCTGTCGGCACGGAAACAGGCTTGTGGTGTTCCCCAGTTACTAGCGCAGACTTGCTTTTAGTCTCGGCCTACAATCACTGTACTTTCACTTTCAGTTTGATTTTCTGGGAATTAGGCTACTTTCAATTTTCAGAGAATCATTGAACCGCTTCATGCGAAAGGCTGTTGAACGACATATAAACTGGGAACAGCGAAAACACAAACTAGTCTGCGAAATCTGCGCAGTCTAGCGAGAGCATTCGTTTGGTTCCCTGTGCTAGCAACAAAGACTCTGACCAGAAATGCGCAGGTGCGCATGCTGGTATGAGCCTTTGCTGTTCGCTTGCGAATGTCATAAACAGCCGTTTTGCGTATTGCAGCTCTGTTTTCACAGTCCCATTTCACAAAAAAAAAAAAAAAAAACACTTTCACTGACTGTCTCTCGGCTGAAAAAATCCCGTAATAAGTGTCTGTTTACCACATCTTTTCTCAAAGTCCTGTTTCATGAGCATATCGTTCATGCGGCCTAAACTGTTCAAGAAATCCACAGAATTATCACACTGTTCAAAATAGTTTCTCAGGTTCAAACACGCATCCATGGCTTCAGAAATGGAGGTCGGCGTCTCTAACTCTTGATGTTCATCGTTAAGCTCTGTGTGGTCATCGTCGTCATTGATGTCGACGTTTCTGGCGCTGATGATGTTGTCAACAATGTCGTCGACGGATAATCTTTCACTGGTGGGAATGTGATCATTGACAGTCATGTACTCTTCTAATCGTGGCGTTGAAATTCCCATCATTGCCAACCTTGCCAATGGGATGTCGTCGTCAGGGTCGTCGTCGGGATCGGCAACATATTCGACGCTGCCGGCGATAGCTTCTGGATGGATGAAGTTAGCGTGTCTGAAGCAGTTGGCTATTGTCTTTGGCAGTACATTCTCCCAGGCTTGCTGCATCAGTCTGATAGCGTCAAGGATGGTTAAGGTAAACTCTTTCTTAGCGTCAATAGCAGCCATCTGACGAAGAATCACACGTTTTCGGTAGTGCGTCTTGAAGTTCTGGATGACCCCTTGGTCCATGGGTTGCGTTTTACTTGTCGTATTCGGCGGCAGGAAAATCAGCTCGATAGACTTCAGCGATTTGATGTGTGGATGCGCCGGACAGTTGTCAACAATCATGGCGATTTTTCTGTTCTTTTTCTGTAGCCTTTTGTCAAGGTTCTTAAGCGACTCGCAGAAGATTTCGGACGTCATCCATGCCTTCTTGTTACTGGTGTACTCAGTCGGAAGAGTTTTCTTGTTCTTGAAGCACCTTGGCCTTGCTGATTTACCAGTGATGAAGAGAGGCAGCTTGTGAGTCCCACTCATGTTTGCGCATACCATAGCTGTCAGGCGTTCTTTGCTTTTTTTACCCCCATGGCAGTCAATGTTCTTGAATTCTAAGGTCTTGTCAGGTAGCATGCGATAGAACACGCCAGTCTCATCAGCGGTATAAATGTCATCGGCACTATACTGACTCAAAATGCGTTTCAGCCGTAACTGCCATTCAGTCATGTCGGTCGATTCGGAGTCGACCGACTTTGCCTCACCAAAGACTTTTTTAAAGGTTATGACATTTCTTTCTTTAAATCTCTCCAACCACCCCGATGAAGCCTTGAAATTGTCAATTTCAAACTTAGTGGCAAATTCTTCAGCCTTAGCCAGCAGAATTGGTCCTGAGACTGGTATGTTTTGGTCTCTTGCCATTGTAAACCACTTCAGAACGGCATTTTCAACATCCTCAAATGAGCCAATTTTCGCATTTTTACGTTTCGGGCCAAATTTGAGGTACGAGTCTTTAATTGATTCTGCATTCTTAAGCCACGTAGACAGGGTACTGTTAGGAATGTTGAAGTCTTTGGCTATCGCAGACTTGGACTTCTGGCCTTTCTCTACCTCTATGTACTTGGTCTCGAACGTCTTGGCGTCGTACTTTCTCTTCACCCCCCGTTTCCCAGTCGCTGACCTGGCTATCCCCCCGTTACCGGGTCCTTTACCAGGTTGCTCAGCTGCAACAATCATACTTTCCGACCCAGCTATCCCCCCGTTATCGGGTCCTTCACTGAGTTGCTTGGAGACAGAGATTCCTTCAGACATGCTGTAAGGTAAGTGAGGATGCCATTTTTTGTTCCAGTTTTTATACAGATCGGAAGGATTTGGAATGTTAACAGACTGATTGACGGCTAGTCGGTGCTCACTTTGAAAATGCAAAAACAAAAGAAAGCAAAAAATAAATGGAATTTAAATTAAGTCGGTATGGCCTTTAACATCACCCAGTTTGCAAACTTCAAACACGATAATCCCTGTCAAATCAGGTGATTAAAGACACCTATTACTCATCCGATAATATGACCTAATCACGTAACAGTTAATTGGTAGACCAAACAGACGCGCCAGTTACCTGTACAGCCAACTGTAAAATTACCGGAGGGTCAAATTGCTAATCCTTCGATGACAATAGCCGTAATCTGCCGGCGTGAATTTAGGGCAAAAAATTTTATTTCGAATAATTGAGGTGTATTTATAATGAATTAGCATAGAATTAATAGGCTTACGATCGGGACCGCGTTTCAACTTCGAAAAATCCGGTATTTTCGAAAAATCGGCGTTCGAACTACTGAGATTCAACTGTATATTTAACCCTCTGCTGACTTTGTAAAATTTCACATCAAAAATTACATTGACCCTAGCCCGTAAGTTCATTTCACATCAAAAATTACATTGACCCTAGCCCGTAAGTTCATTTCTCTTTAAGTATGATACCTAGAATCATCAAACCTGGCAAAAAGTTTCTGCATAAAAAGATCTCAAGGGATGTTGTACTTCCTTCTGCCCTTGACCTTTATTTCAAGGGCTGCTGACTTTGTAAAATTGTTGGCTTTGGAAATTCGTAGGTCAACCTGGCATCCACATTTGTATGTACTCTAGCATTAAAGTACATTTCTCACACTCGAATTTTTATACACGGATTCATCAAAGCTTATCTAACCATGATCTCTGCTACTGTGGAAGAGCAAGGCAGGTGGGACATAGCATTCTGTGGAATTCTTGTGTTAGATAATTATAATGAGAAAACCCAGCATATGCTATATAGAGAAACAAAAAAAATTCTGAAAATTATCAGCAGAACCTACTGATACTGGAACCGCTGTAATAAATTTTAATTCACAAACCAGACTTTGTGCCATTTATATCATTGATTTTGCTAACAAACTGCTATGGTTGGTATTGCATGATTTCTGTATTTTGAATTCTAAACCTGAACACACATAGTTCAGGAGAACAAACAAGTAAAACTTGTTAGATGGAATTTATTCCAGAGAGTTTTTGTTTGGAGACTGTTTGCAACACAACAGGGTGGTCTTCAAGTATATAAAGGTGTGAATAAGGTTGCTTCTTAAAATAAAATGGTAACACATATGGTCATTGTTCATGTTTATGTTACAGATAATTGATCTGAGACGAGAGCTGGAATGTCGTAATCTGAGTTCTAAAGGTCTAAAGTCTCAGTTGATAGCCAGACTGACAAAGGTCTTGAAGACAGAAGAAGAGAAGGAGGCAGAAGATGCCGCTAACAAACCAGATGTTGTGGTGAGGCCATTTTATTCAGATGAGTCAGTACAAATATAGTAACTCAATAAATATACAGTGGGATTAGATAACAAGCTTTGCAACTTATAGACATTTTCTCCCGAAAGTACTGGCTTAGTTAAGTGGTTACTTTGCTTGGTATGGTTCCAGATTTGATAATCACCCGTACATCTAAATACTTGAAATATTATGACACCATAACAAGTAACTTAAATCATCCTAAAATATTTTAAAAAAATGAAAAAAAATGAATTTAGTGTTGTGCGATGTGTAAAATCTTACTTATGGGATGGATACATTATAGACTATGACCAGGACTGCTCTAGAATGAAGTGATATACATGCTTTTCATCTAGGAGAGAAAGATGAAAAAAATCAGTCATATATTCAGTCTTACATGTTTGATATCATTGCTGAGATCCATGACATCAGTGAAAGTGAAAAGTGATGTCACCTTGTGCAACCTGAACCTGAATGCTGTCTGTTGTGACATTCATGGAGGCTAAAGAACGGCTGCTGTAACAGGGGAAATCATTTACTTTAGCCTATGAAAGTAATAAATCCTAGATCTTCAGCTACAGTGGAAGAGCATGTTCATGGAATTGTTGTTCACGGTTTTAGAGTTGCCATTTAGCAACTTCTTTTGGACCAGATTTTTCCAGTTGTGTCTCCAGATCCAGAAAGATTCGTCAGCTAATACGGTTATCTAGAAAGAGTTCTATCAAGGATTGTATGTATCCTACTTCATTATACTGCTTATTCCTATTTTCAGGAAGAAGAGCCAGTAAAAATAGAGGTTTCCATGGAAACAGAAGAAGATGATGAAAAGAAAAAGAAAGAGGTTAGATTGACTTCACATTACCTTACTTTGTGGGATTGGATGTTACACATAGTTTCATAATTATGTGGTATCTTCGCTTGTATGATGGGCAAGCAGTAGGTCTGATGCATGGGAATAAATCTTGTCTCATGAAAGTGCAAAATGGAGAGGGCTTGAGCAAGGTTTATGATCTTGTTCATTTTGTTTTTAGCTCACCTGAAAGAAGTTTAGGAAGAGCTATTGTACTACCCCCGGCGTGAGTGTTAGCGGCGACAGCGTCGGCATTACCAAAATGTTAAAGTTTTACGTTAAAGTTTTTTAGGTGATGGGCAAGGCGCTGTCAGGCAAGCTATCCTGTCCCGGTGACAGGTCTTGTTGGTTTAATAGTGTTTCAGGTCCTTCAAAGTTAAAATCCATGTGATAAGACATCATGTCATATACCTAGTTGAGGAGCAACACCACAAAATCCACAGAGTGACATTCAGCTCAGCAAAGAGTCAAATCAGCCTGGGCATCCACCCAGTCTGATTAGAGTCTTCACTGTAGGATTGTGGATGCTCAGGCTGATCTGAGTCTTCAAGTGGTGCTTATTTGACAGTAGTGTACAATGGGTACAATTTCGGAGAAAGTAATCCAACCATTTTCATGCTTACCTCCTCTGTCAGTGAGGGTGAATACTGAACGAGTAGAATTTGTCTGCTGTAGAGTGGCAGAACATATACACTTTAAATCTTTTGTATTAAATAGGATGAGGAGAAGAAGAAAGAAGAAGAGAGGAAGAAAGCAACATTAGAAAGACGGTATACCCTACCAGAGAAACCAAGTATCCTGGTATATCCTAATGCCACTGCCAAGGGAGGTAAATTTGACTGCTCTGTGATGTCCCTGAGCGTTCTTCTAGACTACAGGCCGGAAGATAACAAGGAACACTCATTTGAGGTTTGTGGTATACATCTCAACAATTAGTTTGCATTATAAGGTTGCTTGTTCAAAATTAAAGGCAGTGCTATTGTTGTCAATCTAGCAGTCTTTTTTTGGTGTTGGCAGATTTTGTCAAGTTTACTGATTTCATGTTGTAAGTAGTCACCAGGCAAGCTATTGTCTGTATTGAATAGCAAACAAAATAAAGACAAGAACCATTCTGTTCGTTTAATTGCTGTTTGATTCTAGTCTGACACATGATTAATACCTACAAACTTACCATTTAACAGTCTCTATCTGCTTTATTTTAATAATAGAAATAAGTTCTGTAAAACACTTATATTTGGCGGTCACTTTATTTTGGCGATATTGGCGGAAATGAAGAAAACCGCTAAATTTAACTGCCGTCAGTTACTTCTTTATCATGAAAGGAAAAACTGTGGCTGAGCGTAAAGTTCAACCCCACCACCCATCCATAATAGCAAACATACCATTATATTATATAAGTTCAACAGAATATTTCCGACAAACACGCCGGGGGAATGGATTGTGATAATGCGAACTAAACATGCCATGCTACTTAGTATCCAAGCCTTGTTGATTAAATCAGAAGTAACACAAAATCTGTCCACCATAAACAGTTTATTTATAAAGAGAAATGCATAACAATATGCTTGTAATCACTGCATTTACAAGCATAAATACAGAAATGACAATGTCCACTCCGGATGACTACGGCAGTAAACACGTATTCCTTATTATTTTTAGTTTTGTTTTTTTTTCCCAGAAATTACAGATCTGCCAAAATAAATATCAGCCAAAAGGTCCATTTATTAAGGCCCCCCAAATTTTGCTGCAAATTTATTTATTTATTTTTTTTTTGTGACAACTTATGTGCCACACCAAAAACCTGTCATCATGGTCAAAATTGACCGAGGACAGTATCGATAGAAAGAAAAAAAAGAAAGCCCCCAGATATAAGTGTTTTACAGTAATTGTTGTTATGTCAGACCCCTTTGTGTATAAAATCTGTTCATGAGGCACACATTTCTCCTTTCAGGTCTCTTTGTTTGCAGAGTTGTTCAACGAGCTGTTGATGAGAGATTTTGGTTTCCAGATCTTCAAAGCCTTGCATCAGGCCCCAGAGAGACCAAAAGAAGATGAAAAGAAGAAGAAAGAGAAGAAGAAGGATGAAAAGTCAGAGGAAAAAGAGGAGGATAAGGTAACAGTTATATCTCAGAGATTTAGATAAACGTGCATATTGGTGTTGATTCAGAAATATTTATAGTTTCTACTCAATTATATGAGCCGCGTTACGTGAAAACCAACAATGTGGTTGTGCACCCAGTGCAGACTCAAATCAGCCTGGGCATCCGCCCAGTCTGATCAGAGTCTTCGCTGTCCGCATGAAGCTAGCTTTGACCCTTAGCTACCTTTTAAACTCACAGAAAAAACTTTGATCTGACTGAGTGGATACCCAGGCTGATCTGAGTCTGCGTCGGGCGCAAAACCACATTGTTGGTTTTCTTGTGTCAAGGCTCATATTTTTTTTATTGCCCCTATGTATTGTGTAGCCACTCACTGAAGTCAGAAATCAAGTCTTTTTGCATTCATAGTACTGGTGTACATATTTTCTTGCAGGAGCCAACAGCCAAGAAAAAGAAATTAGAAGACAAAGACAAGAAGGACTCTGATAAGAAGGTGAATATTAGGAATTTTATTGTAGGAATGACTTCTGTTTTAGTGAAATTATTGGTGAATACATGTAAATGCAAGCATCTCATTACTGAATGAAGTCACATGTTAAGTTTGTGAGTAATTCGCCAGTATTTGTGTACTCCTGTAAAACATCATTGGACCGATTCAAATTCAGATGAAACGTAGTCAAGATAAAACAAATTGAAATGTAAGGAATATAGAAAATTCAAAGTATTACATTCTGACTTTGAAATATCTTGGACGTGGAGGTAACAAGTCAAGTGAATTTATTTTGCTGATTATAGGAAGAGAAAGAGGAAGAGAAGAAAGATTCTAAAAAGGAGGAGTCTAAGGAAGACAAGGTGAGAAGAAATATCACTAAACAATACAGTAAACCTTTCTGTTGTAGCCCAAAATATTGGGACAGATTCTTTCCTTTAAGAGTAGTCACCTTTTTGAATGGATTTTAGCAAACATAAAGTCACAAATGTTGTTTTTGTTGCACCTGCTTTAACATAATGTATATTTAAGAGTGGGAGGAATTATGTCTTCCCCCGAAGGGGTCGGAGACATATTGTTTTTGCCCTGGTTGTCTGTCTGTCCGCCCATCCGACTGTCACAAATCATGTCCGCTCAGTAACTTTGTAACCAATTGAGATAATTTCAAGAAAGTTAAAAGAATCATCAGACGAGGTGCAGAGAGCAAGACCCGTAACTCCACCATTATGCCCCTTTGTAAATTTTAGTTTGGAAATCGTGTCCGCTCCATAACTCTAAAGCTATATGAGATATTTTCATGAAACTAAGTGCAAATATAGAGCATTATCAGAGGATGTGCAGAGAACAAAAATCGTAATTCCATCTACATTTTTTACGGAATTATGCCCCTTTGAAAATTGTAGTATGGAAATTGTGTCTGTTCAATAACTCTGAAAAAGATTGAGATAATTTCACAAAACTTTGTACAAATATAAAGCATCATCAGACGGCGTGCAGAGAGTAAGACCTGTAACTCCACCTACATTTTTAGTGGAATTATGCCCCTTTGTAAATTTTAATATGGAAATCGTGTCCGCTCTAAAACTCTAAAGCTATATGAGATATTTTCATGAAACTTACTTCAAATATAGAGCATCATCAAAGGACGTGCTGAGAACAAGAATCGTAACTCCACCTAGATTTTTTATGGAACTATGCCCCTTCGAAAATTTTACTTTGGAAATCGTGTCCCCTCAACAACTCTGTAACCGATTGAGATAATTTCACGAAACTTGGTACAAATATAAAGCATTATCAGACGACATGAGTTATGAGATATTTTCATGAAACTTAGTACAAATATAGAGCATCATCAGAGGATGTGCAGAGAACAAGAACCCTAACTCCACCTACATTTTTTACGGAATTATATCCCTTCGTAAATTTTAGTATGGAAATTGTGTTCGCTCCATAGCTCTGAAACTATATGAGATATTTTCGCAAAACTTGGTACAAGTATAAAGTATCATGACTTGATGGGCAGAAAAAAGGAACCAAAATTCTGCTTACATTTTCTACACAATTACGTCCCTTTGAAAATTTCAGTATGGAAATTGTGTTTGCTCCATAACTCTTAAACTATATGAATTATTTTCGTGAAACTTGGTTCAAATATAAAACATCAGACAATGTGCAGTGAACAAGAACAGTAACTTCATCTACACTTTTTATGGAATTATGCCCCTTTATAAATTTTAGAATGGAAATCATGTTTGTTCTATAACTTTAAAACTGTAAAAGATATTTTCATTAAACTTTATACAAATATAAGCATCATCAGACGATGTGCAGAGAACAAGATCCGTATGCTCTGTATCTAAGAAACCTTTAGAGATGTTTTCATGAAACTTTACACAGACGTGAAGGAAATTCAGTATATTTTGGAGTTACCCCTTTTGAACATTGAACATAGTACATTTTGCTTTAATTAAAGATATTTTCATGAAATTTTGTACAATTATAAAGTATCATTGAGTGATTTGCAGAAAAACAAGATCGGTAGCTTCGCCTACATTTTAAATGAAATTATGCCCTTTTGTAATTTTTCAGTATAGAAATGGTGTGTCCTGTAACTTTAAAACCCTTGAAGATATTTTTACAAAACTTGTTTCAAATATAAACCCATCATCAGAAGATTTGCAGAAAAAAGATTGATTTATTGATTGACTTATTGCTTTACGTCCACGGTAAACATCTATGGTCATGTCGGGACGGTCAGTTAACCTAACCACACTATTCCTGGGCAGGCTTAGACCGCCTAAGCGGTTAACCAGTACTAAGTGCACATACTTTCGCCTGCCCTTCTTGAATCAGCGGAAGGAGAAACGAAAGTATGTGGCCAAACCGGGTTTCGAACCCAGGACCTCTGACTTATGAGTCAGGTGCCCTACCGATTGCGCTATGCGGCCTGGCCACAGAAAAAAGAACCCTACATCCTTCTACATTTTTCACAGAATTATGTGCCTTTTAATTTTTAGTTGGCGACTGTATCCACCCATGTAGCTTTTCAGCATTGAGATCTTGTCCCCTCTATAACATTAAAACCACGCAAGTTGGTACAAATATAAGAGCATGGTTAGTTGATGTTCAGAGAATAAGAACCATAACTCCATCTACATTCCTGGTGAGGGGTGGGGGAGGGGAAGGGGGGAGACATCTGTTTTGTTTCAAAAACAAACATCTAGTTGGACACAGTGTTCTTGCCTTTTACTTGAAAATTTTAGCATAAGTAGAACAGAGGCATTTCTTGCAAGTCATATCTCATACATGTATGAATAGGGATGACTCAAAGGAACACTTGCATCCACACAGTCTGATCCATCTTCAATATTTGCATTGTCAGACTTTAGATTTTAGGGAGGTTTTACTGTGAAAAAAAAATGTGATCAGAAAAGAAATCTTTGCATGGTACAAATTATACGTTACTGGCTGCAGAAAACCACATGATGTGGCTCATTAATACTTTCCATCTCTCTGAAGTCCTGACTGAATCCTCTTGAAAATAGTGTTTGATTGTCAAGTCAAAGCTTTTACATCCTTGTAACTTGTCAATCTGTTGTAGGAGAAGAAGGAAAAGAAAGAGAGAAAGAAGTACATCACCTCAGATCCAAACCTCCTTCTTTCGTTCATCTACTTTGATCAGAATCACACAGGCTATCTGTTAGATAAAGATGCTGAGGAGATACTTCACTGTATTGGCTTATCACAGTCTAGAGCACAGGTTGGTTTACTCTCCTCTCATTTTAAGTCTCCACCCTAATACCCATCCTGTTTAGTATGTAAAACTAGAACCCTTTAGCCAAATTACCACCCTTTCAGTAGTCTATTAAAGAAATGCTTAAGTCAGATAACAGCAATGCTTTTGTGATATTTTGTTGAAAACCATTTTGTCAGATATCACATTCCATCAAATACTACGATTAGTCAAATATGACACTTGGTTCACTAAAACATTCTGTCAGATGTGACTCTAGGCTGAAATTTCAAGACCATTCAGTGAAAAGACATCTGCTCAAAATGTATTTCCTTAATTGCTTGAAGTAAAATGAAAGTAAATGCATACAAGGTCTGGGTGCTCATGTTTAATAATAAACTGTTTAGAAAAATTCAACAGAATTTGCATATGGTATAAATAATTTTGTAAATTTTTCCCTTTTTTTTTTTTTCTTCAACCAAGTCCAAATGTTCTGTTCAAATAAGTAAAGTATATGCTTAAATGTTGTATATGGCAAAACCTTGTATTGAAAAAAATGGTACTTCAAAATGTGGTGCAATAGATAGTTACATATATCGTTATTGGTATTACAGATCAAGAAGCTACTAGGGAAGGTAGTGACGAGAGACACACTAAACTACCGTAAACTGACAGACCAGCCAGAGCAGGAAGATCCTACAACCGACACACAAGAGAAACCTAAACCAATAGAGGTGGATATAGACAAACTGGTCAAAGGTAAGTACTGAGAGCTTGTACAGTGTTAGGGGTAGTATGTCATATGTTTATTGAAATAATCAAGACCCATGCTGGTTGGTTATCCTTGTGAGCCTTGACACAACAAAACCAACAACAAAGTGGCATGTGTACCCAGCGAAGACTCAGATCAGCCTGGGCATTCGCCCAGTCTAGTCAGAGTCTTTGCTGTCCGAATGGAGCCACCTACCCTTACAGCGCAGACTATGATCAGACTGGGCGAATACCCAGGCTGAGCAGAGTCTTTGCGTGGCACACATGCCACTTTGTTGAGTTTGTTGTGTCACAGCTCATATCAACTATTTAGCCAAGTAGTCTTGTTATGGAAAATGGGTACACATGGATATTTTTCCGCCATATTTACAAAGAGAAGCAAGTTTTGTAACTTTCTGATTGCTTCCTTGGATGATATAGCCTTACTAGATAGGGTCTACTCTTAAAGGAAATAATTTGGTCCTGCAGGACCAAAGTCTTCTTTTCATGAGTTGAGCTGCTTAGAAGGAGGCAAAAAAAATGTAGATTTGTATTCCCTGAAAGTGTACCCATTCACCTTAATATTTCCTATTCAGATTCAAAGTGGGAAAACCCCATTTAAACACTGAAGACCAGCTTCCGATGGGTATTACCGGTAATTTGTTGAAAATTTTGTATGTTTTTCTTGTTGGCCTGGATTGCAGCATATTTTGTCATAAAACACTAAGAAAACGATACCATATTCAACCTAATTATCGCACATGCCCCTATAAGCGCTTATCATGGTAGTTTTTAGGCATATGGCTATAAGTGCACGTATTTTCCTGGTTTGTCCCTTTGTTTGTTTCTTTTCAAGACCTAAAAAATGCTACAGAGTCTTTTGTTTTTCATTTGTAAAGCTTCTGTATCCTTCTATGACCATAAGCAGCTTTACTCCCATGCTGAACCTTTAAATTTTTGCCGTCAATAAAATCATAAATCATTGAAATGTACGCTTATTAGAAAGAAAAATTACTACAAGTATTTGCCACCATTTTGAATAAGTTAAGCGCACAGGGCGCTAAAAGGGTTGATAACGGTATTCATGTAGTGGCAACAGTGATGATATTTTCAGCTTCTATCAGGATGTATCTGTGAATAATTAGCATGAAAAAAAGTCAAGAACTTCTATTGAGTAATATTACAGTTCTTTATCAAATGTGACAAACCCCTGTAAACATAAACAAAATGCTACAAGTACAGAAATGAAATTCTTTCACAGGAAATCTGGCCCTGATTCCAAGCAAGCCAGTTAAAACAGAAGAGAAGACAACTCCAGGTAAAAGGAGAGGGCCAACAAAGACAGATGGGGAGCCCCTGACAGGGATGGTGATGTATAACGGGGCCCTGTTAGATATTGACAGTGTTCTACAAAGACTGGAGAAGAGTGAGAAGTCATCTGCTGAGATGGAACATAAACTAGAGGAATTGGTGGACGAGAAAGGTATGTAGAGATGATAAATAGTGATGTTTGTACAGTAAGTTTAGGCTTTTGAAACACCTCAGAGCATTTTGCCATATCATAGGACATCTAACCACATGCATATCAGACGTGAGCCCTTGCCGGCAACACTCATTAAATTCTGTAAAGGCCCCTTTCTTCTCAATCTGGGCTGGTAAGTTTTGTCATGTGGTGGAGAGGAAATTTATTAGGCCCAGATATTTTAGTGGACAACATCAGTTTAAGTTGAGGCTGAAAGAAGGATGAGAGGACTGAAGCTCTGTTTGTACAGAGTATGGTCTTAGTTGTGGGTGAAGCAAGGGTGAGAAGGAGTTGGGGAGGGGGGTGTGGGAGGTTTGGGTGGGGAAACAACAGTATCACAGTGTTATTATCTCAACAATTGACCCATTAGTACAAATGAGCCGCAACATGACAAAAACAACAAAATGGCATATGCACCCATTGAAGACTCAGATCAGCCGCGCATTAGCTCAGTCTGATCAGAGTCTTCTTTGTGCTGGTAAAGGGTGACTAAAGGTCTAAGCTATCTTCATGCAGACAGCAAATACTCTAATCAGACTGGGCAGATGCCAAAGCTGATCTGATTCCTTTCTAGGCGTACTTGTTTACACAGGTATGATTTACCATGTTAATTTGGATAATAATCTTCACCATTAATGAGCCACGTCATGTGACTCTAACATCTTGCATTTGTGACGAGCAAAGGCTCTGATCAGACAGCACATAAGTGCAGTCTGATCAGAGCCTTTACTTGTCACATCTGCCATCTATGGAAGTGATCCAACAGATCCAACAGTGAGGTCTCTAATTAGGGCCCCGCCAGACGAAGTCTGCGGAGGCCCTATAGTAATCACCTTGTCCGTCCGTCTGTCTGTCTGTCCGTCCGTCTGTCCGTCCGTCATCATTTCGTGTCCGCTCAATAACTCTGAAACCCTTAAAGATATTTTCACGAGACTTGGTACAAATGTAAAGTATCATCAGACGATGTGCAGAGAACGTCTGTCCGTCCGTCTGTCCGTCCGTCATCATTTCGTGTCCGCTCAATAACTCTGAAACCCTTAAAGATATTTTCACGAGACTTGGTACAAATGTAAAGTATCATCAGACGATGTGCAGAGAACAAGAACCATAACTCTATCTACAATTTTTACTGAATTATGCCCCTTTGAAATTTTGAGTACAGAAATCGTGTCCGCTCCATAACTCTGAAACCCTTAAAGATATTTTCATAAGGCTTGGTACAAATGTAAAGCATCATCAGACAATGTGCAGAGAGCAAGAACCATAACTCTGTATACAGTATTAACTGAATTATGTCCCTTTGTAATTTTGAGTACAGAAATCGTGTCCGCTCCATAAGTCTGAAACCGATAAAGACATTTTCACAAGACTTGGTACAAATGTAAAGCATTATCAGACAATGTGCAGAGAGCAAGAACCATAACTCTGCCTACAGTATTTACTGAATTATGCCCCTTTGTAATTTTGAGTACAGAAATCTTGTCCGCTCCATAACTCTGAAACCCTTATAGATATTTTTACGAGACTTGGTACAAATGTAAAGCAGCAGTCGATGTGCAGAGAACAAGAACTATAACTCTACCTACAGTATATACTGAATTATGCCCCTTTGTAATTTTGAGTACAGAAATCATGTCCACTCCATAACTTTGAAACAGATAAAGATATTTTCATAAGACTTGGTACAAATGTAAAGTATCATCAGACGATGTGCAGAGAACAAGAACCATAACTCTATCTACAATTTTTACTGAATTATGCCCCTTTGAAATTTTGATTACAGAAATCGTGTCGGCTCCATAACTCTGAAACCCTTAAAGATATTTTCATAAGGCTTGGTACAAATGTAAAGCATCATCAGACAATGTGCAGAGAGCAAGAACCATAACTCTGTCTACAGTATTAAGTGAATTATGTCCCTTTGTAATTTTGAGTACAGAAATCGTGTCCGCTCCGTAACTCTGAAACCCTTAAAGATATTTTCACAAGACTTGGTACAAATGTAAAGCATTATCAGACAATGTGCAGAGAGTAAGAACCATAACTCTGCCTACAGTATTTACTGAATTATGCCCCTTTGTAATTTTGAGTACAGAAATCTTGTTCGCTCCATAACTCTGAAACCCTTAAAGATATTTTTACGAGACTTGGTACAAATATAAAGCATCGTCAGTCGATGTGCAGAGAACAAGATCTATCACTCTACCTACAGTATATACTGAATTATGCCCCTTTGTAATTTTGAGTACAGAAATCATGTCCGCTCCATAACTCTAAAACAGATAAAGATATTTTCATAAGACTTGGTACAAATGTAAAGCTTTATCAGACAATGTGCAGAGAGCAAGAACCATAACTCTGCCTACAGTATTTACTGAATTATGCCCCTTTGTATTTTTGAATACAGAAATCGTGTCTGCTCCATAACTCTGAAAGCGATAGAGATATTTACACGAGACTTGGTACAAATGTAAAGCATCATCAGGCGATGTGCAGAGAACAAGAACCATAACCCTGCCTACATTGTTTACTGAATGATGCCCCTTTGAAATTTTGAGTGCAGAAAATGTGTCTGCCTTATAAATCTGAAACCAATAAAGATATTTTCACAAGACTTGGTACAAATGTAAAGCATTGTCAGACGATGTGCAGAAAACAAGAACCATCACTGTGCCTACATTATTTACTGAATTATACCCCTTTGTAATTTTGAGTAGAGAAATCATGTCCGTTTCACAACTCTGAAACCATTAAGAGATATTTTCATGTGACTTGGTAAAAATGTCAAGCATTATCAGTCAATATGCAGAGAACAAGAACCATAACTCTGCCTACGTTATTCACTGAATTATGCCCCTTTGAAATTTTGACTACAGAAATCGTGTCAGCTCTTTAATTCTGAAACCATTAGAGATATTTTCACAAGACTTGGTACAAGTGCAATCAGGCAATGTGCAGAGAACTAGAATCCAAACTCTGCCTACAATTTTTACTGAATTATGCCCCTTTGTAATTTTAAATATAGAAATTATGTCAGCTCTGTAGCTTTAAAACCATCAAAGATATTTTCATAAAACTTGTACATAATATAAAGCATCATCAGACAGTGAGCAGAGAATAAGAACTTTCATCTACATTTCCCCTTGGTAGTTTACAGTCTAGAAAACGTGTTTGCTCTCTAACTTATAAAACTGTTTAAGATATTTTCACAAAACTTGGTACAAATATAAACATCATCAGACAATGTGCAGTGAAAAGGAACCATAACTACACCTTCCCTTTGTTATTTTAGGTATGGAGATCTTGTCTGCTGTATAACTTTAAAGTCTTTGAGGATATTTTTATAAAATTTGGTACAAATATAAAGCATCATTAGATGATCTGAAGGTGTGCAGAATGCAAGAATGGTAACATCAGTTTCCTGCTTCACAGAGTTGTTGCCCATGTTTTAATCAATCATGATTGTGTATTTTGCCCATATCTTAATGACACTACCAGAGGCTTAATTTCAAACAACATATTGAATATGAAGGAACAACATGATAATAGAAAGCTGGTATTGTTATTTCTGGTTGGGCACATATGACTTAAATGTTGTCAACAGTTTCATAAAGGCGGGGCCCTGTTAGTTACCATGTTTCTAGTTACTCTGTAAAAATGAGAAGGATGATCTGAAAATCACATGACAAATTTGCCACTTTGTTGGCAGTCACATGACTCAGCTCAATTTTGTTATTAACAGAGAAGGTGAAGAAGACATTGACACAGAAAGATGAACAAACCAACAAACTGAAAGATGAAATAAAGTCACTAAAACAGAAGCTCACAGCCCAAGAAAGGATCACCAGTACCTCAGAGTCCAGCAATAAGAAATACCTCTCAGCTCTTGTACAATCTCAGGGTCTCATTAAGAACCTTGCTCAGACTGTGTCTTCAGCTCTTGGAGACGTGGCAGATAATAACAAAGATGACAAAGTTATAAAAGAAGAATCCAAGGAATGAACTTCTTTAAAAGGTGTTTGAAATTGTGGGCTAGAATAATAGAATGCTTGAATATTCTGTTTAAAGAGCTGCTGGTTAGGTGGGGTTATGAAGAAGATGCTGAGAAAATCTTATTCTCTAAAAAATAGGGGTGGTGATTTCAATAGAAATGCCTCCGTGAGGTAGGTGTAGTAAGGGTCACACCATAGATTTATGAAATGAAAAATACATTGCCCCAGATAAGAAGGGGTGGCAGACATAATTTAGAGATAATTTTCCATATTTCTCTACAAAAGCATATGATGTTAGCCCTCATTAAAACTGTATCACAAAGAGAGTTCTAATATGGGGAGGGGGGGGGGGGAGTCCACAATATGTTTATGTTGAGAATAGAAAAATTATCCTCAAAACTTTTTTCATCTGGACCTCTGAAAATAGAGAACTTGTCTAAACAAATTAACAAGAATTATTTTGAAAACTCCACCTTACCTTAGACGTTGATAATGAATTCATTGCAAGTTTGAATGGTTTGTAACACTGTTGATGTCTTGCCTGTGACTAGCAGAAGGGAGACATAGGTTGTCTTTTTTGGTGTCATTGGAGACTGTGCCGGCATAAACTTTGCATTGAGCTTTCTGGTAAAGCCCTGCTTTGTGACAATGCACAGAGAGGCTAGGCGTCACTTTCTGTGCAATTTTTCTTAACTTTCCACCTACACTTATTGTCATAAAGTATACAGGGTGCGAGGTTATAAAACTTGAGTATAATGTCAAACTCAAAATAAAGCACACTGATTGGCTGCTTCCGAGCATGTGTTCGGAAGCAGCCAATCAGTGTGCTTTATTTTGAGTTTGTGAGTGTACTCAAGTTTTATAACCTCTGGGCCAAGTTTGCCATAAAGACAAAATTGGAATATGCTCTGTTAATTCAGTTAACACTATTTTTATGTGATTTAATTTTTATGATGGCAGTTGAACATTTTTTTATGTGCTGTAATTTGAACATTTTTAAACATCATCTTTGTACATTCATCCTCATTTATTATCAACTTTTCATTAATCATCTATGGTTTTAAGAATGCTTGTTTAAGGACATGGTATTTGGACAGTTTGGTATGCATGCGTCAGTTCTTTGCATGCTCATTTTAAACAACTAAATAATCATTATTGATGGAATCAGGAATGAAATGAGCTATATTTAATTTGTATATAAATATCAAGTCCTGAAGTAAATGAGTAAATAGAATAGTGGAATTGCTAAACCAGGGCAATAATGTGTTCACATATCTTCCAATAAAGATTATCATATTTTTCAGCTGTAAGATGGGAGGTTTCCCTTTCAAAACAATTCCAAAAACCTAGATCTGTCCTATAAGATTTTTTGGGAAAACCCATCTCAGATTTTGTAAGACTTATTTATACATTTTAGGTCATTTTATAGATGGAGAAACCTGTTTTATAGCTAATAACTATGGTACTGAAGTAGTGGATAATAGAAAAATTAAAGAACATACAGCTGTGTTTCTTGTTATTGACTGCCCTCTACAAGAAAAGGCATATGAACCGTGACACGAATTGTGCGCCCAGCGCAGACTCAGATCAGCCTGGGCATCCGCCCAGTCTGATCAGGGCCTTTGCTGCCCGCATGGAGGTAGTTTAGACCCTTAGCTACCCTTTGAGCACTTAATGAAGAGACTGATCAAACTTGGTGAATGCCAGGTTGATCTGAGTCTGCGCTGTGCGTACAACCACTTTGATGGTTTTCTCGTGTCGCGGCTCAATTATATTGAATGGCATACATCTCAGTGCCTGATAAACTGGGTTTTCCAGTTTGGGGACAAGTCGGAATTTCGATGTTGGTCAGGGAAATTTCGAAAGTACTTGAAAAATCAGGGAATTGGAAATTTAATGGCTATGGCAGTCTTAGATAATATAATAATTCTGTTTAAGGGAATAAGAGGGATAGTGCATCTGTTTAAGGGAATAAGAGGGATAGTGCAGTCTCATCTCCCTCCTTATTGGGGGCTACTCTTAAAGGAAAGAATTTTCTCCCTGGGGCTCCGTGAGAGCACTGATGAAGTAAAGAGTGAAATCAAGTTTTGGGTCAAAGGATATGGAAAACTGTAAAATGTCAGGGAAAAGCCAGGGAATTTTGAAGTGGAGGATATCTGGCAACCCTGATAAGGCTTGTATGAATATTGTGAGAAAATATGCCTTATTATAGAATTAGGTTCCTGTCAAGCAATTGTACAGTGGAACAGGAAAAATGTAATAAATGTTCTGGGCATAGTTCTTTAAAGCATTGTTAAGATTGTAAAAAAAAGTGCTTCTTTTAAGCGTTGACCCCAACAATCCCCATATGTGGGGCAACAATGAAAATGACACGAGTTGCTTCCTCTGAAAGGGCATCCTTTCACCTTAAAGACTGGGACAGCCTATCTGAGCAAACAGTGAAGACCAAGTCAGACTGTCTTAAGCAGTTGCCTGCCATGGATCTGCACTGATTGCCTACTCTTAACCCATCCATTCGGGCTACCCCTTAGGGGTATCTGGGCAAACAGTTTGGATCTAGATCAGGCCCCACAAACATGGGGCCTTATCTGAGATTGTTTGCTGCCTAGACATCATTTCTACAAGAGTTAGACCAATATTGCCAAAATATTCTTGATTTTTGATGCAGATGACAATTTCAGCAGACGACAAAAAATTTGAATGCAATGGGTTAAACAAGACATCCCATGACAGAACAAATGGATATATCCATAGTTAATAGATCACTCTGTAATATAAATAGTGGCAATGTCTGAATAGCTACAGTAGATACAGAAGTACTCAGTGACATAAAGGAAGTCGTATTCTAAATGTAGAGGATAGCCATGTGCGTGGCCTAGTGGACTGAGTGTTTGCCTTCCAAGCAGGGAGTCAGGGTTAGACTAACAGTGGTGGCAATTGTCCGATCAATTTCTTTAATCCAGTAAGCCAGAAAATCAGCACCCAGTGTGCCCCAAGCTGGAAAAACTGTTTTAGGGGTCATTATTGCAGTGTTTCTGGACATCAGGGGTGGCATCCATTTGATCAAACTGGCAAAAACTGAACTTGAGCCCACTAGTAATATGCCTGTCATGGTTCTGTATGTAATGTGGTTGTTATGGTTTTGTACCCAGGGACAGTTACCCCACCTAACAAGCACGGCTGGACAAAATTAATATTGAGGTTAAATGTACTCACTGACATCAACGTTAATATTCTAAAGGAAAATGATATCTGTCTGAGGTCTTCTGTTCATAAAGAGCAGTTCAGTATTTACAAAGATATTAAATAGATACCAATCACTGAAGATAACAAGGATTGAAATTATTCCAGAAGGTTCAAATCAGGTAGCTATCGGTGTTGAGCTATGCCATATAAATGTAATTGGAAATCTTTCCTTCTGTCATCAGAATTAACCATTAATGACTGCAAGCAGACCTTGCTGTATACCAGAAATATTTTGCTGGGCTGCATAGCACAGTCGGTAGCCTGTCTGACTTGAGAGCCAGAGATCCTGGGTTTGATACCCAGTCCGGCCACTTACTATCCTGGAGATTGATTCTTCCCCTTCCGCTGATTCATAGTATGTGCACTTGCAAAGTCATAAAGGCATATTTACTCTGTGGATAAAACTATTCAGCATATTAACACACTGCTTATTGCATTTCATCAAGGTAATAGAAAGAAATTCTTTTGATGGAGTATCACATTTTAATTATGTTTGCTTTATTAAATTACAATAAAAAGTTAATTTTCCCAAAAAATAAATATTTGACCTTTTGACGTATCTAGTGATTCATTTACTATGTACTATTTTCAAGCCTTATTTGTAATTGATTGGAGCAATTTTCAGCATCAACCCATGTTTTGCTAGCTCACCTGAACCTTGTACCGGTATTCATGGTGAGCTTTTGTCATCTGCCACTGTGCATTATCCTTCTGTCCACACTTTCAAAAGATTATATGGATCCTCCTTGGGTTAGGGAAAAGATTATATGGATCTTCCTTGGGTTAGGGGAAAGATTATATGGATCCTCCTTGGGTTAGGGAAAAGATATGGATCCTCCTTAGGTTAGGGAAAAGATATGGATCCTCCTTAGGTTAGGGAAAAGATTATATGGATCCTCCTTGGGTTGCCGGGCCGGGTAGCGCAGTCGGTAGGGCACCTGACTCGTAAGTCAGAGGTCCTGGGTTCGAATCCCGGTCTGGCCACATACTTTCGTTTCTCCTTCCGCTGATTCAAGAAGGGCAGTTGTCAGTTATTGGCGAAAGTATGTGCACTTAGTACTGGTTATCCGCTTAGGAGGTCTAAGCCTGCCCAGGAATAGTGTGGTTAGGTTAACTGACCGTCCCGACATGACCTTAGTTGTTTACCGTGGACGTTAAACATCAAATCAACCAACCAACCTCCTTGGGTTAGGGAAAAGATTATTTGGATCCTCCTTGGGTTAGGGAAAAGATTATATGGATCCTCCTTGGGTTAGGGAAAAGATATGGATCCTCCTTAGGTTAGGGAAAAGATATGGATCCTCCTTAGGTTAGGGAAAAGATTATATGGATCCTCCTTGGGTTAGGGAAAAGATTATTTGGATCCTCCTTGGGTTAGGGAAAAGATTATATGGAACCTCCTTGGGTTAGGGAAAAGAGTAATTGGATCTTCCTTGGGTTTAGAGAAAAGATTATATGGATCCTCCTTGGGTTAGGGAAAAGACTAATTGGATCCTCCTTAGGTGAGGGAAAAGATTATATGGATCCTCCTCGAGTTACAGAATAGGTTATATGGATCCTCCTTGGGTTAAGGTAAAGATAATAAGGATCCTTCTAGGGTTAGAGAAAAGATTATATGGATCCTCCTTGGGTTAGGGAAAGATTATATGGATCCTCCTTAGGTTAGGGAAAAGATTATATGGATCCTCCTTGGGTTAGGGAAAGATTATATGGATCCTCCTTAGGTTAGGGAAAAGATTATATGGATCCTTCTTGGGTTGGGGAAAGATTATATGGATCCTCCTTGGGTTAGGGTAAAGATAATATGGATACTCCTTGGGTTAGGGAAAAGATTATATGGATCCTTCTTGGGTTGGGGAAAGATTATATGGATCCTTTTTGGGTTAGGGAAAAGATTATATGGGTCCCCCTTGGGTTAGGGAAAAGATTATATGGAACCTCCTTGGGATAGGTAAAGACTAATTGGATCCTCCTTGGGTTAGGGAAAAGATTATATGGATCCTCTTTGGGTTATGGAAAGATTATATGGATCCTTCTTGGGTTAGGGAAAGACTGTATGGATCCTCCTTAGGTTAGGGAAAAGATTATATGGATCCTTCTTGGGTTGGGGAAAGATAAGATGGATCCTCCTTGGGTTAGAGAAAAGATTATATGGATCCTCCTTGGGTAAGGGAAAAGATTATGTAGATCCTCCTTGGGTTAGGGGAAAGATTATATGGATCCTCCTTGGGTTATAGAAAAGATTATATGGATCCTCCATATGGATCCTCCTTAGGTTAGGGTAAAGATTATATGGATCTTCCTTGGGTTAGGGAAATGTAAGTTTATTCAAATTATTGCAGTCCCAAATAATATGGGCTGGGAAGATACTTCTGTTTAAAGAAATCTTCTCCAGAACCATTGAAGTGAATGAGCTAATACATACAGTATTAATCCTATTAAATGCCCCAGGGGTGTTGCATTTTGGAAATGGGGGTATTATTTAGAGCTTAAAGTGTAGTAAATTAGCCACTGCCAAATACCTCTATTAACAGTATAAAGGTGAGTGGGTATACTTGCAGAGGAAGCAGCTCTCTTAGTTTTGCCTCCCTTCTCAATAGGGGTCAACTCTTAAAGGAAAGATTTTGCCTCTATAGGAGCAAATTCTTTGCTTTAGCCGTAGACCCCATTTCAAAGAGCTGCCTCATCCAGAGAAGAAATGGAATTTCAGCAATTTTATATTTCACTATTTTCGGAAAAGAGGCAAGGGGCATTTATTAAAGCAGAGGTGTTTATTATGGTAAATGAAAGTATTAGACATACCCATCCACTTAAATTTGTTCAGATCCTCATTGTATGATCATATACAATTTTGAGCAGGGGTCATGAACTTTCTAAGAAATCATGAAACTGCCAAAACATGAAAAAAATCTATGTAAAATCTGAGGTGAGAGAAATTATTCTAAAACTTGCTAGAAACGATCAAAGTAAAAAAAAATCTTGGTCATCATAAAATGTTGGTAAAGACTCAGTACTGATGATGACTTTGAGCTCTTCTCTTCCAGATGAATGCATGACCCAAGTTTCATGGCTCTAGCCCTTATAGATTCTGAGAAACAGACCTAAACGCCAAAACTCGTGTGAAAAATTGCAAAGTCAGTCAACAGTAAAATGTAGGTCAAGACTCAATATTGATGATGGCTTTGAGATCTACTCTTACAGATGAAGGCATGAACCAAGTTTCATGGCTCTAGCCCTTATAGTTCCTGAGAAAATGACCTAAACACAAAAACAGACGAAAAATTGCAAAGTCATTCAACCGTAAAATGTAGGTCATGACTCAGTATTGATGATGGCTTTGAGATCTACTCTTGCAGGTGTATGCATGAGCCAAGTTTCATGGCTCTAGCCCTTATAGTTCTTGAGAAAATGACCTAAACACAAAACCCCGATGAAAAAATTGCAAAGTCAGTGAACCGTAAAAAGTAGGTCAAGACTCAGTATTGATGATGGCTTTGAGATCTACTCTTCCAGATGTATGCATGAATCAAGTTTCATGGCTCTAGCTTTTATAGTTTCTGAGAAAATGACCTAAACGCAAAAACTCGACAAAAGTTTACGCTGACGATGCTGACGCCGCTGCCGACACCGGAAAAGCAATATATATGTCTCGCCTCTGCTTCACAGGTGAGACAATAAGGGCTAGGGCCAAGAAACTTGGTTCATGCATACATCTTTGCTGATTTACCTCTGTTTTGTGACAAAGCACCAGCAGACACCACATTCCGCGGAATTCTTGTTACTTTTTATTTCTTTTTATAGGCCTGTTTTGAAAAATCGGACGTATTATGTGGTGCTATCCGTCCGTAAACATTCTTGTACACGCCATAACTCAGTTATCATTTGGGATATCTTCATGAAATTTTAAAGGCATATGTATTAGGTAGGGGGAACATGTCGCATGTAAGAATAGTTGCTCCCCCTTCCTTAGTTTTCAAGTTATGCCCCTTCGATTGTTTTTTACCCTGCAGGTCTTGTATGCGCCATAACTAGATAACTATTTGGGATATCTTCATAAAACTTCATAGCAATGTGTATGAAGTCCCAACGATGTGTCGCATGCAAAGTGGTTGCTCTCCCTTTCTTTGTTTCAGAGTTACATTCCTTTTACTAGTTCCATTAAACTATTTTTGTGTATACATATCTTGTGCATTCCTTAACTCGGTAACTGTTTGGAATATCATGATGAAACTTTAAAGCAATGTGCATGATCACAAGATGATGTGTCACATATAAGAATGGTTTTCTCCCTTTCTTAATTTTGGAGTAACCTCCCTTTCAATAGTTCGTCCGTAAACATTCTTGTGCGCACCATAACTCAGTAACCATTTGCGATAGCTTCATGAAATTTTATAGGCATATGTATTAGGTAGGGGGAATGTGTTGCGTGTAAGAATGGTTGCTCTCCCTTTTATTCGTTTCAGAGTTACATCCCTTTTACTAGTTCTATTAGACTATTTTTGTGTATACTTATCTTGTGCATCCCTTAACTCGGTAACTGTTTTCGAATATCTCGATGAAACTTTAAAGCAATGTGCATGATCACAAGATGATGTGTCACATATAAGAATGGTTTTCTCCCTTTCTTAATTTTGGAGTAACCTCCCTTTCAATAGTTTGTCTGTAAACATTCTTGTGCGCGCCATAACTCAGTAACCATTGGGATAGCTTCATGAAATTTTATAGGCATATGTATTAGGCAGGGAGAATGTGTCGTGTGTAAGAATGGTTGCTCATTAGTTTACAAGTTATGCCCCTTTGATTGTTTTTTACCCTGCAGGTCTTGTGGGCATCATAACTAGATAACTGTTTGGAATATCTTCATAAAACTTCATAGCAATGTGTATGAAGTCCCAACGATGTGTCGCCCACAACAATAGTTGCTCTCCCTTTCTTCTTTTCAGAGTTACATCCCTTTTACTAGTTCTTTTAGACTATTTTTGTGTATACTTATCTTGTGCATCCCTTAACTCGGTAACTGTTTTGAATATCATGATGAAATTTTAAAGCAATGTGCATGATCATAAGATGATGTGTCACATATAAGAATGGTTGCTCCCTCTTTCTTAATTTTGGAGTAAACTCCCTTTGAATAGTATTTTTAGGATTTTCCATTGACTCCATATCTCCTTAACCTTTTGAAATATTAGAATGAAACTTTGTAGGAATGTGTATAATAATGGGTAAATGTATCCTGAGCAAGAACCACAACTATGGCTTACTTACTGAATTATCTGCCTTTGCATAAATTTCCTTAAATTAACCGTTTCGAATATTCTAACACAACTGGTGATGTGTATATTGTCAAGGGAATGTAATAGAACCAAGAATGGTATAGCTAGTATATTCACAGTATCCGAACTGACTGTACAATCTCTTCCGGTTTTCATAGCGTTGAAACGAGAGTACATACATTCGCTTATAACCAGTAGTCGGAAATCATTATGTTTTGAGATATTATCCGGAACCTGCTGCGTCATTTATAGTTATTCAGCTTTGAAAATGTAAAGAGGTAAGTTTAATATAATTTGCTATTCGGTCTTTTACTTTATTGCCCTGTACAATGTCATGTATGGGTGGGTAGTAATTGGTACAGTATTCAAATCGCCCTTGGCATGATTCTAAAACCATTTTGAGCCTTTTTTTATATGTTTTGTAAAAACTCTTTAAGATAAACGGAAGGCGTTATCAATCTACTGCTTGTTAGTTTTGATAATAGGATGATAGCTAGGTTTTGCACGACACAAACTCGTGTTAAATTAAGCTGCTCGGAATAAAATTTCTGTGACGGCCATGAGGTTTTCATTGTACAGGGTAATAAAGTAAAAGACCGAAGAGCAAATTATATTAAACTTACCTCTTTGCATTTTCGAAGCTGAATAATTATAAATGACGCTGCAGACTCCGGATAAAATCTTACACATAATGATTTCCGACTACTGGTTACAAGCGAATTTTGTACCCTCGATTCAACGCTATGAAAACCGGAAGAGAGGGTACAGTCAGTTCGGATACTGTGATATTTAGCTATGAATAACCGCCCTTGTTTGACATTGGCATTACTCAACTTAGGAGCCACTTCCCCTTTGAAGCTGTTTTTAGCTCGCCTGAACGAAAGTTCAGGAAGAGCTATTGTTGTCACCACGGCGTGGGCGTCCGCGTCAGCGTCCGCATCCGCGTCCGCGTCAGCGTCCGCGTCGGCGTTCGAATTGGATGTTTTGGTTAAAGTTTTTTAAAGACCTATATCTCCTTAACCCATGGATGGATTCTTTTGATACTTGCACTGTAGCTAGATATTGGTCTAAGGTTTAACAGGGTACCACCCCCACCCCACTCTGTGACCTTGATGTCAAGGTCATGGACTTAGAAAATTGGTGTTTTTTTTGGACTGGATGTTTTGGTTAAAGTTTTATAAAGCCCATGGATTCCTTTGATACTTGCACTAACGTTAGATATTGGTCTGAAGTTTTCGAAGGTACTACCCCCACCCCCCTCTGTGACCTTGATGTCAAGGTCATGGACTTAGAATATTGTCTTTTTATTGATTGGATGTTTTGGTTAAAGTTTTTTAAAGACACATATCTCCTGAACCCAGAGATGAATTCTTTTTATATTTATGAATTCTTTTTATATTTGCACTGTAGTTAGATCTACAGAGTACTACCCCAACCCCGCTCAGTGATCTTGATGTCAAGGTCAGGGACTTAGGAAATTTTTGTCTTTTTTAAAGTTTTGTAATCGCATACTGATTCATAATGCTTTGCAGAGATTTAGTTTATACTTGAACTGATGTTAGACTCTTTTTTTGAGTTTTTACAAAACACCTTATACTTACTCCACTGGGTGACCTTGAAGTCAAGGTCATCGACTTAGAATTTTGTTTTAAAGATTTTGGTTAAAGTTTTATATTTATGAAGACATAATTTCACAGTGCCACGATGATGGACTCAGTTGATACTAATACTTGGGCTGATGTTAGATAATGGTTCAGGGTTTTGAAACATACTAGCCCCCTCCCCCCCCCCCCCTCTACCCCTACCCGTCAGTTATTTTTACATCAAGCTCATGGACTTTGAAATTTCATTTCATTTTTTTTATTTTAATATTATTTTAAGACTTATTTCTGAGTTAGCTTTTGTTTATAAATGTGTTTTCATTATGGACATGCTTGCATGAAGTTTTATGCATAGCAGTCCACACCACCATAGCGGCTGTGATGGGCAAGCACCAATTCAGGCGAGCTATGCTGGCAGGCGACAGCTCTTGTTGGGTATACTAATAGTATTTGATATGTTAAATATTTAAATAATGTTGCCATCATTAAATATAGCGTGGTTTCCCCCATCTATCCTTTTGTAAACAGTCTTGTTCATTCTGTAACTCTTTTATGACATTAAAATGAGCGTATAATCCGTATTATGTGCCGCTTGCGAAGCCCTTATTCTTCTTTGTTACACACAATATAGAAAGTGTTTTTCTGAGGAACACTAAAAAAAGAAAAAGAAAAAAAAAAAAAAGAAAAAAAAAGAGAAAAAAGAAAGACCATAGCAAAAAATAACAAAAACAAATGAAAACAGAAAATGCAGGCATCAAAAAAAGGGAGGTCTGCTTCTAGCTAGTACAGAAATTATTCTTCTGATCAGTTAATGAAAGATTTTTAGACTGCTAATCAATAAGGCTCAATAGATTATTCTAATTATTGATTTGATGACGCAAAAATGAGACCATTTTTTCAGTGAACCATTGAAAGCACTAATCAATACATATAGCAGACTCCTATTTCCAAATGGATTGTTCCAGTGTGCTGCTGCTGCTGCTGGCTGTTTTACTTCAGTACACACAGTGATCGGATAAAGCATTGGAACTAAGGTAAGTTAATATTATTTATCACTCTTCAGTTGAATTTGATTGAAAGTTCCATGGAATTCAAAATAAATTTTGTTTTAATCAGAGCCAATACACAGTTCCGAGACACACCCAGACTGTCACTTAAAATCACGTGATAGCGTATACCTGGCCAATGCAACGACAACTTAGCACGTGACATAGTCTCACAAACAAATCGCACGTGGTCAATATTGTACATAAGTCCGTGATTTTACCTTACAGTTAATGGAGGGATGTATACCTGTTTAAAGAAAACAAACTGACACCACTTTCAATAAACTTATCCTGCTTTGCAAGAACAGAATGCACCGGAAATGCATGATGCGCTAACTTCCATGTGTAGGTCATGAGGAGGCTGATTCTTCGCCATAGATCGCCAACATTTAGCAGACACTTGCATTTGTCATTTGTTTTACCGCCATCTTTGTGCAAAGCTTGTGAGACGTAGTAACAGTAACTAAGTAGGCGGCGCTTAGCAGCTATTATCGGAACTGTGTATTTTCCCTTTCCTGTACTTTACTTCAGTGTCCTTACCATTGGTTTTTGATGAGACACCAGGTGTCACAGTAACTGCCGCAATAAAATTACCTGTAAAATGACCCGATAACAGGATGAGAAAAATCAATATCTTCTTTGTTCACCGGGCATTATTGAAAAATGGGGCACATTAGAGTTTTAATGTAACAGGAATTTTATCGTTTTGTTTTTGAACAGGTATGGCTACCATCTTTAAAATGTTTTGGTTTATAAATTCTAAGATCACAGGTAGATGTAAGATGGCTTTCTTCATTATTTTCGAAGTGTACACTCAGTAAATTATTGATGTGCTTTGTCAAAAATTATTGCCATTGCAAATCTATTACAATATAGCTTTCCATAGCACAAATGATTATTAGAAATCAGTGAGTGGCTGAGGAAGGGGAGGGAAAGGTATTTTAAATGGTGTTTTTTTCTTTATAAATTTCGTATTTTTGTTGGACGACACAGAGTGAATTGCATGAAAAAGTATACTTAGACCCAATTTTTACTGATATGTTTCTCCATAATAATAGTCCAGATTTTTGGATATCCTTAATTCAATGGTAGATATCCATGATTAATTTTGGGATATCCAACATTTTACTTGGTGATACCACAAAATCATTCTGAATATCCCTAATTATTTTCTGGATATCCATTGTTAATCTTTTTTTGATATTCTTTATTCAATTCATGGATGTCCAATATTCATCTTGATTTGGTTTATAAGAACATGGACATCATCTCATTGTTATCCATACTACATTTTTAGACCATTAAATTGATCGAGTTCTGAATATTAAAAATTAAGGTGAGCATTAGATATCCATTTTTCAGATTATAGATATCCAAAAATGGAATTAAGGATATATATTAATGCAAAATCTAAGAAAAAGGTACCCAAAACACTTTATCCAAATTGTTTTGTTGTCCATTTAATATTCACTTTCTGGATATTCAATATTCACCTGATTTTTTAGCTCGCCTGAACGAAAGTTCAGGAAGAGCTATTGTTGTCACCACGGCGTCGGCGTCCGAAATGGATGTTTTGGTTAAAGTTTTTTTATGTGATGGGCAATGCGCTGCAGGCGAGCTATCCTGTACGCGGACAGGTCTTGTTTTTTAATTTATGGATATCCGTAATTTGATTTAGTACTATCCACAATATCATATATATGTATGTCTGTTATTCAGCTTATGAATATCAAATATTCATATAATTATTTGATTGATTTTATGGATCTGTCTTGGTTTTGTGATGTCCAAAATTTGATTTATGAATCTCCATAATTCCATTCCTGAATATAATAAAATCACAAAATCAAGAGGAATATTGGATATCCATATTAAATGGAATTATGGATATCCATGAATTGCTCTATGTATATCCAGAAGTAGGGAATATATAGTACTATATGGCACCCCATAGAAATAAAGATCCAATTATATTTTAACTGAAATACAATCTGTCTGGCCCTATTGCTCTTCTGTAGGTTTGGACTTTAGAAGAAAGCTACTCAGAATTTATTCATTAGTAGAGCAAGAAAGGCAAGAAATGGGATAGGACCATGTATGTTATAGTTAAAGGTTATGATACTGTGATATCAAGAGAGATTTTGTAAAACTAAAAACAAAATCTCTGTTGGGTTGATTTTTATTAAACAACTTCCTTTCCACAAACCCACTCTGATAAGAGAGAAAACCAAATATTTGTTGCATGTCAAGTGAAGTGGGATAAATGTGGTCAAGGAAAGTCCCCAACATTGTCCCCTATGTGAAAATGAAAAAAAAAACAAAAAAAAAAACATGAAGGCGTACCACATAGATTGAGAAAAGTTAATGGCACAAGCCAACCTTAGGCATGTTCCTACATAACCATCAGTTGTAATTGAGAAAAGTTAATGGCACAGGCAAACCTTAGGCATGTTCCTACATAACCATCAGTTGTATGTAATTGAGAAAAGTTAATGGCACAGGCAAACCTTAGGCATGTTCCTACATAACCATCAGTTGTAGACAGCATGCAGTCTGTGAAACCTGATGAATTTCTTAGTGAGATGTGGTAAACCTGCTCATGATTAGCTGCCTTATCTAGATCTGTGCTGTTAGCAAATTTAACTACTGAAGAGTGTGCTAGTGTTGCACAAAAAAAAAAATGGTTGATTGATTGATTTGTTGCGTTATGTCCACAGTAAACAACTATGGTCATGTTGGGATGGTCAGTTAACCTAACCAGACTATTCCTGGGTAGGCTTAGACCTCCTAAGTGGTTAACCAGTATACCTTGATCCAAAAGAAATGTCAGGGCGGTGACAAATATGCACTGCCAATATCTGTCAAATTCGAACAGTCCACAAGAAGTTTCGGTAGAATAACTTTTGAACACTTGTTCAAGTTCACTAATCATATGGCATTGGTATTTTATCTCATGTTACCACATTTACTGTCATATATGAATGACTATTTATGTTAATACAAGCATTAAGAGCAGGTGCATTTCTTACAATGATAGTGAGTTTTTTTGCGCAACGGAGTACCTTTACGGTGTAAAGAATTCTGCCGGCTGCCGGATTTGAACTCGAAGAGCCAGGCTTTAGCGGTGACTGCTCCGCCAAGGCCCATCACGTATACTGTTACAACATCAAGTATGTCCAATCTTAAAATAAGAGTCAGCATAGTGCAAAAGTCGGGCCCACGCTATGAGTAAAAACCCACGACAATTTATTTTCGCTTATATTCGCGAATCTCTGTTGGCTCGCAAAATGAGACATTTTGCGAATACTGAAACTTAGCTTAAATCTTAAAAGGTGTATTAAACTGCCAAGAGCAAGGTTGAAAAACGTCGTATCAACATCTAGGCATAAATCTGAAAACAATCAACTTTAGTTAACATGACGTTGTTTCAGGTCTGATGTTCTGCTGCGACATTCTGGATCACACTGTAATAATTAAGACTTGCCAAAATACTGCCATTTATACAATGCCATTTGTACAATGTGCAGATTATCGATCAGTGTAACAGCGAAGACTCTGATCAGCTTGCGCATCCTCCCAGTATAATCATCAGCTTCATTTCTGTTATGTACGAAATGGATTTACACATATCACATTCTATCAGCCTTCAAGTTGTCACTTGGAAAAAATGTACCTAATGCAAAAACAAACACAACTAGAAACTCAATGAATCATGGAAACAGTCGTCTCCGTTCACACAGACAAGTTTTGGATCATGAGGAAAAGTGATTTTGGTCATACGGGCCGTACGGTCATGTCCAGGAGTTGGGATGTACATGTACCAAGAGAAAAGGCATGTATAGTATGTGCAAAAGGCAAAGACTCAGATCAGCCTCTGCATTCGAATCGCCCATATTGGTTTTCGCAATCTATCGTAAGGTTTTGCAGTATTACAGTCAAACTTGTCTGAAGGATTCATCCAAGGGAACTAAAAATGGTTGCTTCGTGTGACCTCTTAACACATCTTCGTTTGCACTGTAACCGCCTCCCCTACCCCTCGTTTACTCCGTACCCCCCCCCCCCCCCCAAGGTGGCATCTAAAGCCAGGTGACCCTTGATAGAAGATTAATAGAGGTGACCACATAAGCATGTTTGACTGTATTTCGTAACTGGAAAAGGGTAACTAAATGAAAAGTGTGAACAAACAAGACTCAGGCCAGTCTGCGCATCCTCTCAGCTGATCTGGTAGCTAATGAAAGTGCATGATTGGTATCACGTGAAAAAATATCTTCTTCCATGTGCGAAAAGGAAATATTCTGATCAGACTGCGCATCCGACCAGTTTTCCCTTTTTGGTCGATGTTGTACATGTACAGATAATATGGCTAGACACGTGCATCTATTGTTGTCTATACCACATGTCCTGGTGTTGCATAACATTACATTGGAATAGTACGTTTTGTTTCAGCGGAGTAATTTTTGTAACCGGTGAATGAGCAGCGTGTATATCCCATGCTCCTTTTTGTACAATGGAAAAATCTAGGGGAAGGTACAAAAATAGCCCCACCCTGACAATTCTTTTGGATCAAGGAATACTAAGTGCACATACTTTCGCCAGTTATTGGCGAAAGTATGTGCACTTAGTACTGGTTAACCGCTTAGGAGGTCTAAGCCTGCCCAGGAATAGAGTGGTTAGTATACTGACCGTCCCAACATGACCATAGTTGTTTACCGTGGACGTAAAGCAACAACTCAATCAATCAATCATTTGTTTTTGCAATTTTAGGTTTAACATTTACTAAACAAGCACTAGCACACTGTTCAGTTTAACATTTTAGCAAAAACTAAACAAGACCTGCATAATAAAAGACTTTGACTTAGGGGTGTTAGGGAAGGCAAACATGTCATTATGCCTGAATCGTGTCTGTTGACTGATGTTTCTCTTATATTTTTTTCAGCTTTGCTATGTTTAAAATAGCAGTTTAAAGCCTGTCCTAAACTTTACCATGTGGTCTGTGTCTGTCTTGCTGGTGCTTGGTCTCCTTGGTAACACTCCAGGGACTTGGGCCAGACCCAAAGATAGGGTAAGTCTTACATTTTGCCTTATTTGGTGTTGTCATTATAATTGATGCTCAGTCATTTTCACTGAGGGCTGTTCCAGGATTGGGTAATGGCAGGTACTTGACTTTTGCTCAGCAGAACCCTCTGTGCACACTGTTTTCAGTGAAGCCTAGAAGCCCAGTCAGCTTTACAATTTGAGAGAAACACAAGTCATGTTTTGAATTTGAACAAATATATTTGACCTCTCCGCAGTTAGTAATGGTGACGGAGCCAAAAATATGCCTGACTACTTTGTGATTATTGAAAACGCTTGCAAAAATACGGAAATATTGAATATTGTTTCAGTAGCTTTATAGAGATAGAGAATAGTTCTTAGAGTTTCAGCAGTGAATACAAATTGTGGTAGAATACCGTATTAATCATATTAATGCCCCAGGGGTGTTGTCGTTATTTAGGGCCTAAATTGTAGTAAATAGACACCTCCAAAATACTTCTGATTAAGGTGAATGGGTATACTTTCAGAGGAAGAAATTAATAACTATATTTTGCCTCCTTTCTCAGTAGGGGTGGGGGTCAACACTTAAAAGAAAGAATTTGCTCCTGTAGGAGCAAATTCTTTCCTTTAAGAGCTGACCCCAATTTCAAAGACCTACCTCATCCAGAAAAGCAAACAGGAATTCATGTGAGTTAATGTAAGACTATTTTCGGAAAAGAAGCTGATTATTTTTGGAAAATAAGCTGGGGCGTTTATTAGTCCAGCCCCGGACTGAAATTATTTCAGAAACAAAGTTGACACTTGTTTCTAGGTATTTTACATCCCAGAGCTGGGCTAGGGCGTTTATTAAAGCAGAGGTGTTTAATAGGATTAATACTGTAGATGAAGGACAAAGCAATAAACCACTTCAACAGTGCCTTTAAGGTGAATGGATAGTGGCCTCAGGGGAACAACCCCGTCATTTTCTTTTTTTCTCACTTTTCAGTTGGAGTCAACTCATAAAAGAGAATTTGCTCCCATGGGACCATTTTTTTTTCCAATAAGTGTACATGTAGAACCCATTTTGAAGGGACACAAACTGTTTGCTGCAAAAGTCATTCTTTGAAAAATGGCAGAAAAATATGAAGGTGTTCAAATACACCTTAAATACTATGTGATTGCACAGGGTATAAACCAGTCCGCCAATTTTTGCTTCGTGCAGAGACTGTCCGTCATATTTGGCTTCCACTGAGACTGTCCCTGATCTCTTGCTTCCTGCCGAGACTTCTCTACATGATAAATGGCTTCCTGCAGAGACTGTACGCGTGATTCTGTTTTCTGCCGAGGCTCTCGGCAGGAAGCAGAGTCATGTGGACAGTCTCGGCAGAAAGCCATTTTTTGAGGATGTTAGTCCCTGCAGGAAGCAAGAGATTGCGGACAGTCTCGGCGGAAGCAAAATATGATGAACAGTCTCTGCAGGAAGCGAAAATATGTAGACTGGTTTATACCCTGTGTTGTATTGCTGCGGCCTTCTATTTCTGTACTAGAAGCCCCAATAGCTCAGTAGATTAAGCGCTGTCCTGCTGATCTAACTGACCCGGGTTCCAGCCCCGCTGTAGGCAGGAATCTTTTCAGTTGTAAATGGGGTTCTGTTGCACTCAGTCTTTCATTATCATCCACCCATCATACTGATATGACTGAAATACTGTTAAAAAGGATGTAAAATCACAAGCAATTCATTAATTATTTCTGTACTGAAAGGATTTAAAATCTTCTTCTGCTTATTGCTGGCTGATGGTTGTTGCAGCTGTGACAGACAAAAATATTTTACGATAAAATGCCTGAAATTAATCAAATTTTAAGATTATGCACGCATTTGCATCATTTAATTGAACAATATCAGCAAGAGAATGGAAAAATTGCGTTTCATAATCTGTCTTTTGTATGGTTAGCTTCAATATCTTTTGCCATACTCTTTCAAAGTGACAATATTGTATTAACTCTTTCACTACCAAAAAGCAGACGACAAAATTTACGTCTGCAAAAATTAAAAAAATGCCTTGTCCAAGACTTTTTATATTGAGAATTCAAAGACTAGAGGGCAAACAGTGTAGATCTAGATGAGGCGGCTCATTATGAGCCGCATCATCAGGATCTACGCTGTTTGCAAATTTTGCTAATTGCGTCACTGTGGCTTACAGAGATAATTCTATTAAACTTCCTGGGGTTGTTGTATTTTAAGAAAGTGCAGAATTTTACTGTATTCTAAACTCTAGGGGACAACCTCTAATTCTCAGTAAAAATTTTATTGTGACCTTTCATAAGTTAGAAGCCTCTTATAGTGAGGTTGTCCTAATGAGGGTCACAACATATATATTTTCTGGAGGAAAAAGAACGCTGATCACACAGACTTATCAACCAGTACTCCCTTTATTTAACCATCATACAAAAGTCAACGAATCTGACATTTCTAATAACACACCAAATCATACCCTAATCCAAAAACAATTCTCCTGCGTCATTGCCGACACATGTCAATTAATTTGGATTTATTTGTTGTTATAGTCGTATTGATTTTCTTAAAAGCCAAATACCATCTTTATGGGAGGTACATGCGTCTTTAGAAATAGGAGGTTTCAACGTCCAAGATACAAGCAATTCAGTGTCTTCTTTTTTCAATATATATTTTTCACAGGGTTCATTGGTCAAAGATTAAAACAGCCAAGAATCTTATGGAAATGTACAAATGTGCAGGCTGATTACAGGCTTTGCATTTCTTTAATTCTGTAAGGTGCCGTTTTGTGTGACAGGACTCGGATGTTCTTCGGTAGAGCCTCTAAAAACGCAATATTGCATTTGTCTTCCCTGGAAATGAAAAATTGGATAAGGAAACAACAGATGACAGTACATGTAATCCATAATGATTCTTAATGTTTGGACTGAAGCATGGGAGCAAATGGTGCAGATCCAGATCTGACTGCTCCTTAGGAGCAGCCTGATTAGGATCTACTCTGTTTGCCCTTCACCCAGCAGTAATTGTTTGACACATTACCCTGGACTAGATTCTGCTTAAGATGAATGGGTACACTTTCAGGGGCAGCAACTCTGAAATTTTCCATTTTGCCTCCCTTCTCAATGGGGTCAACTCAAAAAGGAAAGAATTTGCTCCTATGGGAGCAAATTCTTTTCTTTTTGAGTAGACCCCTTTATGGAAAGAGTACGTCATCCAGGGAAGCAAACAGGAAGTCACAAAAATAGTTTGCCTTTGCAAAAAAAAAAAAAAAAGCAGAAAACATAGATGTGTTCCCATACACCTTAAACCTTAGAATTATTAGACTAATTTGGTTAGGTGTCCTTATATAAATTCAGGGTAATTAAACTAAATTGAAGGCAGTGGGAATCGAGGCTGTTAGTATATACTGGAGTTGGATTAAAAACTATTGATTGTGGTTGCGTACTGTTGTATTCTTTATGATATGCATGACAAATCACATGACTGTGTGAGCGTATCTTCAAGTTGGTCCATTGAAATTAATGTCTCCTTGGCATAGTACATTAAAACATTGATAGCTATTGATAAGATTTATTCCACCATGCTTCTTTTTTTTTTATGCCCCCCCCACGAAGTGGGGAGGGGCATATAGTTTTGCCCTTGTCAGTCCGTGCATACGTACGTACGTCCGTCCGTCACACTTTGTAGTACTGTTCTTGTCTCCGCAACTCCTCCTACAGTATTCGATGCAGGGAGCTGAAACTTGGAACACAGTTCAGACATGCATTGAACATGTGCATAAAGGAAACATAACTTTGATTAAGATCTTTATTGCAGAATTATGTCCCCTTGAATAATAAACATATTTTGACCATATTTCACATCTGAGTACTGTTCTTGTCTCCGCAACTCCTCCTACAGTATTTGATATAGGGAGTTGAAACTTGCAACACAGTTCAGACATGCATTGAACATGTGCATAAAGGAAACAGAACTTTGATTAAGGTCTTGGTTGCAGAATTATGTCCCCTTGAATAATATACATTTTATAACCATATTTCACATTTGAGTACTGTTCTTGTCTCCACAACTCCTCCTACAGTATTTAATGTAGGGAGTTGAAACTTGCAACACAGTTCAGACATGCATTGAACATGTGCATAAAGGAAACAGAACTTTGATTAAGGTGTTTATTGCAGAATTATGTCCCCTTGAATAACATAAATATTTTGACCATATTTCACATTTGTAGTACTGTTCTTGTCTCTGCAACTCCTCCAATTGTATTTGATGTAGGGATTTGAAACTTGTAACACAGTTCAGACATGCATTGAACATGCGCATAAAGGAAACAAAACTTTGATCCAGGTCATTATGGCAGAATTACGTCCCCTTGAATGACATGCATATTTTGACCATATTTCACACTTTGTTGTACTGTTCTTGTCTCTGCAACTCCTCCAATAGTATTTGATGAAGGGATTTGAAACTTGCAACACAGTTCAGACATGCATTGAACATGTGCATAAAGGAAACAGAACTTTCAGTCAGGTCTTTATTGCAGAATTATGTCCCCTTGAATAACATACATATTTTGACCATATTTCCATAGCTTAAATACAATCTCACCTTTTATCGTCGCTCTAGCGGCCTCATTTATTAACAGATGTTGGTATTACATCACAGCTTTATTGGGTATGACAGTACCTCGAACAACTTTGCGTTTCAGGTTTGTAGGATGAAGGTCAAGGTCACAGTTGCTATTTTCAGAAAAACTAGGGCATTGCTCCAGCGCTTTCATTTATAGATTGATTTTGATGTAACTTCACATAAATGTTAAGTATAACAATATCTTGAATAAATTACTGTTTCAGCACTGCAGGTCCAAGGTCAAGGTCACAGTTGCTATTTTTAGAAAAAAACTTTATCATTCCTCTACACCTCTATTCATTGACAATTTTTATGTAACTTCACTCAAATGTTTAGAGTGACAATATCTTGGACAAGTTTGTGATCCAGAATTTCAGGGTAAAGGTCAAGGTCATATTTGCTATTTTAGAAAATATGCTGTCATCCCTCTGGAATGATTTTGGCATAACTTAACACAAATATTTAGCTTGACAATATCTGGGGCAAATTTACGTTTCATCATTGTAGGTCCAAGGTCAAGGTCACAGATGCTATTATAGGTACATGTAAATCTTTGTCATTGTTCTAGCGCCTTTATTTATTAACTGATTTTGATCTTCACACATATATTAAGTATGACAATATCTTGGACAGGTAAACCTTTCAGGGTTGTAGTTCCAAGGTCAAGGTCACAGTTGCTATTTTTTAAGAAAAACTCAGTCATCCCTCTAGCACCTTTATTTATTGACAGATTTTGATGTAACTTCACACAAATATGTTTTAACACATTACTTTTCTAGTGAGGCATATGGCGGGGGCATTCATCACCTTTAGTGATTGTCTAGTTTTTTTTTGTTTTGTTTTTTTTTGGGGGGGAGGGGATGTAGGGTGGACAATATCCTTTTTACCCCTCACAAAAGGTGGAGGAATACTGTTTTCTCCATGTCTATCTGTCAGTCTTTCTGTCTGTCCATCCTTCCATCCATCGGTCTGTCCAGAGCCATAATTTAGCAACCTTTGAACAGAATTTCATGAAACTTACAATAAATATATATCACTATAAGGCACCAATGCACACCAAGTTTCATCAGAATGGCTTTAGTAATGTATGAGTTATTGCCCTTGAATTGATTTAGAATCAATAAAATGAGCATAACTAAGTAACCAACAACTGGAACTTCATGAAACTTACACCAAGTATGTATCATCATAATACAGATATGCACATAAAGTTTCATCAGAATGGCATCTGTAATGCTTGAGTTATTGCCCTTGAATCAGTTTAAGATTGACAAAGTCAGCTGTGACTAAGTAATCAATGAATGGAATTCTGTGAAACTTATACTAAATTATGTATCACCATAACAAACTGGTGGAGGTTATGCAGGCTTTCAAGCATCTCTAGAATTCCTAAAAGCGTCCCTAGAATTCCTAAAAGATCCAAATTTTTAGGCCATCCTGAAATTCCTAGAAAATCACTAAAAAGGGCTGAAATCCTGAAAAAGCTCTTATTTTTTTTTTAAACATCATCCCTAATTTTTCTTAGTTTCAAGTCTTTATGCCATTAAAATTGGGAAAACGCTTTAGCTTCTGGGGGTGGGGGGAGTGTAACGCCTCTTTAATAACTTTTCATCATAGAACTTTTAGCAATGAACAAGCTTGCTTGCTTTCATTAATAATGTGACTCTGTCAATAAGTATGTGTCAAACTTTCAAAGTGCAGGTGTGACATGTTTTTGCATATGAGCTGCGACACGAGAAAACCAACAAAGTGGTCATGCGCCCAGTGCAGACTCAGATCAGCCTGGGCATCCGCCAAGTCTAAGCAGAGTCTTCCCTAAGCGCTTAAAGGGTTGCTAAGGGTCTTAGCTACCTTCATGCGGACGGCGAAGACTCTGATCAGACTGGGCGGATGCCCAGGCTGATCTGAGTCTGCGCTGGGCGCACAACCACTTTGTTGGTTTTCTTGCATCGCAGCTCATATGATTTTGCTAGGAGAAAGCCCATTAATTCCTTATTTTAGCCCTTAAATTTTGTGAAAATAGCCCTAATTTTTTGGATTTTCATGAAATTTAAAACAGTTATGTAATTGTCGTGACACAGCTGTGCACATTAAGTTTTGTCATAATGACATCAGTAGTGCATGATTTATTATTACAAGCCCTAATGTGCACAGCCATCACCCTGCAGTAGTGCATGATTTCTTGCCCTCAGATTGATTTAAAATCCACAAATAAGCCATAACTAAGGTACCTAAGTACAAAAGGTAATCCTTTTGTACTAAAGAACAAAATTTTTTGAAACTGAATTAAAATGTATTACCATAGTGCCATGATGCAGAGGCAAATTCTTTAGTATCTCACTTTTGCCAGAGATATTGCCTTTGATTTGAAACCCAAAAGTGCGGCCATAACTAAGTAACCAGTGAAAGAAATTTTATGACACTTAAAATAAACCATACACAAATCAGGGCCACTTGGACAGGGGATATAAATTTATCACTAGGTGTGATACTTCACAGTTATGAAGAACAGGTGATGATATTTCACATGCAGGAGTGACAGTTTTTGCTTCCATACTTTTTGAGTTTTATGATTTTTTCCGGCCCTTCCATAACCAGTATCCTTTGGTACCTAAGAGGTGTTAAATATAGGTATGACAACATGTGTCAGACAAGACTGACAACTTTAAGTTTCATGATTTTTTAGTTACTTCCCCACAATGGTTTCAGTTGCAGTGCTGTACCTGCTCAATAACAGACTCATTTCTAAGAAGGACAGCTTTAGCTGACTCAGCAGTTACAGCAACCTACTATCAGAAGGGTTAACCCATTGCATTCTGGGTTGTTTTTTTTCGTCTGTGGAAATTGTCGTCTGCATCAAAAATCAAGAATATTTTGACAATATTGGTCTAACTCTTGTAGAAATGATGTCTAACCAGTAAACAGTTTGAATCTCAGATCAGGCCACATATTTGTGTGGCCTGATCTGGATCCAAACTGTTTGCCCAGATACCCCTAAAGGGGTATCTCGAATGGAATGGGTTAAGGCAACGAAAAGAGAGGATGGGTGCATGAAAACTGAGACAAAAGAAAAGCATGAAAACTTAAACAAAAGAAAAGTAATAATAATAATGATAATAGCAAATAGATAAAGTAATAGATAACAACTGAATGAAAATTTTCAGTATCCATGCCAAAAGTAGGTTAAGCCTTTTTGCCGATAAATTGGTGATGACATCTAATCTTGTTTGCCAAATGAGAATGCTTATGCATAAAAGATGAAGCTTAATATCGTACTGATGGGCTCAAGAATTTGCAATTATTATTATTTGCCGCTTGAGGGAAATGATTGATATAAGTTTACGGATGTCCATAAACATTTGCTAGAGCCACTTATCTTTCAGCGGAAATATTGATCTGGCAAACGGGGCAGTAATTTGCATGAAAGACAGAATACAAATATTTGTTGGATCTGCGGACATGATGATTTAGTCTCGGTCAGGCTATAAGGTTATGTCTATATGCTAAACAGTCAGTCAGTGACAGGATATATTGATCTGCGTCAGGAGATTTATATGCCCTGAGTAGATAAAAAAATATATACGCTATATTTACCTTAAGTAATGCTGACATTCTGTCTCTTGAAAACAATCATGGTACAATCAACTCCTGATATCTCAAACTTTGATATTCAAAAGTACCCTCGTACATCAGAGAATATGTTTGGACATATTTCCTATTCTTGTTTACATTCCAATTATCTCAAACTACTGATATCTCAAAGTAAATTTTCTGGTACCAGAAAATTTACTTTGAGATATCAGTAGTTTGGGATGAACTGCAACTTTGAGACATCAAGAGTTGACTGTATTTGACTGCGCGGTAAACTTGTTGAAGTCTTGAAACTTTCATGCACATGCTTGTACTTCAAGATACCAGTTACAGAATACTTTCAGATCTACTTTGTAGCATGCATTGTGGTATTGATGATGTTATCTTGTCCTAACATATCAGCTTTAGTTTTCAAAGATATCACACCCCCACCCCCTTGGCTACTGGCCTGTACAGTGAGCTATCAGTTATATCGAGATATCAGATTTAGTATACACTGATATATCATTAGTCATAGAACACAGTAAAACATATCATAGTTCACACAGAGACATATAATAGTATACTCTGAGATCTGTCAGTGTACACTGAGACATAACATTTAAAAAGTCATTCTATATACAATGAGACACATCAATGAGACCATAGCAGACTGAGACATATCAGTCATAACATACTATCTGCATTGAGATATATCAGTTACAGTACACACAGAGACATATCAGTCATAGTACATTAACTGCATTTAGACATGTCAGTTACAGTACATAAAGTAGAGAAATACATACTCAGAGGCATACTAGTCATGGTGTACTCTGAATATACATGTATACTGTAACTGATATGTCTCAGAGAATACATGGTGGCTGATATGTCTCCTTGAAGTGTATGCATCCCAAGACATTGGTTAGAGTCAACATTGAGGAACAACTTGAAATTTCCACCTGGAAACGTGTTGTAGAATAAATTAAAAAATAATTATGTATTGTACAGGGATTTATTGGTTAAAGAGTGCACAGAACTTAGATTGGAATAAAAAAGATAGATTTCCTGTACTTGCCCTTTGGAATCAGTTATTAAAGGCAATGCTAATATTTAGCTCACCTGAGCATGAACTTGGTCATTTCAGATTAAAAACTAGGTCACTAGCTCAAATCTTAGAAAAACTTTATGTAGACTTTAGAAGGCACAGTTTTGATTCATTCTTCATGAAACTTTGTCAGAATCTTTATCTCTATGAAATCTAGGCTAAATCAAAACTGGGTTATGTCAGGTCAAAAACTAGGTCACTAGGTCAAACCTTAGAAAAAAACTTGTGTACACTCTAGAGGGCACAGTTTTAATCCAATCTTTATGAAACTTTGTCAGAATGTTTATCTTTATGAAAACTAGGCCAAATTTGAATATGGGTCATGTCAAATCAAAAACTAGGTCACTAGGTCAAATCTTAGAAAAACCTTGTGTACACTCTTGAGGGCACAGTTTTAATCCAGTTCTCATGAAACTTTGTCAGGATGTTTATCTTCATGAAATCTAGGCCAAACTTAAAACTTGGTCATGTCGGATCAAACCCTGGGTTATTTGGTCAAATCTTTGAAAAAAAAAAAAAATACATGATAGAGGCTTCATTTTCAATTGAATCTTCATGAAACTTTGTCATAATGTATGTTTGAATTATATCTTTGTTAAGTTTGAAATGGGTCATGTCAGGTCAAAAACTAGATTTCTACATCAAATCATTGAAAAACCTTGTGTACACAATAGAAGCTTCATTTTTAGCTCACCTCAGCACCAAGTGCTTATTGTGAACTTGATGTCTGTTGTACATGTGGATATCCGAGACGTCAGACAGGTACCTGGTACTCAGGTGAGCGATTCAGGGCCACCATGTACATGTATCAGCAGAAATATCATTGTCATTCAGTGTGCACCTTTCTGTTATATCAGTTATAATATACTGATCTATCATAATTATTATTGTATATTTAACATGCAAGGTTATTGTTTGTCTTTAGTTATAAAAAGACAATAGATACCTGTTATTGTTTGTATACAATGAGGCATTTTAAACAGTGAGCCAGATATCAGTTATTGAATGTGTACAGTACATGTATTTAGTTAGAATCTAAACGGTTCTGTTTTGCATGCCAAGTAATCATTAGGCCTCTGACATGTAAAGTAAGTTAAGTTAATTCTGGTTTTGCATGATTCATTAGGATCAATTCTGAATCACATGTTGCTGCATGCTAGATATCTATCCAGTCTGAATCATTCCTGGAAACAACTATTGATTTATCAAACATTATATTCGTTTTCTTTTATTGATCACTAATACATTTCTTCATGCATGTTTAAAACTTGAATGGCCATGTCAGTAATAAATATAGGTCTTGGTAATATGTTAACCTCTAGGGTGATAGTATGGCCATTTTCAAGCCTGGTAAATAAGCAGTTCCATTCCTTTCTGGAATTTTAACTCTTTAAGCACCAAAAAGGAGACAAAAAAATTTATGTCTGCAAAAATTAAAAAAATGCCTTGTCCAAGACATTTCATATTGAGAATTCGAAGACTAGAGCGCAAACAGTGTAGATCTAGATGAGGTGGCCCATTATGAGCCGCCTCATTAGGATCTACGCTGTTAGCAAATTTTGGTAATTTCATCAATGGGGCTTAAAGAATTAAACACCAACAAGATTTCACAAATAGATAGCCAAAATATAACAATGTCATATAACTCTTATATTTTTGGTATACCGTAATCGACCCATTTACCGCACCATGCGCTTAACTTTTTCAAAATTGCAACAAAAAGATGTGGTTAAAATGTATTTAGTAACCGCACACTCAGAACAATGAAATGCAGAGTGACTGGAAAGAGGCAACGTGGGTAGGACTGGAAATACTTTGTGTTTATACTTTTCATGAGTTCCCTGTTAATTATTGGTTTTTGTGAGAGTTTCAAAGAAAAAGCAGTGTGCGCTTGTGCAGTTTGTCCGGAAATGGCCTTGGTGTGCGGTTATAGGGGCATGTGCGGTTAATGGGTCGATTACGGTATCTTTATTTATTGTTGAATAATTATGGTTTGTTCGGAGTGAATTTAAGCTGATGACAACTTTGATGGGTATAAACCATTTTAGGACAGAATGTGTAAAAGTTAAACTGGTGGACTTATCTCAAAACTCCTAAAAGTGGCCAAACCGAAATTTCAGTATGGCCACTTTGGAGTTTTGTGATAACTCCTGAAAGCAAAAGAATGCACAAATATTCTTTGCATACATATATGAGCTGCGACACGACAAAACCAACAATGTGGTCGTTCGCCCAGCGCAGACTCAGATCAGCCTGGGCATCCGCCCAGTCTGATCAGAGTCTTCGCTGTCCGCATGGAGGTAGCTTAGACCCTTAGCTACCCTGTAAGTGCTTAGCAAAGAGTCTGATTCGACTTGGCTGATGCCCAGACTGATCTGAATCTGTGCTGGGAGCACAACCACATTGTTGGTTTTCTCACGTCGCGGCTCATATGTCAAATGCCATTGTTAAATTTTGGCTGTAAGTATATTTAAAGAAGCTGGAATTTTTAATTTCCGAGCGGAATGGAATTGCACATTTATGCATACTGTGACCAGCAGAAACAATCAAAGTATTTCTTTCCTTTAGTTTTGAAGATTTAGCTCTGGCTGTGAAGATGCTCAGACTGATGAGACATCTGCGGCTAGTGTTATAAGACTAAGTCACAGATTGTAGGTCATAACACTTGTCATATGACAATTAGTCTTGTCTCTCTCCACCTCTGTACTACCCTTTGGGATGATGCTAAGTTCATGCATGTGGATTTCATAATAATCTTTCCATTTCTTCTGACTGCTTCAGCTTCTTGATATGTGAAGAGTTCTCTGAAGTTTTGTGTTTCTTCAGTTATAAGTCAGGGATTTTTTTTCCTGCAAAACAACCCCAAAATTCCAGATCTGTCTTATAAGACAGATCTAGATTTTTGGGGTTGTGTTGACAGATCTAGATTTTTGGGGTTGTGTTGGAAGGGAAAAAAACAATCTTATAGCAGATGTAACAACACTGATTTAGATATTTGGGGTCATTCTAGAGCAAATGGGATGGACCACATTTTATATGTTATTATCTAGAATAGGCTACCATCATTCAACTGCATCATTAGCAGTAATAAAGTAGGAAAAGGTGATTAGTCCCTCAATACAGCTACAGCAAGTAGCACATCACACGTGTGATAGGCTCTTGCTACAGCCAAACATATATCTATCTGTGGTGAAAGGTCAGTGCTATAAAATGGGATGATGAATTGATTTTCATGATCTTACTGAGAACATGGTGCTGAAAGCCTTTCTGGCATTATTTTGTCCTTTTAGCCACCTTATGACAGATTAATTCCGAGGAAATATACATGTATTGATTTGTACCTTCTTTTACATAAAATCCTCTGTATTTCTCAGTAATACAATTTGCCAGTGATTTAACACCATAAACAGACTGGAAACTGACTTTAGAGATGTTTAGAATAGCACTAAGAGCACTAGATAGCAAGCGGATAAAGTTTGTACTGAGCAGGCACAACTGGTCACTGCTGACTGCTAACAGTGACACATAAAATTGCCACCAGCGACTGCTATACTTTGTCACAGTAGTGGCAGTATTTTAATTCTTTTTTATTATCATTTTAATCTCAGTAGAAGGTATCAGGGTTCGAGGTTATAAAACTTGACAATAATCTCAAACTCAAAATAAAGCACACTGATTGGCTGCTTCCGAGCACATGCTCGGAAACAGCCAATCAGTGTGCTTTATTTTGAGTTTGAGAATGTACTCAAGTTTTATAACCTCTGGGCCAGTACAGGGCAGAACTTCTTCACCACTAGCAGTCAATGCTTGATATACTTATACAATGTGTTAAGTTTTTGTCTTGCTGTCCATTGGTTTGTTCATTTTACTCATCAATCCCATGAAATTGTGCTAAAGTTCAATATTAAGTTTGACCTTGTTAAGCACTGGCACGTGATGGGGATGCATGTGAGCGGTGAGCCCCTGCACACTTGTTGTAGTTGCTAGCAACAGTAAACACTTCTGGCTGTCACTGCTGTCTGTAAGCAGTAACTTCTGGCAGGCAGTGACTGATAGGCAGTGACTTCACTCTGCTAACTTGACACGCTCATTAAATAAACCAAAGTTTAATGAGTAAATTTTTTTAAATATTTTTCTTATTAGTCTCCATTATTAAGGGTTCATAAGACTCGAACTCAGGTTTAATGTCTCACAAACACATGTCATATGGAGAAGGGGCCACGATTAAAAGGCTCATCTGAAAGACAGGTGGAGTGAGGGATTGAACCTGTTACCCCTGGATTGATAGTCCAGTGCCTACACCACTACACTAACACTGCTTCAAGATCTACCCAAAACCCATGTGATATGTTTGTAACCTGAAAATCATTGCTCATAAACAGAGTCCCAAACACTGTACTTGGTCATTGGTCTTGTCTATCTCCCTCTTTAACTGAAGACAGGTCTTGTGGCAAATGATGAACCTAGCTGTTATAAGGGTTTTATGGAAAATTAAGTGATAAGTGATGAAAAATTCCTTTTTTTTTCAAAAAAAAAAAAAAAAATACACTAGATCAGTTTGTATTCAAAGACTTTGTAAAGATAGATTAACTAAATCTGATTGGTGCCCTTATTTCACTAGACCAGTGATATATGGTAATTTTCCTGGTATAAAGAAGCCAACTCTTTCTTTTCCAGAATCTTTTTTACTGGAGAGCTCAAGTTTCAAATCAATTGTATGTGGAGAGATTGTGCTCTGATCTTCTCATGAATTATTGATACGGGAAGTTGTTCTTTAGCTGTATATTCCGAGCTTCAGACATACGGAAGTTTATCACGACATTTCTCGAATGATTTAATTTCGACATTTTTCGGCCGATTTATATTATGTCGCTATAAAAACGTATGATGTGTAGCTGTATTTGAACCGCCTCTTTGAGGCGGTTCAAATAAAGCACCACAACATACGTTAAAGGAATTCTCTTGGATTACCCTCAAAAGTCACCGTCAACTGGGGCTCTGATTCTATATTGATTATTAAGCCCAGAACATTTATTTCTGCAGTTTGGCATCAATTAGCCTGGAGCTGGACTGTGCAGCAGCTGATCAATTTTAATTATGCAAATATTAAGATGTAATTTATGATGAATTGATTGCATGTAGACGCATACATATAACTACCAATTCAGAGGTCCAGATAAAGCAGATTCTGAGAATTTGCTTCCTTCTGGATAAATGTAAACCTTGACCAAAGTTAGTGCCATAGATGTGCATTTCTGTATTCAACTTTGTCAGTATTGTTAAACCCCAAAACTATGAAACAAAAAATTGATTGGCAGGTCTTGGCAGGCAACAGACATGCCTCTTTAGCCACACTTACTGATGCAATCCCCTGACATGGCAGCAACAGACCTCAGTTACCAATTAAGCCACCTCAACCCAAATGGCTCAAGAATCTTACCATTTTGTTGTGGTCTATCAACAGAAACACTTTGGAAAGGCCTCAACATACATATTATGTTGAGAAATTATTTTGGATTTTGTCCAACTGAGCCTCCTCTATAAATAAAGTCATTATTATTATTATTATTATTATCATTATCCTGGAATTATCATGTCAGCAAAACTGCATGTAGTTTGTCCAGCCACCACTTGTTCATACTACAAAACTTATCCAAAGACATTAATTGCTTGTCCATTCTACAAAGCTTAGCCAAATATTTCGCTTAGTCAGAGACATTGGATACCATTTTGTTTATCCAAAGACAAGGCATATTCATATTCAAAAGCAATAGTGTCTGTTTTGCAGAACTTATCCAGAGTCAGTGCTTGTTCATTTTTTTCAGAGTATATCCAAAGACAGTTTGTCTATTCAGAAACAATCTGCCTGTCCATTCTGCTTACCCAAAGACATCGCCTGTCAATTCTGCTTATCCAAAGACATGGCCAGTGTCAGTTTTGCTTATTTGCTTATCCAAAGCCATTGCCTATCCATGACATGGCTTGTCATGTTTGCTTATCAAAAGCCATTGCTTGTCCATTTTGTTTATCCAAAAACATTGCCTGCCCATTTCGCTTATCCAAAGTGCCTGTTCATTCTTTAATAATTCTTATCCAAAGACATTGCCTGTGCATTCTTCATACCCAAAGACATTGTCTGTCCATTCTGTTTATCCAAAAACATTGCCTGCCCATTTCGCTTGTCCAAATTGCCTGCTCATTCTTTAATAATTCTTATCCAAAGACATTGCCTGTGCATTCTGTTTTTCCAAAGACATTGCCTGTCCATTCTGTTTATCCAAAGACATTGCCTGTCCATTCTGTTTATCCAAAGACATTGCATGACCATTCTGTTTATCCGAAGACATTGCCTGTGCATTCTTCATATCCAAAGACATTGCCTGTGCTTTCTTCATATCCAAAGAAATTGCATGTCCATTCTGTTTATCCAAAGACATTGCCTGTCCATTCTGTTTATCCAAAGACATTGCATGTGCATTCTGTTTATCCAAAGACATTGCCTGTCCATTCTGTTTATCCAAAGACATTGCCTGTCCATTCTGTTTATCCAAAGACATCGCATGTCCTTTTTGTTTATCCAAAGACATTTCTTATGTATTCTGTGGAGCTGAGACAGGCACTGCTTGTCTACCCTACACAGGTTATACAAAGACATTTCTTGTTCAGTCTTCAGAGCTTATGAATCCAAAAAAAGTTTTCCCCCTTTACAAAAATGGCAGAAACACGTGGAGGTATACCCTGCATCTGAAACACATGTAAATTTTGTTTAGCTTAATCTGGCCAGTCCATGTGCTGTTCAATCTTCCAGACATTGCTTGCCTATCCCTTACATTACTCTCTGTTGTAGACAATTGATCGTTAATTCAACAAAGATAATTTTCATTAATGTTGTTTCCTGAAAGCTGTCTGTCCATCCTACCATAAGTTCGCTGAAGAAAATGTTTGCCAAGAATTCTGCCATGTACGCAGTTCTTTTGGTCACTTTATTTCATTAACTTCAAAAACAGTTTTCATGTAATGACAAAATGTATTCTTTGTTAAATGTTTCATTTATCAGGAACAATTTGGAGATCTCAGAAAATTTGGGAAATGGGCTTAATGTACCAGTATGGTGAAATTGCTTAGAATTTATTGTGAAAAAAAGGGTACTAGTCTACTTTGCTGTAATTATAGGTATATTTCTGTAATCATATTTCTTCACCACATATCTACTCTTTTTAAGCATATGATGTAGCTCCTGCCTCCCTCCCCCCAGTCCCCCCCCTCCCCCCCCCCCCCCCCCCCCCCCCCCCCCACACACACACACACACACACACCACCACCACCACCAAAAAAAAAAAAAATGAAAATGTTGTTTTACAACTGTCTTGAGCTCTGATTACTGTATTGTAAAATTAACTTGTTAAACTTTAATGATAACAAAAGTAATTGATTAGGATGTCCAGTATTTAGGATAATTCGAATTTTCCTGGAACTTATCGGTTAGTCATGGGCAGACTAGTCTGACTCACTGATACCAAGTATGAATTTAATAACTTGTTGAGCACTGACAGCTATTGATGCAGTTATTGATATTTCAGTTTCCAAATGAGTTACATCATCTTACCATGGTTACTCCAAATATCGAGACAGAAGTGGCGCAAACAGTGTAGACCCAGATCAGACTGCTCCTGAGGAGCAGTCTGATCTGGGTTAACACTGTTTGCCATTCTGATACACGACGAGATGGTTAGATGTCATTTTTTCAAGTTTTAGGATAATTTCAGGGATCTGGTAAAATGTCCGAATTTTTTTAGTTGTATACGGGAACTGAGACAATCAATAGATACTTGCCTGGAAATCGTTCATGGGAATCTTCTGGGACTTGTTGCCTCTGATGATGTACAGAAATATAAAATGTACATTTGATCTGCATGATGCATTAATATTGCATACTAACATGGGTAGAAGAAGATTAGTTCTTCATTTGAACATGATCACACGATTGTTTTGCTGAAGAAAAGAAATGGTTTTCTGGTGCAAGTATAAGCTTGAAGGTTATGCAAATAACACATGAATATTTTAATTTAATGGCTCACCTGTGATTAGCAGAAGCAAAATATAGGTAGTGCTTTTCACGTGGTGGTGGCAAGGTTGTTGATGGGGTAAACTTGCTTTGAGGTTTCTGGTTTAGCTCTGTTTCTCTGAAAACGCTCAGACAGACAAAACACTGCATGCCATGGAATTCTTATTTGGGAAGGTGATATTGATAGAAAAAGCAAGAGTAGCTGAACCCATTTTAGACTGTAAACCTGTTGGGGGGGGGGGGGGGGGGGGGGGGCATATTATGCCAACAGTGATGCCACAATAAAAGTGAAAACGTTTACCAGAACCCTGCTAAGCAAGAAATGTGGATTGACAAGTCCGCCGGTCAAAAAGGGTTAATTCTATGGAAACGACCATGAGCAGTCTATAAGCTGAAGCTGTCTGCCCTGTTTGCTAAAGTTTCTAATATGGTCTGTCAGGGCAAAAGGATTGACAAAATCCTGGCTTATCAAGCAATACTGTAATACACCCTTTCAGGTAAATGAATATACTGTTAGGTGAAGCAACTCTGACAGTTCTTCTTTGCCTTCTTTGTCAATGGCAGTCATTTCTTAAACAGGAAAGAATTCGGTCCTTTAGGAGAAACTTATTAATTTGAGGGCAGCAAACAAAAGTCACAACAGTTGTTTCCTTTGGACTGGCCCATTAGAGCCTGTATTTATAATGTATAAGCTGGTTTAAGATCCATTGTTCATTTAGCAGCATCATTTATTGCTATGCCAGTGACAGTAGATCTGTAGTTTTTCTCTAAGACATTGTATAATTTTACCCTCAAAAGAGTAAAATCAATTCTTAGAGTTGTTTGAATTGCAAATTAGGTACATGTCAAGATTTTCAATAATATTTTGTAAAGTTGCTGCTGTAGTTACAGTAATTTGCATTGTTCATTCGACTGCGTTCACTGTAAATCACTTAATTTTGGTTTGTTCTTTATTTTGTAGTTTTCTTACCTTTTGAACTTATTAGCATTTTCAAAAGGACTGAAAATGAAAACAGCTGATAATGAGCTGCCTCATCTGGATCCATGCTGTTGCCCTCTAGTCCATGAATGCTCAGTATGATATAGCTTGGATGAAACATTTTGTTTAAATGTTCAGACTTATATTTTGTTGTCAGTGCTTGTTAGGTGCTTAAGGGTATGAATGTTTTAAAATTTGTGACAAAATACCCTGTGGGATAACAACTTTGACACAAGAAATAGACCTAGCTACACCAGTTCTGTTGAAAATGTCATGAACTGACCACAAACTGCTTTCATGAATAATTCAAGAATGACAAATGGCAATTTATGAACCAAAGTTTCAAGAACCAGATCATGAACTTGCCTGTGAAAAATACATGAATCATTCGTGAACTATTTCAAGAACTGCTTTCATGAATAGTTCATGAATGAGCGAGCAGGTTCATGCACTTTTTGAAAATATTATTCATAAGCTGCAAGTTATGTTCACATATGTTCTCAAACTTGCTTATATTCAGGAAGCTTGATCATGAACATAAAAGTTCTTGAGCATGTTGCAGTTCATGAACTCAGCATCAAATTTTTCATGATCTGGTGAATGATACCACTCTCGGGTTCTTGAACAGCCATTTATAGTTCATGGACTATTCTTAAGAATAGTGGATAAACTAATTGTCAATTAGTTCCCTCCATGAACTCATTAGTTCCCTCCATGAACTATTCATAAACTTGTTCATGGCCACATTAATGATTATTCTATGAGCAAAAACAATACAAATGGGAAAAATGCAGAGCAGACAGGCCTGTGCAAACACTTTACACTCAGACCAGACTGCTTCAAGAAGAGCAGTCAAGTCTAGGTCTGTGCTGTTTATTCTTCAGTCAAAAGTTTCAAATAACATGGCCCAGGGGAATAATGGGTCTCTAATTAGATACTTTTGACATTTCCACTGTGTAGACCTCATTTATTTCAATTTGCATACAAAGACAATAAGCTATTAGCTAATAAAATATTTATAACCTGCTTCATAAGTCACTACAGGATGCTGGGTACTAAACCATACTACATCAATACTGCTTACAGTAGGTCTTGTCTCATGAATGAGTTGGCTCTAAAGTATTCCTGTTCAGTCAAAAACTAAAAGCTGATCTGCCCATCCCTGTTTGATCCTGCTTTGTGTCAGTATGTGAGCAATGTGCCTTTCTAAATCTAATTGTGTGTGTTTTCCAAAACACATCTAGATACAATGGTTTTGACCATATTAATGGAATACAACCCAGCTTCCCTTCTCATTGTGAGAAACTTCTACCTTTGTTGCCAATAATTTTCTTACTACAAAAATGTAAATGCAGACATAATAAGAAAATGATACAAAATACCTGAGCCTCATCAAAATGGAAAGTCCATGCTGCAAAATTATAAGTTACTTTATCAGACAGTTCTGGCAAGTGCAGTTGCAGTTATAGCTAGATCTGCAGTTGTCTGCCCTGCTGTTATAGGCCAGTATGCTGCAGTTGCAGATATAGCTAGATCTGCAGTTACCTGTCCCTCTGTTAAAGGCCAGTCTGCTGCAGTTGCAACAGTAATTATTAAATCAACGCAGAATTTGACATCATTGTATGGTTGTACTTGGTCATTTATTTCTAAGACTGTCTCTTGGATATGATTATTCACAAGAGTAGATACACATGAAGAAGTACCCAATTGCAAGGAATTTGTATTACCAAATTAATCCTACTAAATACCCCGGGAGCGTTGTAGGCATCATTTGGAGCCTAAAGTGTAGTAAATCAGCCACTGTCAAAGTATCTATGATAAGTAGTATAAAGATGAAGGGTATACTTTCAGAGGATGCAGCTCTACTTTTTTTGGCCTCCCTTCTTAGTGAGGGACAACTCTTAAAGGAAAGAATTTGCTCCTCTAGGAGCAAGTTCTTTCCTTTAAGAGTAGACGCTATGTCAAAAAGCTACCTTATCTAGAGAAGCAAACTGGAATATATGCAAGTTAATATAACAGGTCTCTATGGAAAAGAGGCAGGGGGTGTTTATTAGAGCTGGGGCCTTTATTAGAATTAATACAGTAATTGTTTGTAGACATAGGCTAGTTTACTTCTCAATCACTTAGTAGGTGAGACTTTAACTAGCCTCTGAACACTTTGCCTGCAAGACAGATTTGATAGTGTTTTAAGTATCATCAACTTTCTTACAGCTACATAGTTGCATGTTTGTCTTTGGTGTGAGGGAAACAAGGTTTGATCCTGGACTGGGACATTAAAATTTTTGATTCTGTTACAAATTATGCCTTACATTGCCAGTCATTTGTCAGAAACTCATTAAGAACTTAACTTCCCAACCAAGGACAGAGACAGGATTTCCCTGTTTGCTGTGGTTTGGCAATAGTCTTGAAACAATTTTGCTGATTTTGCAGTTATTTGTCTTAAGAGTATAGTATGTCTGCGGAGGTTTTTCTGTGTGTTTCAGCAGTATATTGATTCAGTATAGCGTAATGCTGTTTCATCAGTCTCCAAGGAATCAATGTATTCTTACTTCTAACCATTATCACTCCAAATATTGGAACACTTTGTTATTCCTTAAAATGCCAAAAAAAGAGACAACAAATTTATGTCTGCAAAATTTCAATAAATATTTTCTTTAGACTATCTCACATTCAGAATTCAAAGACTAGTGGACAAAGAGAGTAAATCCAGATTAGGTGGCTCTCTACACTGTATACAAATTCAGCTATATTTGCTCCTTAAAGGTTTACTTTAGAGCCCCTTTGCAAATGCAAAGGAGTGGTATGCTTTACCCCTGGTGCCGTAGTCCAAGTATCTATTAGCTTTAGAACAAGTGTCTTCATTGGCATCCATGGTCAGATCAACCTATGTTAACAATTACTTTTAACTCCATTTATAACTCAGTTTCTTTCACACAAACTATAATAGCCAATATACATGTACTGTATATACAGACCTGTGACTGTAGCAGCTGCATCACAGAATCCTGTGTCCATGACCTAGCTGTTGAGGTTGACTGGTTTGTTATTTTTAATAGAGTTTTGATTTGGGTTCTTTCTTTGCTTCTTTTGATGATTTCTTAGAGACAAGAAAATTCATACTTGGCCAGAGAGCATATTATGTCCTTGACCTTTATTCATGGTTCATTGATTATAATTGCCTCATCTCTCTAACACTTAAATTGGATTTTCATCATACTTGGAATGATGTGTAACTCCAACATTGAACTGCTTGTAGGTCACTGTGACATTTACATCATGGTTCATGATTTTGCTTTGTATCTCTAGCACTGTTCAGTGATTTTGCTTTGTATCTCTAGCACTGTTCAGTAGATAATTTGCATGATATCTGGGGTAATTGTTCACTCTGATAAGATCAATGACCTAATACTATTTGTAGGTCATTATGACCTATATTTCATGGTTAATGATTTCATTTCACCATTAAATGGATTCACATCATGCTTTGCGATGGATGGATGACTTGTGATTTTACGTCCTTTTCAACAGTATTTCAGTTATATCAGGATGATGGGATGATGATTAAATGAAAGGCTGTGTGCAACGGAACCCCGTTTACAGTAGGAAAGATTCTCCCCTCACACGGGGCTCAAACCCGGTCCCCTAGATCAACAGAACAGCGCTTAACCCAATGAGCTATTAGGCTCCTACATAGGCTGTGGGTATACAAGAGTCCTGGTTAACTGCATTCCAAAGAACCAAATTAGATGTGAAATTTAGAAGGCTCCAATTTGGAGCCTTCTGAATTTTCACCTCTAATTTGGTTATTCTGCCATTTAGCAAGGGCTCAAAGGACTGGGTAATTATTGGCCATCTGTTAAAAAAGGCTTTGCTCTGAGATTTCTACTGATTATGACCTCATAAATGTCAGCCAGAGTTTGTATGGACTGTAATCTGGTATTGACCAACTGAGAATTGAGGACAATTCAGCAGAATGAAATGAACTTGTTCAACTACATTATGGATACACGTTTATGATTTACTGCCATTTTTAGCTCGCCTGAACGAAAGTTCAGGAAGAGCTATTGTTGTCACCCCGGCGTCGGCGTCAGCGTCCGCGTCCGCGTCCGGATTGGATGTTTTGGTTAAAGTTTTTTAAAGACCTAAATCTCCTTAACCCATAGATGGATTCTTTTGATACTTGCACTGTAGTTAGATATTGGTCCAAAGTTTAACAGGGTACCACACCCACCCCACTCTGTGACCTTGATGTCAAGGTCATGGACTTAGAAAATTGGAAGTTTTTTGAACTGGATGTTTTGGTTAAAGTTTTATAAAGCCTCATATCTCCTTAACCTGTGGATGGATTCCTTTGATACTTGCACTGTAGTTAGATATTGGTCCAAAGTTTTCCAGGGTACTACCGCCACCCCCCCCCCCCCTCAGTGACCTTGATGTCAAGGTCATGGACTTAGACAATTGTCTTTTTAATTTTTGGATGTTTTGGTTAAAGTTTTTTAAAGACACATATCTGATGAACCCATAGATGAATTTTTTTTATATTTGCACTGTAGTTAGATATTAGTCCAAAGTTTTACAGAGTACTACCCCAACCACGCTCAGTGACCTTGATTTCAAGGTCAGGGACTTAGGAAATTTGGTCTTTATTAAAGTTTTCTAATTGCATACTGATTCATAATACTTGGCAGAGATTTAGTTTACACTTGAACTGATGTTAGACACTTTTTTGAGTTTTTACAAAACTATATACTTACCCCACTACCCCACTGGATGACCTTGAAGTCAAGGTCATTGACTTTGAATTATGGTTAAAGTTTTATATTTATGAAGACATAAATTCACAGTGCCACGATGGACTCAGTTGATACTTATACTTGGACTGATGTTAGATAATGGTTCAAGGTTTGATACATCCTAGCCCCCTCCCCCCCCCTCATCCACCCCCTTAGTTCTTTGACCTCAAGCTCATGGACTTTGAAATTTCATGTGAATTTTTATTTTTATTTTTATTTTATTTTAAGACATTTCTGAGATAGCTTTTGTTTATAAATGTGTTGTCATTATGGACATGCTTGCCTAAAGTTTTATGCATAGCAGTCCACACCACCATAGTGACTGTGTGATGGGCAAGCACCTATTCAGGCGAGCTATGCTGTCAGGCGACAGCTCTTGTTATAAAGGGGAAACACTTGTGGCAATACCTGTTTCCTTTCTGGACAAGAAAGCCCTTCCAAACAAAATGGGGTCTGCTCTATCTGGAAATGTGCTTCCCAAAGGGGGGCAAAATGAACATGGAAGAGTTGCTACTCCTGAAAGTGCACCCATTCACCTTAATGACTGGTACAAATGAGCCCCAACACGAGAAAACCAACAAAGTGGCAAGTGGGCCTGGTGAAGACTCAGATCAACCTGGGCACCTGCCCAGCCTGATCAGCATCTTCACTGTGTGCTTAAAGGGTAGCAAAGGATCTAAGCTAGCTCCATGCAGACAGTGAAGACTCTGATCAGACTGGGCAGATGCCAAGGCTGATTTGAGTTTTTACTGGGCGCACATGCCACTTTGTTGGCTTTTTCGTGTTGCGGCTCAAATATGCCTATGGGAATGATGCAGATTCAGAGCACAGAGAGCAGACAGTCAGGCTGCAGAAAAAAGTCAAGACAGACTGAATATAAGAGAAGACTGCTGCAAGAGAAGCAGACAGCCAAACTGTTGAAAAGCTATCATTTATATATGCTGTAGAGAAGCAGCCAGAGAACACTGCTCCTAGTGCTAGAGTAGCAGTCAGTCAGACTGTAGTGAAGCAGTCAGAGAAGACTGCTTCAGGAAAAGTCATTAGTCAGATTTAAGGTAAGCAGTCAGAGAAAACTGATGCTAGAAAAGCAGTCAATCAGCCTGCAGTCAGAAGCAGTCAATCAGACTGCAAACAAACAGTCAGAGAAGACTGGTGCTAGAAAAGCCCTCAGTCAAACTGAAGAGAAGCAACCAACAGACTGGTTCTCGAGAAGCCCTCAGTCAGACTGAAGAGAAGCAGCCAATAGGCTCTTCCTAGAAAACACCAAGTCAGACTGAAGAGAAACCGCCAGAGAAGACTGCTCCTAGAGAAGCAGTGAGTCAGACTGTAGAGAAACAGTCAGAATAGACTTCTGTGTGAGAAGCAGTCAGTCAGACTGCTAGAGAAACAGTCACTCAGATTGTAAGGAAGCAGTTATTCTAGAGAAACAGTCAGTCAGAGGGTAGAAGGCAGTCAATCCTAGAGGACCAGTCTGACTGACATTAAGCTGATAGTCTTGTATACCATCAGTTGGTTGTATTAGACTGGAATTTGTCCAAAGTTTTAGTTGTAACTGAAGAGAACTTCTGAGCTTCAACATAAATGCAGGATCTGCAGCACATAATGGCAACACTGCTCTGACTTGGGATTCTGAGCACTGGAGTCTGAAATTACATTTTTTAGCCCAAAAATTAGCTTGAAAAGTAGATAGATCCCATCTATTACATCTCTTTTACTGGATGCATAATAGAGGAATTCCAGCCATCTTGCAGGCTAATTATTGGGCTAGGTTAAAACATCAGATGCCCCTGTTCTGAGTCGGTTTGAAGAAAGAGTTCCACTGAAGCCAGTGCTAGGGGGCATGGGCAGTGTTGCTACATTATCTTACTGCACATGAACAGACTTAATCAAACCTTAAGTCAACTATTTTCATTTCTTTGATGTCAACTATTTTCATTTCTTTGATGCACTTCTTCCTTCCACTGAGTATCTTCCTTCAGAATTTACCACAGGGTATAATTCTTTCCGCTAATTTTCGCTCCCTGCAGAGACTGTACATCATATTTGGCTTCCGCCGAAACTGTCCGCAATCTCTTGCTTCCTGCAGAGACTGTCTGCATGATTCTGCTTCCTGCCGAGGCTCTGGGCAGGAAGCAGAGTCACGCAGACAGTCTTGGCAGGAAGCCATTTTTCGAGGACAGTAGTCTCTGCAGGAAGCAAGAGTTCATGGACAGTCTTGGCGGAAGTCAAATATGGTGGACAGTCCCTGTATTTACTGTATCATGTAAGAAAAGAGAATACTTTTTGTAAATGTGAACGACCACCCTTTTGATTGTCAACGGCCTCATAAGTTAATTAATGCTGCCATATTTACCATTTCATCCAATAGATTAACCCATTGTTGTAAGGAATAAATGCCATCGCTTTCAGTAATTGGCAGTAGCCATGGGGCTCTAAGCTTACGACATTATTTTCCTTATTTATCAGCTTTAATTGTACCGTATTTACCTAGATATTGAAACAAAAATTCCTGGCAAACAGTGTAGACCAAGATCAGACTGCTCCTAGGAACAGTCTGATCAGAGTCTGCACTGTTTGCTGGCAGCCTCATAGAGCATCCTTTATAGTGTACGTACCGTAGTTCTTAATGATCTTGTCCAAAGTCGAAGCCGAAAGAGACCATACAATGTCCAAATATGTCCAACATCTGTTATGAACTGACAATGTCCTTAAGGTACGGCCATCTCGGAATTGTTCCAGACGGCTTAACAGAATTAGTAGGAGAGCAGACGCAGTCATAATTCATGAGGTTATTAGTTAATGCCCAAGTTGCAATTGTCTGTGTCGCTATGGGAAAGCTAGAGGTGACGGAAGCAGGAATCAGAACACAATGCAAGGTCATGTCACAAGCTGTTTTCTGTAAATAAGCATTAGATTTCCTATGTGGAGGATATTATGTCTTCCTAATTTGAATGCATCCAGACTATTATTTGAGTCACGAAAGACCTATTTGCTATTTTATCAAGACGTGACATTACAGTGTAAAAGATGTTACGTGTTTTTAAAGCAATGGAATCAAAGAAGTATAATAATTATACTCTGGCTTTGTTAAAAAATGGATAACTTTGTGGTATGATGTCATTTTCACACAGTAATTCAGTCATATCAGGATGGGCAGGTGATTATGAAGAGCTCTGTGCAATATAGCACTGTTTAGGTTCAGACAGAATCTTACCCCCACTGGAACTTGAACTCACAATTGAAACCAACCACACACAGGCACACAGACATTTCTCCATGTTCCGTTATGGCATAAGGTTGAATTACACTACTACGTACATGTATGATTATGATGATATTTGAATATGTCAGGAACCAGCCATTGGGACAGTGTATGGACCATTTTTTCCAGCTAACCCCAATGGACTGCCGTATTTATCCTGATAAATTCCCCTCCTCTAATCACCACTGTCTCTTTTCTGAAAATAATATTATATTTACTTGCATAAATTCCTGTTTGCTTCTCTGTATGAGGTAGCTTTTTGAAAAGGATTTACCTCTTATAGCAATGTATTTGCTTCTGGAGGAGCCTAGAAGAGATTATAAGTATCTTTCATGGGTGTGAGGTGTGGATAGAAAAATCTGTCACGAGGGTCACTGTTGGGCATCAAGAGGCTTGCCGAGTGATGCCGAACAGTGATCCGGAGTGACAGATTTTTCTATCCACACCTCACACCCATGGAAGATACTTTTTCTTGCACACCACGTTTTGTTTTAACTGAAGAACTTGTTGAAATGCATAATTTTAGTGCTTGAGAGGTTTCTATTTGATTTTGAAAGAAGGCGCCGCTTTCAACGACCGCCATTTGGCTCTTTACATCACCGTCTGGCGTGCATAAACTGATGTCATTTTTGCTGTCTTCGTGACGTAGTCATCATAAACCCCAAGGTCACTTGACGACGCAGATACGTAATCTCCAATACAACCAATGCATTGAATGCTCGTGATATTTATCTGGTCCAGGGTGAGATAACATGGGTGAGATAAGATTTGTAGGTACAGAGGAAGCACGTGGATATCCTCATCTGGTGTGCAAGAAAATTCTTTCCTTTAAGAGTTGACTCCTATAGAGAAGTGAAGCAAAAAAGTAGAGTTGTTTCCTCTGCAAGTGTACCCATTCACCTTGATAGCTTTGTCTGCAAGTGTATCCTGTCACTTAACTCTTTAAGCCTCAGTGACAAAATTAGCAAAATTTGCAAACAGCGTAGATCCTGATGAGGCGGCTCAATATGAGCCGCCTCATCTATATCTACACTGTTTGCCATCTAGTCTTTGAATTCTCAATACGAAATGTCTTGGACAAAGCTTTTTTTAATTTTTGCAGACGTAAATTTTGTCGTTTGCTTTTTGGTGCTTAAGAGTTAATACTATTTACCTGTAGCAGCAATATTTAGCAGTGGCTGATTTGCTTTGGGCTCTAAATAATGCCCCTCTTTTGTAATATGCATTGCTCCTGGGTGTTTAATAGGATTAATATGGAACATTCTAAGATTTCCAAAACCAATGTCTCTAATGAAAATGCATAGGAAAATAGGGTAGACCTAGATCAAACTGCTCATTCAGATAGTCTGATCAGGGTCTACCTTCATTGCAATTCCACAAGCTTTATCTGAAAAGTGGTTGAAAACTCAAGGAGGAGCTGCATTACCAGAAGTTGAAGTAGATTTGCTTTGCTGGACAGATCAAGAGCTGTAACTCCGATAGAAAGTGTGTATGCTCATGATATCTACATCTGATAATGTTAACATTATCTTGACAATATCTTGACAGTAATGTGAAAATTGCTTGAAAACCAAAGGGTATCAGTTAGCAAAAAAAAAAAGTGTAGTCATGAATCAGTTTCGGAAGAAAGGGCTTGAACAAGACCTCCAATAGCTTATGAGCTGTTTCAGATAGTAATAAAATATTGTCAAGTTTAATGACAACCAGTGGAAAACCTTAGGAGAGTAAACTTCACATATTTTCACTCACTGACCACGATTTTATTAATAGGCATACAAGCCATTTTCAACTGTCTATGCAATCCTCTGTCATTGAAACAGTGCTCTGTGATCAAGGGGTGCAACGTATTACGGTTTTTACGGTCAATAGGTCAAAAATATATCGCCACCGGTCAAAGATGGCGTCGTAACGCACAAAATTTGTGAATTTTGTCGGACAAAAATACAAAGTAAGTATGTTTGCTGGCTGTGAAATATTATATCACATAGTGCAGGATGTGAAGAAATTATGCAGTGTCTCTGGAAAATTGGCCGTATCTTCTGATCTTTCCTCAAACTGAACTGATGTCCGATCAGCTGCGAAGCTCGAATCGACGAGAAAATCAGAACCGATTTTGACCTGTATAAAATCACGCTTAGCAGCGAAAATCAGGTTATTTTGGATTTAATTTTAGTGTCTATATTACTAAAACTATAAGCCCCACATTTTGGTCCTAATTTTACTCTAAGAGCACCCCTCCATCACGAGGAATCAAGGCGTAAGCCATTTAAAGTTGCTTCTGTACAACTGTAGGAGACTTATGTTGTTTACTGGTCAAAACGTAATTGCAACAACACTTCTAACTAGCCTCTTTCGTTTCAGAATCAAGATAACTGAATGCCCAATAATACATGTGACCATATTCGGCTTAATGTCTCGTTTATAAAGGCATGTATCAAAACCTGTAATGTACATGCAACATTCACAGCAGGGATGTTTTGTGTCCGGTAGTAGCTCGTTCTCTTGGCGCAAAAAGGCTGTAACTAAATTTGTGGTGGAAAAGCTTTTTTGTGTACATAATTTGGTGCCCAAGAACACATTACATTATTACAGCTGGATTATGTCTACATTTTGAATTATTTCAGCCTTTTCACAGTTACTGTAGCTTTTGTGCAATTTTGTCAGTAATAGCATTTCATTTTTTACGCCAACGTTTTAAAAAATTAAAGATATTAAATCCTGCTGCTTTATATTGCAAAATGTAAGTAAGTAAGTAAGTAAATTCTTTATTTTTAGAGGGTGACCCAATTGGTACAACCAATCTTCCTTGGGGCCCCCTTTTAGAAGTTAACATATTTACAACATTGTAACAAAATTGTTTCTTAAACACAATATTAAATCTTGCTGCTTTATATTGCAAAATATGAGAATTAGTACAAATCATAGGCTGTTACATATAACATATTAGATTCCTGTGCCTTTAATTTACTCCTGTACTATGGAAAATGCTTAACAAAAAAATTTGTAAGTGCGAAATCCAGAGTTTTCTTCCTGGAGAGAACACACTGGAGAGTAAACATCCTGGAGAGAATACACTGGAGAGTTTTAACACTGGAGAGAACTCACTGGAGAGTTTTGACCCTGGAGAGAACTCCATGGAGAGTTTTCATCCTGGAGAGAACACACCGGAGAGTAATCATCCTGGAGAGAACACAATGGAGAGTTTTCATACTGGAGAGAACTCACTGGAGTGTTTTCATCCTGGAGAGAATTCACTGGAGAGTTTCATCCTGCAGAAAACACACTGGAGAGTTTTCACCCTGGAGAGAACACACTGTAGAGTTTTCATCCTGAAGAGAACACACTGAAGAGTTTTCATCCTGCAGAGAACACACTGGAGAGTTTTCATCCTGGAGAGAACACACTGGAGAGTTCTTGCCCTGGAGGGAGCACACTGGAGAGTTTTCACCCTAGGGAGAACGCGCTGGAGAGTTTTCATCTTAAAGAGAACTCACTGGAGAGTTTTCATCCTGCAGAGAACTCACTAGAGAGTTTTCATCCTGGAGAGAACAAACTGGAGAGTAATCATTTTGGGGGTTAGTTATTAATAAATGTCTCCTGGTGAAATATTAAATCTAATATTTTCTTTTTATCACAGAACACCACTAACCGATTTCCGGCTATTGATATATTAGCTTAAATATACTTTTATTCTATTTAACTCATGTATAACCATTTAATGACATAAGACGACAGGGATCAGAACAAGCGATTGTGATAAAAAGTAAACATCAGCTTTCAAGGGGGGGGGGGGGGTATCAATAAGGTGGGTTTTCTGCATCTTACCAAAGTTTTCTTTTTTTGACTGATGGTATACTCCAATGTGTCTAGTTTATTGGACCATATGTGACTTTGGTCGGAAAGCCCTACTTACTGAGCTATAGGTCCACAGAAGTGGGTGGGGTAATCCAACATGGTTTTAGCCTGTCTCGTAAAAACATTCTCATTTGGTAGAAGAGTACAACAGACAGACATGATTTGATAAAATGATTAACAGAACATCTAAAATATATTTCCATATCATTTTATCTGGTTTAATTGAACATATGTTGTCAAAAAAGACTTCCTTTGACATTGAGCATTTTTTGATATTTTTGTCCTCAATTTTCAATAAACTAGACACATTGGAGTATACCATCAGTTAAAAAAAGAAAACTTTGGTAGGATGCAGAAAACCCACCTTATTGATACCCCCCCCCTTTTATCTGCAGATATTTATTGATGAATAACCCCCACAATGATTACTGTCCAGTGTTTTTTCTGCATGATGAAAACTCTCCAGTTCATTCTCTCCAGGGTGAAAACTGTCCAGTGCGTTCTCTCCAGGATGAAAACTCTCCAGTGTGTTCTCTCCAGGGTGGAAACTCTCTCTCCAACGCATTCTCTCCAGGGTGAAAACTCTCCAGTGAGTTCTCTCCAGTATGAAAACTCTCCAGTGCATTCTCTCCAGGGTGGAAACTCTCCCGTGTGTTCTCTCCAGGATGAAAACTCTCCAGTGCGTTCTCTCCAGGATGAAAACTCTCCAGTGAGTTCTCTCCAGGGTGAAAATTTTCTAGTGCATTCTCTCCAGGATGAAAACTCTCCAGTGTGTTCTCTCCAGGATGAAAACTCTCCAGTGAGTTCTCTCCAGGGTGAAACTCTCCCGTGTGTTCTCTCCATGATGAAAACTTTCCAGTGTGTTCTTACCAGGATGATTACTCCCAGTAAGAATTTCTCTGGATTGTGCACTTATAACTTTTTCGCTCCAAACATTTTTCATAGTACAGGTCCATTGAACGCAACACTGTCGTAACTTCATATTTTTCTGAAATAGACTTTTCTGCAGTTTTGACATCCCAAAACAGATCTACATAATTAGAAAAAATATTCCACAGGAGTTGTAAATATTTGTCTAGCAAAAGGAAATTTGGCATTTTGCAGTATCTCACAATGGCTAGTTCTGTCAACGCAACACTGTCGTAACTTAAGTTACGACACTGTTGCGTTAAAGATAATACTTAAGTATCATGACTTACCTCAGTGCAACACTGACGTAACTGCAATAATGTCAGTTACAACAGTGTTGCATTAAAAATCAATACCTGAAAATTTTCCAGTGCATTCTCTCCAGGATGAAAACTCTCCAGTGTGTTCTCTCCAGGATGAAAACTCTCCAGTGAGTTCTCTCCAGGGTGAAACTCTCCCGTGTGTTCTCTCCATGATGAAAACTTTCCAGTGTGTTCTTACCAGGATGATTACTCTCCAGTCTGTTCTCTCCAGGAAGAATTTCTCTGGATTGTGCACTTATAACTTTTTCGCTCCAACATTTTTCATAGTACAGGAGTAATTAAAGGCGCTGGAATCTAATATGTAACAGCCCATGACTAGTACTAATTCTCATATTTTGCAATATAAAGCAGAAAGAATTTAATATTATTTTAAGTTTTTAAAACGTTGGCGTAAAAAGGATGTTAGAGCATTTACACCTTTTAGTACAAAAATTTGGTGCAGAAATGCTATTACTGACAAAAATTGCACAAAAGCTACAGTAACTGTGAAAATGCTGAAATAATTCAAGATGCAGACATAATCCAGCTATAATACTTGTTTTCTAAAATTATTGTGTTCTTAGGCACCAAATTATGCAAAAAAAAAAAAAAGCTTTTCCACCACATTTTTGTCACAGCCTTTTTACGCTAAGGACACAAGCTACTACCGAACACATACACATCCCTGCTCTGAATTTTGCATGTATATTACAGATTTTGATATATGCCTTTATAAACGAGACATTTAGCCGAAAATGGTCACATGTATTATTGGGCATTCAGTTATCTTGATTCTGAAACGAAAGAGGCTAGTTAGAAGTGTTGTTGCAATTACGTTTTGACCAGTAAACAACATAAGTCTCCTACAGTTGACCAGAAGCAACATTAAATGGCTTACACCGTGATTACCCGTGATGGAGGGGTGCTCTTAGGGTAAAATTAGGACCACAATGTGGAGCTTGTCGTTTTTGCGATATGGACACTAAAATTAAATCCAAAATAACCTGATTTTCGCTGCTAAGCGTGATTTTATACAGGTCAAAATCGGTTCCGATTTTCTCGTCGATTCGAGCTTCGCAGCTGATCGGACATCAGTTCAGTTTGAGGAAAGATCAGAAGATACGGCCAATTTTCCAGAGACACTGCATAATTTCTTCACATCCTGCGCTATGTGATATAATATTTCAGAGCCAGCAAACATACTTACTTTGTATTTTTGTCCGACAAAATTCACAAATTTTGTGCGTTATGACGCCATCTTTGACCGGTGGCGATATATTTTTGACCTATTGACCGTAAAAACCGTAAAACGTTGCACCCCTTTGTGTTTGTATTTACCTTTATTGAAACTCCATGCAACAGCATCCCCATATCCAAATGGAAGTGCGTTGAATTTTCACATTTAGAGTGGTACAAAAATTGCTGGTTTGGTTGACAGTCCTTGCTGCCATTAAGAATTATATAACGCAGCCGACTGGTATTGATTGGGTCATATTTTGATGTTTGGCTGCCTTCCAATCAGTGTCAATTTAGCGGACATTTTCTCCTGCTGGATAAGATCAGGTCCTGTCTGTTTTAGGCTGTGTTTTATTACTTCTGTCTAGTTTATCAATTGGGTAAAAAGAGTTGATAGGTTTTTCTGTCTCAGTCTAGATTGATGAAATTCTAATAAGTGGCTTTGAATAGGTTCTCGGTTCTCTGACTATTGTTCTTTTATTGGCAGTTTCAGAGAATTGCTGGTGAAGAGATCAATATAATCAGCTTGAAATAGAATTTATGGTGCAGCATACATAGAAATCAGAATTTTATATTAGCACTCAGATATTAGCTTGGAATAGAATTTATGGTATACCATATATAGAAATCAGAATTTTATTTTCACACAAGCTAGCTCATTTGAACGATATTTTTCATTCAGATAGGTTAACCTATCTACACTGCTCAAAATATTTAAAGGAGCAGCTGATATTTTCCCATAGACATTACTACAACATATACCCAGTTCCACGGCCAATAAATTCGATCGCTAAAGGCCAAGAATTACTCATTCCTTTGCAGTGGTTGCAAGAACAATCAAAGTTTTAGACAACAAGAAGTTCAATACAGCTGATACCCAGATCATTTCAATGGAACAAATTTTGCATTTTTCGATTTTTCTGAAAATGAGGCATTTTTATGGAAGTCTATAAAATCTCATAAGCTTGAGTTCAAAGTGATCCTTTCAAACGGGTCATCTTGTAAGACATTCACCTTCATAGGCAAACTGATTGTATTGATTTTGGTTGTAATTTTCATGCTGTTCACCTGTTCTGAAAAAATGCAATTTTTTACCAAAATTTCATTTGTACAAAAAACAGTCCATGGACATGGGCAGGGCAAATATTGGATCAAAACTTGTGCTGTCAGTAACCTCGACCCTCTTTAAAAAATGGCAAAAATTCGAAATTCCGTGTCTTTGTCGAGCGAAAGTAAATGGCCCTCAAAGTGGGGCGGCGTTGCACTGTCGTCTATGGAAAAATATTTGGCGTTCCTTTAAATGTTTTTAGCAGTGTATTTGGTATACCATAAATTCTATTCCAAGCTAATATCTGAGTGCCTTTCTGAATGAAAAATATCGTTCGAATGAGCTAGCTTGTGCGAAAATAAAATTCTGATTTCTATATGTGGTACATATACCAGAAATTCTATTCCAAGCTAATATCTGAGTGCTAATATAAAATAGATACAAAATTCTGATTTTGTTTGTCTTGCCATACTAATTAGTATGGCAAGACAAACAAAATCAGAATTTTGTATTTCTGCATTTCCAAATCTGGCCTTTTGGCAAGAATCTTCTCAGCTTGATGATCTGTCAAATTGAATGTATATTTCATTATGCCTCAGATGTGGGTTGTATTAACACAAAATAGCTCATTGGAATCATGATATTTGTTCAGTTAGGTTAGTAAACGCATAGCTGTAACAGACACAGTCTAGCCAGAAGTTAATTACATGTAGTCCACTAATCTTGGCACTTTTAAGTCATGGCTGGTAAAACATGCAGTTCTATTTTCACCTTATAGAAAAGCCAAAAAAACATTTCATAGCCTCATAAGCTAAGAAGTACTCCATGAAGCCATCACAAACAAAAGAAAACAGCTTGTCCAGTAATAGTTATGCTGTTTGTTTTGGATTCTTGGAATAATGAGAATTTAGCCACAACCCTGGTCTGACTGCTTATCAGGAAAGACTTATCAGTGTCTTGGCAGATTGCTTTAGATAGAACTTTGGCACCAAGCTCAAATTTGTTGTTGTGTTTAAAAAGCCTGGATAGCTTATCTTATTTTGTTCATTCTAAATGATCAAACAAGAACCTTTTTCTATCATGGGTCAACTTATTTTTGGAGCTAGAAAGTGTCCTTGCAGGGATGTTTTATGACAGTAAGCAAACAGTGCAGAACCTTTTGATAAAAATGCCTGTACCAATGAACTGTTTCTCCAATTTTCAGGGCATAAAGACAATTTTGCCCTAGTTTATTTGCTTGACCTGTCTAACTGCTGTTGACACTCCTGGCTGTATACAAAATTACAACACACAGCCTATCAGGCCAAATAATTACTTATTGAACAGAAATAGATTGATAAACTAAGATTATCTTCCTGTCGGTGGTGACATGATGGAAACAAAATTAAGATACTTTTCGTATTCAGCTATACTGTTTTTTCTTTCGTATTCAGCTATACCGTTTTTCTTTGTGAGACTTCTTGAAGTAGAGCTGTGTCCTAGTCTTCATTCAGATTTACATTGTGGTCATCTACAATGACTCTTTTCTTTCTTTGCAGTAGAATTAATGTCCACCATATATTCCTTTCTGACCAAGCTTTCAGGTTTTAGGTCATGGTTTGGTTTGTTTCACAATTACTTTCCATTTTATTCAGTTTTAAGATGGGTTTTTCCATATCCAAAACAATCACAAAAATCTAGATCCATCTTAAATCCAAAACAATCACAAAAATCTAGATCCCTCTTAAGATGGATCTAGATTTTTGTGATTGTTTTGGAAGGGAAAACACCATCTTATAGCAGGTTATACACAAGGCAGATTTAGTTATTTATAGTCATTCTGGAGGAAAGAAAAACTGCTTATAACTGAATTATTAAGTACTTCAGTTCACAGTACATGATATATGGCCAGATATTAACATATCACTAGAAAGTAAATTCAGCTTGTTCAGATTGTAGGATGATTAAATGCAATATATTCAGATACTCCAAATATTTAAGGTAATGATGATAGTTCTTACATTTCAGAGTCACAGAGGACTGTATGATGATGTTAAAATTGTACCATTTGTGGATGAGAAGATTGAAGACTCAGATCCTGGGCTAGTTCCAGACTGGAATAAACTAGGTAATGAAGACAAATACAATAAGATTTATGATCTGTATAACAAACAGACAAGTAGAGCAGCAAAAGATAAACAAGACAATGAAGCTGTTCAGCTTGGAGACAATAACACTGTTGGCAGTGATGATAGTGATACAGTGGATGTGAGTAGTCTACTTGTTGAAGGTGGGCTAGATCAAAGGAATAATGATAGGGATGGTAAATCTGATAGATCAGGGAAGAAGAGGCATCACAGGCATGGGAAAAGTCGTGCTAACAGGGTTCATCCACACGAAAGTGCAAGTACAAAAATAAAGAAAGATTCCATAAAAGAAGATGAAACAGCACATACGGCCACAGACATTAACAATTTTCCACCAGAAGATTTCAGTAATAAAAACAATGAGTTATTTAAATTTTTTGATGAAGATCCAGATTTTCAAAAGAATGTAGGAGTAATAACAGATGGAAAAGTGACTGATAATGGTAATGCAGTTAACACAAAAAATGATCATGATATCAGTGATGAGAGCCAAGAGGTGGGCAGAGATGTAGTCAAAGACAGTGAAGATTCAGATATTTCTGTGAATAATGATAAAACTGAGTCAGATGAACCTGATATGAATGAAACAGGAGAGAATGAGGACCCAACAAGTATAAGTGATGACATTGATGGGTCACATGACCTAAGTAGTGAAATGTATGATGATGCATATGAGTATTATGATGGAGAGGATGAAAGTAGCTATAGCAGCAGTGAAATGGAAGAAGAGAGAAAAATAAATGGTGATGAAACACCATATGACTGGTTTAAACTATATGATAAAATTCATGGTAAACAAGACTCAGATATAGATAACACAAAAGAGCCTGCTAGTCAAATACAAAATGATGAAGGTTATTCTAGTGATGAGAAAAATACTGCAGAAAATAAAGTTGACAGTTTAGAAAATGTAGAAAATGCAGATAACAAAGATGAACCAGTTACAAGCGATTTTTATGAAAATGTGAAAAAATCTCTGAACAACATACAAACAGAAATAAATTTGAAAACAGATGACAAAAATCTAATGAATTCTGACAGCACATTAGAACCAAGCACAAGTCCAAACCCTCCTACAGCCAAGAAGGAGTGGAAGTCTATGGTGACTCAGCCAGCCCACACAGAGAGGAAACACAACTCTGAATATGTCACATATATAGAATCTAGACCTGTAGGTAGGTGGCTGGCTAGATGTTGTCACTTGACTCTTTATGTATATGATATCCTATGTTTTAAATGTCTTAGATATTTGTGTCACAATTCTGTGTAACATTTTGTTGACTTCATTTTATTGTTTTAAATGTCATTCATTTACTACTCATAAGAAAGTTTTGTATTCATGTATCTGTTCCCATAGATATGATTCAAAATCAACTTATTTCCAAGTGATATACAATAAAATGCTTTAATTTGATTAGTATTTTAAGGTTTCAATTACTTACATAAAGACCTGACAAAATTTGAGGACAGCAATGGCACTGAAGGGGCAGAAATAAGTTTTTAACTGAATGATGGTATATCAGAGCTCTAGATAAGAAGAGTATTTGATGATAATTACGGGATATTTTTTTTATTTCTCATTGAAACCATATGTTGTGACCCCTCATCTGAACCGTCTCATTGAGACGGTTCAAATGAGGGGTCACAACATATGTTTTTATGCAGAATTAACAAAAATTATCCCTAATTATCATCAAATACTCCCTCTTATCTAGAGCTCTGGTATATATGCTCTCAACAAATTCTATGAAAGGACACCTCCGTCTTTTCCTGCCATTATACATACGAAAACAACTTTCTGTACTTCCTGTTTGCTTCTCTGGATGACAGAACCTTTTCAAAAAGGTGACTACTCTGAAAGGACAGAATTTGCTCAAATTCTTTCTTTTAAGAGTTGACCCAAATTAACAAGAGAGGCAAAAATAAAAATAACAGAGTTGCTTCCCCTCAGAAAATAGCTCAGCACCTGAAGGCTTCTATTTCTTGGAAGTTGGCGGCTAGACTGGAGACTCAACTTTTCACATGAATATGATACTGAAACAAGCAAGTCTTCTATTCGTTGCTGTCCTTCAGAATTTACCTTACAGAAATGAGACTGGTTTGCATCAACTGTATGATGAAAAAAAAAGATAATGCAAACTTTTTTTTGCTTAGCCTAGAAGCTGTTTGTCTGTTTTAGTTTTGCTGTACTTTTATCTCTTTCATTTTCTCTAAATTGAAAATCTTGTTTTTATGTCACATCTGTCTACACCAGGGGCCGTATTCATAAAGCCACTTAAGTGGTTGCTATGCGGTTGCTAAGGCTAAATATCTATAAAGGAGATTCCCTACAACTATGAAATTTGCTCTGGAGGAACAGTCTTACAAAGACTGTTCCCCCAGACCAAATTTCATAGTTGTAGGGAATCTCCTTCAAAGAAATTTAGCCTTAGCAACAGCATAGCAACCACTTAAGTTGTTTTATGAATACGGCCCCAGGGCTGTTGATAATTATCTAATGATCATTCTGGAATAATTTTCATAATTCTGCATAACATCATAATTAGTGACCCCTTATTACGAAAGCCTCATAGAAGTGGTTCTAATGAGAAGCAACAACACACTGGACAGGCGACAATCAAAAACCCTCATGCAGTCGATGAACGCGGATCAAAAACCATTAGAAACAGCGTTTTCAATTGCAAATTGTCCAATTTGCAATCAAAAAGGCTGTTTCTAACGGTTTTTGATCCGCGTTAAGCAACTGTTAAGAGCATTTTCAATTGCCGCCTATCCGGTGTGAGCAACACACTTCTTTATGGAGACTTAACAAAAATATCGCAGAGTTGTCATCAGTTATATTTCTAATCCTTAGCTCAGAGCCTGTTGTTCAAAACCATTCATATTGTTAGTTGATTAGAAATTACATGTTGAAATGTAGTTTACAAGAAATCACTGCCTTTTTAGCTTGCCTGTCCAAAAGTACAGGAAGAGCTATTGTTGTCACCCTGGCATTGGCGTCAGTGTCAGTGTCGGGGTCTGGATTGGATGTTTTGGTTAAAGTTTTTTGAAAGACTCATATTTCCTTAACCTTAAGATAGATTCTTTTGATACTTGCGCTGTAGTTAGATTTTAGTCCAAAGGTTTACAGAACACTCACCCCACCCTGCTGAGTGACCTTCAGGCTAAGGTCATGGACTTTGCCAAGGTCAAGGACTGCATCTTTTCATCCATATTTATGATGTTTTGGTTATCCTTAAGTCATGAATTGATCTTTTGATACATGCACTGTAGTTAGATATTGGTCCAAATTTTTACAGAGTACCACCTCTCCCCACTCAATGACCTTACTATCAAGGTCTTGGAATCCACTCAGTGACCTTGAGGTGAAGGTCATGGACATAGAAATTTGGGGTTTTGTTAAAGTATTCTGATGGCATATGGATCCATAATGCTTGGTATTGATTTAGGCCCACTTCGACTCGAACTAAAGTTCCTACCATAGTAGTTTTTTTGGGCATGCGCACTCGCATTACCAGTCGAAGGCCAAAGTTGCTACAATAGTAGATTGTCATGGAAACGGAAATAAATACTGTGCATTTCATTGCCTTTTCAGTGCATGTCGTCTTTAAAAACGATAATTTTATAGATTAAATGATAAAACGTGCCCTAAAATAATGGAAAAGAAACAACTAAGTAAAACAAATACTTGTTGTACACCCACAAAATGCGAGAGTCTTCAGCGGATGCCATCTTGCAACTAGAGTAACGGCGGTCCAGACCTCGGTTTATCCTTAGTAAGTTCATGACGTCATTTTAGTAGCTACCATCGCACTTTGATTGGAACTTTAGTTAATATAGTAGCTACTACAGTTCGAGTCGAAGTGGGCCTTAGTTTATACTTGAACCTATGTTAGATACTGGCTTACTCTCTACACCCCACTGGGTGACCTTGAAATCAAGGTCATTAATATAGAATTTTATAGTAAAGCTTTTGTTTGTAAATATGTTGACAATACATGGACATGCTTGCATGAAGTTTTATGTAGTGCAAGCCACAACACCCATAGTGACCTTCAAGACGAGGTCAGATTATAAGTCAGCCTGTCAGTTGCTGGCGAAAGTACATGTATGTGCACTTAGTACTGGTTAACTGCTTAGGAGGTCTAAGCCTGCCCAGGAATTATGTGGTTACGGTAACTAACCATCTCGACATGACCATAGCTGTTTACCATAGGTGTTAAATAACAACACAAGATGGGCAAGTGCCAATTCAGGTGAGCTATGCTGTCAGGCGACAGCTCTTGTGTTTGCTTCAATAATGTGAGGAGCTATTGTATTCCAAAAGCCCCATACATTTTTTTAGCAAGAAGTATCAGTGTACTTGATTTTTTGCATGCTACATGTAGAAGACTTAATGAATCTTTGATCAGTAACTTAGTAAAGCTCATGATGTATTTTAAAGCTGGGCTCTGGCTAGGTCCTGTATATGTAAATGTGAAATGCTGAATAATCCTGATACAGTTTTAGGTTATTCTCTTTAAAACGTCTTTCAGCTCAACATGTGCTCAGTTCTTTGAAGTGAGATGGATAACTTAGCATTTATGTTGAAATAAGAAAAGTTATTCCAAAATCATTTGAAGACCTTTACTTGCATGCCTGATAAAGATATCTGTGAGTTTTATCTGTAATGACAATTGTTTTCATGATGAAGATGCTAGTATTTTATGCCATGCTGAACTTGAGACGTTGTCCATGCTGAACTTGATGTTATCTGCACTGAACTTGATGTAAAGAACTGAATAGCGGTCAATGGGCTGTTTCTTTGAAAAATTAAATAGAAACCCGTCATATGTTAACATTAATCGTTTAAATTCACTCTAAGCTCAACCAAAACATTGTAGATTAAAAGGTATGCAAAAAAAAAAGTATCTGTCATGTAATATGGGACGTGAAAATAGAAATATCTGTTCCTCGGGATCACTGTTCTGCATCAGAAGACAGACCTTGTGATGCCAAAACTCAACCCTCTATCTGCACCTCACACATATATCAGACATTTATAACCTGGAGTTTTCTAAGATTTGTGGACTGCAGCAAAATTTTAAATTTAGTAGATGGATAGTGTGTTGTACATGTATTTGTTGCACGTGCTGCATGTTTGAGTTGTAATAACAATCATGACACTCCATCATGGTGATTTTATGTGATTTTTTATGATTTTTCTGCTTGCTAGTTTGTAGAGGACTATGTAGTGAACAGGATTACCCCTGTTAGGGCAAAATATCAGGAAAATGAGTTTTCCCCAATCAGGGAAAAGTCAGGGAATTTTGTGTCGGTCAGGTAGATATTTTTAAGTCTGACAGAGTCTTTGAAAATTAAAATCTATGGTAGTTTTCAGAAAATAAACTTATTATGTTCCAGGGGTAAGAATGTGCTTTCTAGAGAGATATTCCAGGCACATACAATGTAGATAGATAGATATTCTTTATTTCCTCCCGAATGGAGAGTAGCATATATAGTAACATACATACAACATATATACACAGTGATATATGACATATATAGCAGTCTAGCAAATATATGAAAATTTACATGTACGAGACAATATTAACCCAGCGGGCACACAATGTCAAAATGACATCGTATTGACGTCAATGTGACTTGATGACATTGCATCGATGTCAATGGGACGTTGTGTGCCAATATATAGTAGTTTTCAGAAAATAACCTTATTCGGTTCCAGGGGCAAGAATATGCTGTCTAGAGAGAGATATTCCAGGCACATCACCTTCCTGATTGGAGGCTACTCTTAAAGGAAAGAATTTGCTCCCCACCAACAGGGAGCAAACCAGTCTGTGGCCCAGATGGTACCCTGTCTCCTGACTAGTGAACAAGTTTCAAGAAACTTGTTCACTAGTCAGTGATCAAGTCTCTGTGGTTGATATTTGTCAATATCAAAATTTAATTTTTGTATAGAGAATATATTCAAGGTAGACAACATATTTCAGGCTCACAGTAGTAAAGGTATAAAGCTTGTGTTTCTAAAGAAGAATAATCTTTGTTTTTCAAAAGAAAATAATAATCTTTGTTTTTCAAAAGAAAATATATACTCTTGAACCAAACATCAAATTCAGCTGTACTGTGGGTCTTAAATGTCTGATTTTTATGTCATAAAGATTTATGGTAACTAATTACGTTTTGTTGTTCTCTCCTGACAGAGGCCTGTGACGTTGATTGGGACTGTCCCCCTGGTCGCTACTGTAAGTTTGGACTGTGTATATGTGGCCATGCGGACCTGTGTGAGGGACATGACAAACCAGTCTGTGGCTCAGATGGTACCCTGTATCCCAGTCACTGTGAGCTGCACAGGACAGCGTGTGTGACTGGGGTCCACATCAGAATTGTTGCCAAGGAGAGTTGCTCACAGGACAAAAATAGTGGTAAGTTTGGACTCAGAATTATCATGGAAAAATTGGGTTTTTCAGTTTTTTTTCCTTTTTCGTTGTTTGAACAGACAATTCTTGTCACAACTTGATATTGTAAAATTTCCAGCTAAATTTGATTTTGCTGTTTAAGGCAAGCAGTAATTGTGTTTAATAGAAGAAACAAAAGCAAGAGTTTATAATTTAACTAATCACTGGACTGAAATCTGCCTAAAACCAGATAGTTTAACATATCTTTGTACGCTTCATGGAAGAATTTTTGAAGCCATAATTTTACCATGAAAATACTGAGCTTTCTCTGCACTAGTAACAATGAGTTGTGACATATTCAGTTCTCCCTTTTGTTTGTAGGTCATTACGATAGAGAGTTCATGACAAAATCTGATTTAAGGCTATATTGAATATCACTGACATTGAGATATAGTCTTTCAAGGAAACTATAAAAACCTTAGTATCAAGAGCTCAGTTCTTGACCTTTTAAGTATTATTCTACATCACTTTCATCTGCAGCTAGCAGAAGGGAGACATAGGTATTACTTTTCCAGTGTTTTCATCATTGTCAGGGGTTTTGCCTCAAGTTTTCTGGTGTAGCTCTGTTTTGTGACAAAGTGCAGACAGACAAGACACCATATTCTGCAGAATTCTTGTTGATGTCCTAAAAACAACTTTCTGATTTCTTGTGATGGATTCATCTAGCTTTGGATTAGTTCATCCATAGTTTGTCTTGGCATTTCAGAAGGATCTACATTGTTAGTTGGAAGAATAAGGTGAACAGGGACATTGTCAGGGGAAGCAACTCTTCATTTTAATTTTCCCCCTTCTTACCAGTGTTCAACAATGAAAGAAAAGAATTTGCTCATCTTAGAGCAAATTCTTTCCTTTTAGGGAAGAACCTCTACTTCAAGGTTTTCTTCACCCAGAGAAGCAAACAGGCAATCACAAAAACGTCTCCCTTTAAAAATGGCACAAAAACATGGCAGTGTACCCATTCACCTTAAAAAGTTTAGAGTAAAATTTTTGTCATTTAGGTGAGCAAACCATGCCATAATGAACCTCTTGTACTCACTGTTATTTACAAGAACCAGATGATATTTGAAAGCATTAGTTGTGAAGGTGATCAAGTAAGAACGGTTTCTCTGCTATTGATTCTAACTTAAACTGTGTCTCAGGGGACAGTATCTTCCATGCTGCTTAATTGATGATAGCAAACTTTGTAAAAAGAAGTAAAAAATGAGAATTCAGTTGGGGTTACAATGAGATTCTGCTAATTTTGGTTTGCTGTGTCTGTTAAATGCATGTAGAGCTGCGGTTGAACCAGTTATTATTAAAATGTTTGTATCAAACATTAACGTTACAAAACATTAAATTTTGTTAGAGCTACCGTCATTGCTCGATGGTGAACCAGTTTGCAGCTGTATCATATTCTCAGGTCATCTTCAGGATGCAGTTTTAACATCATCCTGATCGGAAGGACACAGCCATGTTTTAACCTCATACCTGTCCATGCTACCAGTTACCAACTACTGTAACAAACATTAGCCTGTGCATGCCTATCAAAATGCATCTGAAGATAATGACTGTCTGTGAAAATATTTGTTGTCTGATGATTATCCCATTTATCATATACGGTTCACAAAAAGTAGGGGATATTCAGGTTTGTAAAATTGTAGCATATACAACAAATGTGATATCCATATGAAACGCATAGTATCGATAAGATAAACATCCGTTAAGACACTTTTCATGAAAGTTTGGACGATATTTCCTGTCACGTGATCTGCATACAGTTAGTTTCAGACAGGGGGTCAGGACAAAAATGTGGTAAATTCGAACAAAAATTTATTCAAATTTTTCAACTAGGCTAACTTTTCAATGCACTTTTAAGTTTTGTATGCTAAAAGATTTTTTTTCTTCTTCAAAACGGTCATTTTGGGAAGAAAACCAGAAAACAAAAATCGTACAGGTACATCGAGTCACCGAAAAATTAACACGTTTATGGCTTGCACTCTTTATTTTTATGAAACAGCGCGTAAAAGCAATTTTCAGCTTGTTAAATGAATCAAAACGAGTGTTTTTGTGTAAATTTTGTAATCTGAAAAGGATCTGTTTTTGTAGCAGAGTCGTGTGAAAATTGGGTGTCGACCCCCTGTCTAAAACGAATTACACGCATATCACATGACAGGATATATCATCAAAATTGTAATGCAAAATGTTTAATCGAATATTTTTCTGATTGACACTTGCTGTTTCAGATGGATTTGATATGTTTTCTAATTTATAAAATTTTAAATATCTTAATATCCCCTACTTTTTGTGAACCGTATATAATTAGACAACTGTAGATGTACCACTTTATCTGAAAATAATAAAAATTTCATTTGTATTCATAGAGTGGTCAGGATAATCTCTGATATTTTGTATGATGGACGTGAGATAAAACCCAGACAGAATCTGAAGGACAATTGCGTTGTTTTTTGCTTGCTGCTGTGGCTGCAAAACAAACTCAAGATGCAGCAAAAATGCATACCGTAATATGCGTATATATTGGGACACCTAAAAATAATGAATTTTCCAAATGGAAAATTCGTTATTTTAGGTGTTCCAATACTTAAGCACATTATGGTATGCAACCAGCAAAGGCTCAGACCAGCCTGTAGATCTGTAGATCTGCACAGTCTGATCAGAGGCTTTGCTGTTTGCACACAATATCTATGGACCCTAAGGAATACACTGGCACAAAATGGATGGTCTGGCTAGATTGTGTGGATTCACAGACTGGCTTTAGTCTTGGCTGGTTGCAAATATGTTAAGCACATTTTTATGTGACGTCTCTCAATACTTCTTTATATTTGGACAAGTAAGTTTGCCCTTTCACTTGACGTTCAAGGCAATTTTTTGTCAACCTACTTGCTTTTCTACCATTTTTATGAAGGGAAATAACTATTATGACTTCCTGCTTTGTATCCCTGGATGATTAGCATAGGCCTTCTGAAATGAGGTCCACTCTTAAAGGAAAAAGAATTTGCTCCTATGGGAGCAAATTCTTTCCTTTTAGAGTTGACCTACGTTGATAGGGGAGGCAGAAATGGAAATAGCAAGTTTTGTTTCCTCTGAATGTGTATCTAGTCACCTTAATCAGACAGTGTGGCTGAGAAGCAAACAGTGTGGTCAGATCTGGAGCAGGAGAGTCTGATCAGAGCCTACACTACATGATATGCTATTGCCATCTCAATAATCATGTAGAAATTTTGTCTAGTTTGTAATAAAGCATTTTATCATATGACGTCGCATCTGAGAGTGTATTAAAATCGATAATCCACTAGTGGATTAAATATGCAAATTACGTCGTAGCATTATGGGTTGATGTCCATAAAAACGTCACTTTTTCTAATGGGGTAATCATGACGTTTTAGTGCAAAATTTGCTAGTAAAATGCGATTTTAGTGTCATCTGATAAATAGAATCTTGCATTCATGCTCCTGTATTATTGAATTTATTAAACTCGTTTGGGAAAAAACAATAAGATGCTCGGCATAGCCTCGCATCCTATCTTTTTCCCAACTCGTTTTATAAATTCAATAATACTTGAGCACTCATGTAAGATCCTCTATTTCACACCCTTTTATTTCCATCTCAGACTTGGCAATGAAATGACATGCCTTCACTTCTTTGATATTGGATCTGAACAACAAAGATTCTGACCAACTGCGCATCTTCTCAGATTCTTAGCACCATCTGTAAACTCTAAGCACTCTACATGCTCAAAATATGACTATAGGATACATAAGCAGGTCAATATCCCCATGTGCTATTAGCATATACGAAGAACTTGTCTTATAAACCTTTATGAAACCATGGCATGCCTACTTTAAACAGGTATAGATCTCTTCATTTACTGCAAGGTAAATTACCGACTTATTGTGGGAGATTAAACATGTGGAATTTTTTTTGTGGGACTATGTCATGTGCTAAGTTGTTCTGTTCTGTTCTGTTCAATTCTTGTATCGACGTTACCCAAGTGGCTCAACGGTACGTAACCATAGTTGCACACACTTGGCGCCGTGTGTCCGTCCAAGTGCTAAGTTGTCGCTTCATTGGTCAGTTATATACTATCAGGTGTCTTTTGGGTGACATTCTGGGTGTGGTTTGGAAAGGTCTATTGTCAGGCATTGGTGGTGATAAAATACCACAGCTGATTTGCCACTGCCAGCACCATATGGTACTGTATACTGTAATGATACCAACTGCCTGAACAAACAGTGTAGAATAAGATCAGGCCCCGAGGTTATAAAACTTTTTTTGTGCTCAACTCAGCTGAGCATGAAATTTCCTCTGCTGATAAATATGAAAATGCCAACTAATGTTGGCATTTTCATATTCATAAGCAGAGAAAATTTCATACTCAACTAAACTGAGCAAGAAAACAACTGTACTTGTCAGTAATTTGCTATTTATTAGCAGGTAAAATTTCATGCTCAGCTGAGTTGAGCATGAAAATTTTTTTATAACCTCGGGGCCAGAATACATCTGAATGAGCAGTCTGGTCAAGGTATCCTCTCTATGTTAATTTTTCACACATGGTCATAAAGTAAAACCAACTTTTCAAACTCTAGGATACCAGTAGTTACAGCAATTGGTTAAATGTCCCAATTTATGGAGTAGGTTACGGTATTAAGCAGACAGAATCTAAGCATTCCATTGTTATGTGCAGTTATTGTGCATCAGCATTTTTATGTGTGAGCAATAATATGCAGATAATTACTTATTCAGCTGATGTTATACGTCAAGACAAAAATTAGGCATCACTTTAATGTTAATATATATAGAGAATCTTACAATAGTGGTCATTTCATATGCAATTTATGAAACACGAGTGGTCATTTCATGAAAATTTATGAAACGCGAGTTTCATAAATTTCATATGAAATGACCACTAGTGTAAGATTCTGTTTATCATATGACCCTTTGAAATGGGGTTTTATCGCCTTCAAACTGAGCAATATTTCAATAGGAAACTGCTTTGTTGACATGGACGTTGTAAATGACATTACGTGTAAGCCCCAAAGTGTTATTACATGTATGGTCATACGATTTTATGACAAGACGTTCATTATCCACTGAATTACAGCAACATCATTTGATAAATAATAGTCATGGCTGCTTCGGCAAGCCAGAACTGTCAGTCTTGTAGTATCACAGTATTTGTCTAAACTGCCTATAGATCGGTTACTAACTTGCTTGATACCGTATAAATCCCAATAAATGCCCCTGCTCTAATAAACGCTCCCTGCCTCTTTTTTTTTCAGAAATGATACTATATTGACTTGCTAGTCTCTGTGTTTTCCATCAGTTGTACAAAGGGAAACAACATGGATTCATGTTTGCTTCCCAGGAGGATACATCTCTTAAAATAGGGTCCACTCTTCAAGGAAAGAATTTGCTCCAAGAGGAGCAAATTCTTTCCTTTTAAGAGTTTACCCATTTGAGAAAGGAGGTAAAAAAAAGAAAGAAAAGTTTGTTAAATTGCCACCTGAAAGTAAATCCATTACCTGAATTTAGGCTCTAAAAATGCCCAGCTTTCATAAAATGAAACAGCCCTGCCGCCCCCCCCCCTCTCCCCCCCCCCCCCGCCCCCCTCTCCTCCCCCCCAAATGAAACAGCCCTGCCCCCCCCCCCCCCCCCCCCCCCCCCCCCCCCCCCAACACACACACAAGACATTTTATTATAGGTTAAAATGGTATATATAGCTTCAGTCCATATAAAATAAACAGGAAAACAGTTTCAGACCATTTAAAACCAAAAACAAAACAAACAAAAAAATTAAATCTCTAGCTAAAATGAAAAATTTCAGTCCATTTAATGTAACATGGTCTGTCTAAAACAAAGAAAACCCATTTACTCATTAATAAGGGCCAAAAAGCAGACAACAAAGTCTGCAAAATTAGAAAAAGGCCTTTTCCAAGATATTTTATATTAAGAATTCAAAGACTAGAGGGCAAACAGTGTAGATCTAGATGAAGTAGCTCATATAATGAGCTGCCTCATCAGGATCTAGGCTATATGCAAATTCTGCTAATTTCATCTCTGGCGCTTAAAATGTGTCAAGCAGTTGTAGATTTACCAAGTGTAGATTTATTGTAATTGAAAGCCTAAAGAACTCATTGAATCTAGATTGAAACTTCTATATCATATAAACTACGTTTTAGGCAAGTGATGAAATGCAGAGCGGTAAAAATCAATGTTTACGAGTCTGTGTTTCTATTGACCCTCATACAGGGAAAGTGTTTTATGCAAGCCAAGAAGAAGTAATTAATGGTCTCATTGCTGACAGAGTCACTTAAGTACCATCAGTCAGACACGACATTCCAACATTAGAAAATCAAAGTTGAATTCGCTTACAGGATTGGCAAGAAAAAAGCAATTAGGGGATAACTGTCTTGGAAATTGTCATTTGGGGAGGTAAATCATCGGTTTTATGGTCGGAAATTTCGTTTTACGGCGACGCGCCAGCGGAGCTGTAAAACACAATTTGCGACCATAAAACTGATGATTTACCTCCCCAAATTACAATTTTCAATACAGTTATCCCCATTCTAATGCACTTTTCCACCTTTCATAATGGACTATTTTGCACCCATTTCAAGCGCCGTCAGCAACGTAAAACCAAAGGTCAGCCAATGAGAAGCGACGTTACTTAATGATGTCGGGTTTGCGACAGTATATCGCAGAATATACTGTCGCAAATTTTTGACGTTATCCAATCAGACGTTGCGTATATTTGTAAGTGCATTAGAATATGGGTTTAAGATTTATGGAGAGAACACTCTTGTTTCTCATCATTTTTATCTCACCTACGACTAGCAGAAGCGAGACATAGGTACCGTCAGCTCTCGATATCTCGAACACTGATATATCAAAATACCCTCTTTTAACAAAGCATATAGTTTGGACACATTTTCTACCTTATTTACACTTCAACTCTTTTTAGCTCAAATTATTGATATCTCAAAGTAAATTTTCTGGGACCAGAAACTTTACTTTGAGATATCAGTAGTTTGGAATGAACTTTGACTTTGAGATATCGAGAGTTGACTGTATTACTTTTCTGGTGTTGTCAGCTGTGGCTGGGTTGTAAACTTTTCATCAGGTTCTCTGGGTTAGCTCTGTTTTGTGGCAGTGGCAGTGCACTAAAGGTTAGGATTTGCTCTTTCCTTTAAAGTGTGTCCCCATTGAGAATTATGAGAAGCAGAAATAAAAATGGCAGAGTTGCTTCCCCTGGGAGTGTACCAGTTAACCTTCAAGTGTTTGGATACAGCTGTAAGGGAAATAATTGTGACCTTTCTCACAGAGGACTACGCGAAAAGTGTAGCTCCATCAAGAAGGGATTCACCATGCAGCGAACTGACTATTAATACACTGCATTAGCTAAATGGCTGTGGCACTGTAGCATACCATAATCAACCCATTTACCGCACATGCCCCTCTAACCGCACACCAAGGCCATTTCCGGACAAACTGCACAAGCGCACACTGCTTTTTCTTTGAAACTCTCACAAAACCCAATAATTAACAGGGAACTCATGAAAAGTATAAACACAAAGTATTTCCAGTCCTATCCATGTTGCCTCTTTCCAGTCACCCTGCATTTCATTGTTCTGAGTGTGAGGTTATTAAATACATTTTAACCACATCTTTTTGTTGCAATTTTGAAAAAGTTAAGCGCACGGTGCGGTAAATGGGTCAATTACGGTATACTGTAAAGTTAGACAGGGCATTGGAAATCAGAAAATCAAATTTGCATTGTTAAAAGACAAAACCAAAAAAAAAAAAAAGAAGCCAGAAAAAAACAATATGGATTTATTTAAAATTTTTTCCTTTTCATTTTTAAAATATGGTGAAAATGTAACTAAACTTTGGTGAAGAAAAAGAAATGTTATGATGTTATCATTTTGTAAATGTGAAAAAAAAGCACTGAAGGGCCTTAGCCATATGATCTTGATATTATACTAATACTCTGATCTTGACTTTGGTATCCTCATGTAGTAAACAAAAAACTTATTTTTCCAACCAAAGCAATAATACTAATTGATCAGGCAATCATCCAGTTTTACCATTATTTCTTTAAATATTGAGTCACTTAAACTAGTTTTTTAAATTTCATGAAATTTGAAAACATTGATTTTATTATCCAAAGATGTATTAGAAAATTACCAGCTGAATTGCAAACAGTGTAGACCAGAACCAGACTGCTCCTGTGGAGCAGTCTGTTTTTGGTCTGCACTGCTTGTTCTGGCACTTCGATCTTTCCCAGTAATTTAGGGCATAACGGTATTTATTGATAACGATAATATGTTTCCTCTCGTTTGGAAGCATTCTGTGCCTGCTGATATTCTCCAAGGATTTGCAATATTTATAAGCTAATAATATTACTACTGAATTAGCAGAAGTAATACGAGCCTTTATGTCTGCTACATTCTGCAATGCCATGAATAATAAAATCAGATTAGAAATATTTTTGGTTTCAACTAATACTGGAAAACATAATTTTGAGCACGATTTAGATCATTTAGTACATATTGTAAATATTTATCCTAGGACCATATTTCATAGTTATTGCAGCCCCTAAATCCCTCTGTCTTAGAAATGTGTGCCTTTCTTTCTTTTAGACCTTGAGCTGACCATAAACCCCCCTCCCCCCCCCCCCCCCCAGGGGGAATTTTGGACACTATGATTTTCTGAAACTACATTATATACGAAACAAAATGACACATGTTAGCCCTCTGTAAGTTGGGGCATTAACGTGTAACGTCAACGTTACTTACACTACCCAAATTTACATATTCACGTTATAATAGAAAAATACACATTGGTATACACATATTAGTATTCGCCCTAAATAATATGGGATTTGTCTGCTAGTGCATAAATCGCTGTTTCAAGGTAATTGACATTGTCAACAATAAGTTGACTAACCCGTATAACGTAGTTTACGTTGTATTTGACGTTTTTCCCCTTCAGTGTCTAAATACATGCAATATAAGGAGAAAATTGTAAGAATGAAGTGAAGAGAAAAGTAATTGTTATATATATGACTGTTTCAATAGTCTAGTATTAAAAAACAAACTAAAGTCTTACAAAACTCATCAGCAGTCACGATAAATATGTAACGTATATAACCAAAACAAAAATTCGGAAAAAAAAAACAACCAGACTAAATCTCTGAATTGGTGGACTGAAGTTTATACGTGCTCCATCAATCTTCTTTGATTCATGCACAGCTTAGATAAGTTAGGCAGCAGTTAGCAGTGGATATATTAAATGTGGACAGAAACTTATTTTTGAAGAATTTAACCTACAAAATGACGAGAACAGCTAAGAAAGCCAACATCAGCTGCATTTCATTTTTAATATTATCTATATTATGTATTAAGTAGACACTGTTGTATATGTAAATATGAAGAAACGCCTGTTTTATATGTCCTCAAACTATAAAAAATCATTGGATAGTGTATACTTAAAAATCAATCTAACAGTAATGTTACGTTACATAATTGTAATATGTCGGGAGATAAGATTTGTGAGTCAATTGTTATCAAAAATTTAGTTCCCGGGCAATATGAATTATTCATTGTTGTAGTATTAGCTTACCACTGGTAGTCAGATGGCAATTTAGCTCTTTGAAATACACAAGAACTCAGCAAGACGCACATAGATTGTTATAGCTGAAGCATTTCGACCTTGCCTTCAATTCAGTTTCACTTAAAAGTGACTTCATAAAGATGATTTTTTTAAAATTTATGCATAGAATGAAATAAGTAAGAGTTGATATATTATGCTGCAACTGATTAACATTTAGGTTCTCGACATGATGGGGATAAAACCAATTTCGCTACCTGTGCTGTTGGCTGAGCCCTTCAATTACCCTACATACAAATATGCAACTGTGACTGCCAGCCGAGACAATCAAAAGCTGTACCAACTCTCCCAACAGGGATAAACACCATTTTTCTATGCTGTAAGTCGAATCGTCAGCCACGAGCCTCTTTGCACAGTAACTGCTTTACATAGATTAGCAAATATGTGTGGCTCCCGTGATCATAACTTACATATTAATTTGTGATCTACATGATCTGTTTATGCAGCCCCCGGCCATCAAATACATTACAAACTATTAACAATGTGAAAATTTAAGGCTGATAGAAAGTGACATACTTTATAACGCATACATCACTCTGTCATCAGCTTGTTCAGGAGTTCTATTTTTCATTATGTTGTTACAAATATTTAACTGGTCAGGTAATTTTGCAAATCCCATGGTTTTATTCCCACTTGTTGTTACTATCATGGACTAAAGGTGTTATGAAATACAAATTTCAGTCAGACACTTTTTCAATATGTAAGCAACTAAAATTGTTGTTTGGATATTACCAAAATGCTGAATTCCCTAACAGTATTTAACTAATTTGGACAAAGATGATAAGATAAGCAGTAAGATGTCATAAATAAGCAGTTTTCAACCATATTTATTGCTAAAAAGTGAACAATATGGTAATACAAGGTCACAGAGATCAAATGCAGTAAGTTATTTAGGTTAACCCTTCCTTGGCATGTATAGGTATCAACTATTTCTATTGTTTGATTATTTGCTCTTAAGAAATACTGTTTTGCTAGTTTAGGATATCGGAAATGAAGAATCCATAAACTCACAATGAATACGTTGTATACGTTACTTGTTCGGCCTTTCTTTTCTTTTTTTTCTCAATATTATGCTGCAAAGCATAAGTACAGTGTAGGCGAATACATTCTGAAGGAGAACAACTAAGATTTGCTCATAGATATCTGAACAGTGAGGACTAACATTAATATATTCTGTCATTTTCATTTGCCATTTCATTATGTGTGCAGAGCTACTGGAACACTGTCCCTGAAACATTTTTGTCCAACTAAACGTATCTTTATGTTCTTTGGTGAATAGATGCTTTTATATATGGTTGAATGTAGTTAGATTCTTTAAGAGATTATCGAAAGTATTTAGACTTTAAAAAGAAAGAAACAAAAGCATAGAAATATAGATCATCTTAAACACAGCATTCATAGATTGCTACAGTATCCTAGTAAACTGCCAGTGTCTCTTTTCTGTATTAAATTTTTCTGATACTATTCTCCCAAACTCCTGGTTGACACATTATTGTTAAATACATAAATAAGCTAAATAAAGCAATGTATTGACATTACCATTAATTATTTTCAAAAGTTTGTTTCTTAACTGTAACTCAGCAATGTTGTTTCCCTTGGGTACGTAAAATATTCGATAGTCTTACAAAAGTAAGAATACGCTGCCAGCAAATATCTACATTAGCTTTGATGCAGAACTGTATTTGGCTTAAGTCTTCAAACTTCAGGTTTACTGTTCTGCTTTATAGTTTTTTCAGTGTGCACGTAAAAACTATACAAATCCTGTCAGTAAACAAGGTGGTACTACATTTGCATTGTTAATTACTGATTATTTTATAATTTTATACTAAACACATCAAAAGCGCTTAGCTTTTAATGTTATCATACTGATTGTATATCATTTTATTCGAGCCCTATATGCAAAATCTATGCTGGCTTAGCTGCAGCTTTATCTTTTTAGCTCACCTGAGCCAGAGGCTCCGGGGGAGCTTATAGTATGGTCAGGCTCCGTCGTCCGTCGTCGTCCGTCCGTCCGTCCGTCCGTCCGTCCGTCCGTCAACATTTTCAAACGACTTCTCCTCTGAAACCACTAGGCCAATTGCAACCAAATTTCATATGTAGCCTCCTGGGACCTTAGGAACGAAAAGTTGTTCAAACGGTCCTGGTCACATGACCAACATGGCCGCCATGCCCATATATGGTAAAAACCTAAAAAAAATCTTCTTCTCCAGAACCAGTAGGCCGATGGCCTTGAAACTTGGTATGTAGCATTGGGTACGCGAGTACTACGAAGATTGTTCAAATTATGACCTTAGGTTGACCTTGACCTTTTTTACGGTAAGGTCAAATTTTCTTCCTTGTGCTTTTCTATGGCAAAATGCTAGAACATAAGATATCTTGGAAACTGTTGAAAATTTTGGGCTAAAAATTGGTATCTACAGTCATCTTAATTAGTACATGAAGATTTATGAGTACAAGAGGTCAAGGTCATTCTTTGACCTTTGACCCAGAACTCTCATATTTTGACAATTCCAAACAATCTCCTCAATAGCCCATGGGCCAATTGAAACCAAATTTCATATAGAGCCTCCAGGAGTTGAGGGAACAAAAACTTATTCATACGGTCCAGGTCACATGACCAATATGGCTGCCACGCCCATTTATGGTAAAAGCCTTTGAAAATCTTCTTCTCCAGAACCAATTGACCGATGGCCTTGAAACTTGGTATGTAGCTTTGGGTACTCAAGTACTATCAAGGTTGTTCAAATTATGACCTTTGGTTGACCTTGATCTTTTTTACGGCAAGGTCAAATATGGGAAAATGCTAGAACATAAGATTTCATGGAAAGTTCTGAAGATTTATGGCTAAAAATTGGTATATACAGTTATCTTAATGAGTACATGAAGATTTGTGAGTACAAGAGGTCAAGGTCATTCTTTGACCTTTGACCCAGAACTCTCATATTTTGACAATATCAAACAATCTCCTCAAAAACAACTGGGCCAATTGTAACCAAATTGCATATAGAGCCTCCAGGGGTTTGAGGGAATGAAAATTAGTTCAAACGGTCCAGGTCACATGACCAACATGGCCGCCAGGCCCATGTATGGTAATAACCTTTAAAAATCTTCTTCTCCAGAACCAAATGACCGATGGCCTTGAAGCTTGGTATGTAGCATTGGGATTTCCAGTACTATCAAGATTGTTCAAAATGATGACCTTGGGTTGACCTTGACTATTTTACGGCAAGGTCAAATGTGGGAAAATGCTAGAACATAAGATTTCATGGAAAGTTTTGAAGATTTATGCCTAAAAATTGATATCTACAGTCATCTTAATGAGTACATGAAGATTTATGAGTATAAGAGATCAAGGTCATTCTTTGACTTTTGACCCAGAACTCTGTCATTTTGTCAATATCAAACCATCTCCTCAAAAGCCCCTGGGCCAGTTTTGAAACCAAACTTCATATAGAGCCTCCAGGGGGTTGAGGGAAAGAAAAAAATTTCAAATGTCCAGGTCACATGACCAACATGTCCTCCATGCCCATATAATTATGGTTAAAACCTTTAAAAATCTTTTTCACCAGAACCAGTTGACCGATGGCCTTAGAGTAACTTACCCTAGAGTACTGAGGCTGAATGGACTCGGGTGAGCTACAGGACCAATGGTCCTCTTGTTTATCTTTTCTGATATGGTATTTTGTTTATTTTTTTTAAGTTGTATATAACAAAATTTCACGTATGTTACTGTCTTTAGAACTCAAATGTACAAATTGTAAAAGAAACAAACTGGGCAACGCCATTATGAAATACTTTTATTTTTTATATAATAACTAAGTTGCCAGCAAAAAACCCTTTTTACGTGTGCAGAATATGTCAATGGCCTAAACATTACAATTTGTAGTATACTGTGTTTAATCACGTATAAAACACACCTCATGAATCCCTAAGAGTAATAACTGAGAGAAGTGTTGCTAGGTCCAAGTACACAGTATATCATAAGAACACCCAGACTTATTTATGTTACTGTTTTTTATGTGACAGTGGGAAAAAAACTGATTAAAGGTATTGTAATGAAATATTTTAAATGTTAATGTTATTTACGTTACTTCTAATAATGACTTTTCATAGGAAATAAACCAGAATGCATTTTTTCTTTTATATTTAAAGATTCTTTCATGAAGAAACTGCTACCAACGAAAATAAAATGATTCTATCATCAAATTATGTGAGTTTAACAAAAATAGCCCTCGGTAACGTATATAATCAATCATTATGGCCGACTAAAATGCGTTCAAAATATTGTGGAACTGTTCCTTGCTGTTTAGATAGGCTGGCAGATTCAATATTACCTTTTCCTGTTGTTTTTTAATTCATACAGTGTAGTTCAAGCACTTGAATTATACAGAAAGTGATAATTGTAATATGGAACATTTATAAGGGGGTACTGTGTTAAACATCCTATTTCTCCCAAAGTATACAAGATAGGATAATAATTTTTGCAGATCTGAAAAGATCAATAAATTGTCTTTAATACAGTAACAAACCTATGGTCTAATAATAAAGGAGTAGCTTACAAAAAGAAAGTATTTTGGATAGAAATAGCAATTTTAATGGAGTGTAAAGACAAATGTCACGTATATGACACCATGTGGGCTAAAGTGACCTGTCAAACATCATAGCTTTTAGCTACTGGATTGTTCTATTAGACTCCACTATAACTTTAAACATAGGAAAGTGATTTCTATTTTTTTATAATTTTTGATTATTTTTATTTTATGTTTATTTTTTTTGATGGGTAACGTTTGTAACAGGCTGTTACAGCTTAACGCCCCTCTCGCCAGAGGGCTAACATGCTGCAAACTACTTCTAAGATGCTGGGCTTTAAGAAGAGTATGGTCTACAAAATTGCCCCTGGGGGGGGGGGGGGGGGAGGTAAACCATTTCTGGCTCATTGCCTATTTCTTTATTTTTTTATTTTTTTTTGCAAGGAATACTGCTCCGAAACCTTGTAGAATTTGTAGAAATCTACTATTCTGAGTACAAACTAATCTAGACTAGTTATGTATTTAAAGGCCCACATACTGACCAATTAGTGCTTTAATTAGTGGACTCTTGGGCAGATTCACTTTTAACATTAGGGTTGCCTGATCTAGCTGATCTTAATTGTACAGTTTAAGCCCTGATCAGTATACTAAGCCCTGATCAGTATACTGCAGCAACAAGGTTACAGTGTCTGAGTTGGGTCTATACTGTTTGAAAAGGTCCTTTTTATGGGGGACACTTGGCAATAATGAGTTAATTGATTATGTATAGTCATGCAACAAACTTTCTCTGTGAAGCTGTATGGAACTTTCTAAATTGAGATAGAATCAATTGTCTGAAAATGTCAACTCATATGGAAGTAATGTTTCCGTTGGATATGTTCCAGAAATGTTCCTTGCAGTATTTCCTGTGACATTTTGGTCCTACAGGGCTGATATTAATCTGTTTCCCTGTCTGGATTGGCCAATATTTGACTTCAAATAATTATTATTATGATATCAGATTACTGTATTCATATACGGGCCATCATCAGACTACATGTATTTATGTCCCCCCACCAAAGGTGAGGGGGGACATATTGTTTTCAGTGCGGATCCCGGGCGTTGGCGTCGGCGTGACAGATTTCTTGCGTGCGCGATATCTCTTGAACCAATGGATGGAATTTCACCAAACTTGCATGGATACATCATTGGGACAAGTTTAAGAGCTGATTAGATTTTGGTGACCTTGACCTCATTTTCAAGGTCACTGGAGGACTTAAATGCTAATTTCTTGTAACCAGTATATCTCCTGAACCAATGGATGCAATTTCACCAAACTGGCATGGATACATCATTGGGACAAGTTTAAGAGGTGATTAGGTTTTTGTGACCTTGACCTCATTTTCAAGGTCACTGGAGGACTTAGAGGACAATTTCTTGTACCCACTATATCTCCTGAACCAATGAATGGAATTTCACCAAACTGGCATGGATACATCATTGGGACAAGTTTAAGAGGTGGTTAGGTTTTGGTGACCTTGACCTCATTTTCAAGGTCACTGGAGGACTTAGATGACAATTTCTTGTACCCACTATATCTCCTGAACCAATAAATGGAATTTCCCTGAACTTGCATGGATACATTATTGGGACAAGTTTAAGAGGTAATTATGTTTTGGTGACCTTGACCTCATTTTCACGGTCACTGGAGGACTTACATGACAATTTCTTGTACCCACTATATCTCCTGAACCAATGGATGGAATTTCTCCAAACTTGCATGGATACATCACTGGTTTAAGAGCTCATTAGATTTTGGTGACCTTGACCTCATTTTCAAGGTCACTTGAGGACTTAGATGACAGTTTCTTGTACCCACTATATCTCCTGAACCAAATGATGCAATTTCACCAAACTTGCAGGGCTACATCATTGGGACAAGTTTAAGAGGTGATTAGATTTTGGTGACCTTGACCTCATTTTTCAAGGTCACTGGAGGACTTTCATGACATTTTCTTGTACCCACTATATCTCCTGAACCAATGGTTGGAATTTCACCAAACTTGCATGGATACATTATTGGGACAAGTTTAAGAGGTGATTAGGTTCTGGTGACCTTGACCTCATTTTCAAGGTCACTTGAGGACTTAGATGACAGTTTCTTGTACCCACTATATCTCCTGAACCAATGAATGCAATTTCACCAAACTTGCAGGGCTACATCATTGGGACAAGTTAAAGAGGTGATTAGATTTTGGTGACCTTGACCTCATTTTTCAAGGTCACTGGAGGACTTTCATGACATTTTCTTGTACCCACTATATCTCCTGAACCAATGGATGGAATTTCACCAAACTTGCATGGATACATCATTGGGACAAGTTTAAGCGGTGATTAGATTTTGGTGACCTTGACCTCATTTTCAAGGTCATAGTCATTTATGTAGGATATCTTTAGAACCAGTGGATGGATTTTCTCCAAACTTGACTAGATATTTTACTTCTTCAGGCTTTTAATTCATTAGAGGGGATGGGAAATGGGCTGGACGGGGGACATCAGTTTTTCTCTGAAAAACATTTCTTGTTTGATATGCAGGACACAGTGAAATCTCAAGGTCTAAATAAAGATAACTGATTTAACCCTTAAATGCACCCCTCCCCACCCCCCCCCCCCCCCCCCACCCCCCAAAAAAAAAAAAAAAAAAAAAAGAAATAGAGGGCAACAAATTTTTTGAAAAATTAAATCATATGCTGAGAAATATATGCATACTTTATACTTTGAAAATTCAACCTGTCGTGCCATTCTTATATGGAAACACTGTTGCCTTCAGCATAGAAGTTCTTTATTTGTCCATTTGAAAACTAAATTGGCAAGAATTTAACATTTCCTATACCGTAATCGACCCATTTACCGCACCGTGCGCTTAACTTTTTCAAAATTGCATCAAAAAGATGTGGTTAAAATGTATTTAATAACCCCACACTCAGAGCAATGAAATGCAGGATGACTGGAAAGTGGCAACATGGGTAGGTCTGGAAATACTTTGTGTTTATACTTTTAATGAGTTCCCTGTTAATTATTGCGTTTTGTGAGAGTTTCAAAGAAACTAGAAAATGTGTTTATGAAACACTATGCCCCCAACCATATGCTTGTCTCTAGAGAAGGTTCATCCAATAATGCTTGTACCTTTGTGCCATAGGCTTACAATGCACTAAGTCGAAAAAGGGGCTTAACTCAGTCAAAAATTTACGAATTGTTTTCGAAGGTTAATCAGGTCATCTACACCTGGGGCTATATCAACCTGCAAAAATCATGATCCTAGCATCAGGGGTTCTCCAGATATTTTGTTCACAAGCTTCCATAGGCAAATAATGCACTAAGTTGAAAAGGGGGCATAACTCAATCCAAAATTTACAAATTATTTTCAATAGTTAATCAGGTCATCTACACCACAGGCAGTATCTTCCTGCATAAAATCATGCTCCTAGCATCAGGTGTTCTTGAGATATTTTGTTCACAAGGGTCCATAGGCTTACAATGCACTAAGTCGAAAAAGGGGCATAACTCAATCAAAAATTCATGATTTCTTTTCAAAAGTTAATCAGGTCATCTACACCACAGGCAGTATCTTCCTGCAAAAAATCATGCTCCTAACATCAGGGGTTCTTGAGATATTTTGTTCACAAGGTTCCATAGGCTTACAATGCACTAAGTCGAAAAAGGGGCATAACTTTGTCAAAAATTCAAGAAATTGTTTCAAAAGTTAATCAGGTCATCTACACCTTGGGCATTCTCATCCTGCAAAATCCCATGATCCTAGCATCAGGGGTTCTTGAGATATTTTGTTCACAAGTTTCCACAGGCTAAGTCGAAAAAGGGGCATAACTCTGGAAATACATGACCGGGGGAAAAATAAAAAAATACGGGTCTGCTTATTTTCCATACTGATCATGTGTATAAAGTTTCAAGTTCCTAGCTCTTATTGTTCTTGACTATATGTAAGGGTACCTTTGTACCATAGGCTTCAATGCACTAAGTCGAAAAAGGGGAAAAACTCGATCAAAAATTCACGATTGTTTTTCAAAAGTTAATCAGGTCATCTACACCACAGGCAGTATCTTCCTGCAAAAAATCATGCTCCTAGCTTCAGGGGTTCTTGAGATATTTTGTTCACAAGGTTCCATAGGCTTACAATGCACTAAGTCGAAAAAGGGGCATAACTCGGTCAAAAATTCAAGAATTTGTTTCAAAAGTTAATCAGGTCATCTACACCTTATGCATTCTCATCTTGCAAAGCCTCATGATCCAAGCATCAGGGGCTCTTGAGATATTTTGTTCACAAGGTTCCACAGGCTAAGTCGAAAAAGGGGCATAACTCTGGAAATACATTGCCGGCGGAAAAATAAAAAAATACGGGTCTGCTTATTTTCCATACTGATCATGTGTATAAAGTTTCAAGTTCCTAGCTCTTATTGTTCTTGACTATATGTAAGGGTACCTTTGTACCATAGGCTTCAATGCACTAAGTCGAAAAAGGGGAATAACTCGATCAAAAATTCACGAATTTTTTTCAAAAGTTAATCAGGTCATCTACACCACAGGCAGTATCTTCCTGCAAAAAATCATGCTCCTAGCTTCAGGGGTTCTTGAGATATTTTGTTCACAAGGTTCCATAGGCTTACAATGCACTAAGTCGAAAAAGGGGCATAACTCGGTCAAAAATTCACGAATTTGTTTCAAAAGTTAATCAGGTCATCTACACCTTGGGCATTCTCATCCTGCAAAACCTCATGATCCTAGCATCAGGGGTTCTTGAGATATTTTGTTCACAAGGTTCCACAGGCTAAGTCGAAAAAGGGGCATAACTCTTGAAATATGTGACCCGCGGAAAAAAGAAAAAACACGTGTTCGCTTATTTTTCATACTGATCATGTGTATAAAGTTTCAAGCTCCTAGCTCTTACGGTTCTTGAGATGACAGACGGACAGACGGACGGATGGACAGACAGACAGGCCCAAACCAATATGCCCCCACAATTTCTCTGAAATTGGGGGCATAAAAACAGTGTGCGCTTGTGCAGTTTGTCCGGAAATGGCCTTGGTGTGCGGTTATAGGGGCATGTGCGGTAAATGGGTCGATTACGGTAAGTCTCAATTCAGACAGAATAATTTTCTGTTCAAGCCCCAAAAATACTGTTGCCATGGTTACTGTAAATATTCGGACACCTTAGTTAATTTTTGGAATTATCCTAAAATTTCAATAACTTCATGGCAGCCAGACGGAAACAAACAATGCAGATCAAGATAAGACTGATCTGGATCTACACTGTTTGCTTGTACATCATCGTCCCAATATTTGGGGTGGTTTACCATACTATGTCATTTATTTTCAGAAAAAACTGAAACAAGATATTCCAGAACTGTCTGATTCTAAGTGAAAATCAATAAGATATAATCTTCTTACAAAAACTATTAGCTTTCTGTCAAAATTCCTAATTCTGAATGATTGATGAATCTTTTAAAATTGCTGACGCAAATGCACATTGTTGCGTAAAGGGGCTCTTCACCATGTAGAATCACAGGGTATAATCGATTCCGCCAATTTTTGCTTCCTGCAGAGACTGTCCATCATATTTGGCTTCCGCCGAGACTGTCCGGGAACTCTTGCTTCCTGCAGATACTGTCCTCGAGAAATGGCTTCCTGCCGAGACTGTCCACGTGATTCTGCTTCCTGCCGAGGCTCTTGGCAGGAAGCAGAATCACACGGACAGTCTCTGCAGGAAGCCATTTATCATGTACAGAAGTCTCGGCAGGAAGCAAGAGTTCGTGGACAGTCTCGACGGAAGCCAAATATGATGTACAGTCTCTGCAGGAAGCGAAAATTTGCGGAATCGATTATACCCTGTGAGAATGATTTCTTAGAGATTTGAGAGATCAGACACTAAGTATCTACACAGCCTAATGGAGTCCAGCTGCAGGTAGCTCAGTTGGTTTAAGCACTAGCCTACTGGTCTAGCGGTCTCAGGTTCAGTTCCAGCTAGTGGAAATTTTTAAACCGTACATAGAGTTTTATTGCACATGGCCTTCCAAAATCACCCTCTCATTGTCCTACTGTTGTAAAATCCCAAGTCATCCATCCATCATCCATCCACACAGCCTGATCTGTCTTCCTCATTTTACAGAGCCAAATTTATAAAATCTTGATCTTGGCTTTTTCTGTTTCCATATACCCTTAAGGTTTCTAGATTTACTGAGTACTCAGTGTGTGGTGTATAGCCGGAAAGCCTTTTAGAATTTGGTCTAAGTATGCAAAACCACTATGTAGCATACTGACTCTGTACTGTGACTGTATTTATTTGATGTTTTGGCATAATGCCTTTGTCAAAATTTTAAATTTCCTAGCAGACTCATAATGATCCATTTTTTTTTTTACATCTTTTTTTTTATTACGTCAGAAGAGTGATATCTCAGACTTTATATTGTTTCTGATACTTACATACACAGATTTACTTCATGACATAATAACAGAACATCAGACAATTTCATAAGGATAGAGACATTAATAAGGGGTGTCCTTTGCTACAATTATTCTCACTATGATATCCATACATGGAATGAGGATATCCAAAGGATGGGTATTAGTAATTTCAAATAATTGATATTCATTTTCTGTCATATGAATGACTGGTGAGACTGTGATTTTTTTTTTCATAATTTTAATTAGTCAGTTGAGATGCCCCAATTTGGGGTAAATTTCAGTTTTAAGATTTACTTTGTTCTAGCTGGTAATGCAATATTGCCCTGATATTGTCTGTACAAGAGCTCCTGGAGGGATTAGTTTCCTTGATTATTCCACATTTCTTTATTTAAATTCTATGGTGAGAGCCATTCCTTGACAGGGCAGTGCTTATTTCTGGCCTTACCTTTGACGAGCACATTTTCTAAAAAAAGGTATAATGCGGTAATGATTTTATGCTTACTCGTGCAGAACAAAGCTCATCTTTACAAAAGGCATGTATGAAATAATTGGAGATCGCAAAATAATTGGAGATCGCAAAACAATCTTCCTTTTTCTTCTTTCAACTCAGCATACATACATCGTCTAAACAATGTTGTGACAACATTGATGCAACATTATGATGTCAGAACAACCTTGCACAGACATTGATAAAGCATCATAAAGTTGAATCAAGTTCTTCTGACGTTGTTTCCACATACTTTGCCTGTATGAAGTGTCTCATTATTTGTGATGACCAATTGTGTTTACTAGGCATTTTTAACCTCACAATTATGAATAACAACTCACCCGCGTGCTACTTTACCGATTTTTCATGTGGACTGCTCAGTTTTGACATTGAATGGCAAGCATCTAACAGCTTCTCCCAGTCTTCCAATGGTAACTTTAGAATAGGAGAAAAGTATAGACATCCTGGGCTAGGTCTACATTGTTTGCCAAAATTTCTGATTTTTCTTGGCTAGGTCTACACTGTTTGCCAAAATTTCTGATTTTTCTTAGTATATTTAATGTGTGTTTCTTGCTGGTGACAATAATACCAGTGCACCGGAAACAGATTTTGTAATATGGCAATAGGGTCGAGTCAGGTAACTTCCGACAGCGGGTAAATTCGGACATAGCATTGCAAACAGTGAAAATCCAGATGAGACGGCTCATCATGAGCCGTCTCATCAGGATTTTCACTGTTTGCCCACTTATTTTGTTTTAATTCTAAAGAACTGACGTATAAAGGAAACAATGTCACTGTTCGAATTTACCTGCTGTCCGAATTTACCTGACTTGACCCTATAATCTCAGAAAATAAACTGGTCAGAATGGGACAGCCCCATGGCAATGTTTGTTAACTTAAATAGTAGCATTTAATTTTAATTTTTGTTTGGGATACTGGCATTGACTAAATTGTTTATTTCAGAGCAGACAGACAGACAAACAACAACTGTAAGCTTGTTTAAGTTCATGTAAACATTACATATTGAGGAACTATACTAATAATTACCGGTATCATCATGGCAAATTGTAGACCATGTAGTTCTATTGAAAATGGTAGCCAGAAGCTTTGAAAATGATTGAGAGTAAAAAATTCAGAAAATGGGGATGGATGGGTTGGGATGGTGTTAGGGCTGAACTCAGAAGACATCAGGCAAAGTTTCAGAAAATAAGGAGATATTAGGATTACACTATATTGTTCTATACAGACATCCTGTTGCCCAAACAGACTCATTCTGGGACAAAAGGACAAGGAGTCTTTGTAACTACCACTGACAGCTTCTATATAGCTTTGGGTTAATTCATTAAGAACAGTTCTGAAACTGTGACATTTTCAGTTAAGTAGTTTTGTCACCTTGGACTTTGCCCTGGAAAATATTTTCTCATTTTCTGGCCTGTAATGTAATAATTCCCTGATATTGTCTATACAATGGTTCCTGGAGGGATCAATTTCTCCGGTTATTTCACACATAATTTTTTCTATAATAGCCTTCAGAGAAAAGTTCTGTTATTACTGTAGATGTTGAGACACCTTAATCAATTTCCGTAAAAATTCTGAAAAGTGGGGCAGGTATAAAATAATTACTGTTACCCTTTACGAGAATTGAAACAGAACCCGGAAATAGAACAGTTGAAGTTTACATTATGTAATAATGTGCCCAAAAGATGACGTGGCAAACCAATGTAGGCCCTGGTCAGACTGCTCTCGCAGTCTGATCTGGGTCTGCACTGTTTGCTCAGACCTATCTGTCCCAATTTTTAGAATGTTTATGGTTCTGTAATTATCATGAAATTAATTTTGAAAAAAAAAGTTGCTTTTACTGTCTAGGAATGTGTCATATAATTTATATCAGACAGAGTGAAAATAGTGCAGATCCTGATCATACTGCATAACTTCTGGATGTCTGTGGCAATTTTGAGTGATTATGGCGTTATCCTGTGGGGAAAGTATTACTTTTCACACCATGAAGCTAATAATCATAGTGTCTACGCTGTCTGCTATCTCAATAATCAGTCTTTGTACTGTGACAATCAAGTCTTGTGTGTAATATCATGACATAATTTGGTGTTGCAATTTTGCCCATCTTTGGTTGAAAAATTCTTTTGTACAATTCTTCCACAAGAAAAGGTTTGAAATAAGAGAAACCATCTTGGTCCATTCTACTAGGGTTTTTAGTCACTGTTATATATGTATATGGTGAGGCATTGTAATTGTTATGTTTTGTCCTAGACCTTAAAACAGTTGATCATCTATTTTCAGAAGATAATGGTTCTAGTGCTTCTGTAGATGAAGAACCTCTGCAAGCCAAACCAAGTAAACCTGAAAGTACTGACAACTCAGTAGAAGATAATGACAGTTTGAATAAGGAAGAGATAAACACAGATCCCCACATAGACAACAAAGTTGAAGTTAAAGATGTTGCCTTAGGTCTGCTTACAGCTGACACTGGGAAACCAAGAATAGTATTTGAGGATGGTCATAGTAAGGAGAGTAAAGAAGAAACAGATGACTCAGAAGCAAGTGTACAGTCATTTGAATATGATGATTATGATAGTGATAGTCTAAATGATGAAAGTGAAGATATATCTGATGAATCACTTGATGGTGAAAAAGATGTTAATTCTGATAATAGTAGAGAGCTTTCTTACAGTGAAACAAATGATTCAAAGGAAAACAAAGATAAAACTGCGGAAAGTGAGGAATCAGCAGAAAGTTTGTCCCCAGATGAAGACAGTGTGGATACATCTGATGAGAAGACAGATTCTTCTGAAGAGAAGTCTGAGGGGAAGGGACCGAACTTGATACCACTGTACTGTACACCGGACAAATACATGGAGTTTAAGGCCAATGTGCTACAGTATCATTGTCTCTTCTTTGAAGAACCAAATTGTGACAGGCAGACTCAAGAAGGTGAGTTAAAGTACTGGTAAACCCCTTTAGTATTAGTTAGCACCCTGGTCTATACTGTTTGCTCAGCTAGAGAATTTTTCCCTTCAGACCAGCCCAAAAATCTAGGTCAATTTTATAACATAGGTCTACATATTTGGGGTTTTTTGGGAAGGGAAAAACTCATCTTTGGCCAAAGTGAACAAGACTGACTTATATATCAGGGACCGTATTCATAAAATGACTTAAGTCGTTGCTATGCTGTTGCTAAGGCTAAATTTCTTTGAAGGAGATTCCCTACAACTATGAAATTTGCTCTGGAGGAACAGTCTTACGAAGACTGTTCCTCCAGACCAAATTGCATAGTTGTATGGAATCTCCTTTATAGATATTTAGCCTTAGCAACAGCATAGCAACGACTTAAGTACATGTAGCTTTATGAATACGGCCCCAGGACTCAATCTAGATAGGGAGAAGCTCAGTCTCACATCATTATTATGGTATGTGTCCAAAATTGTTTACTGTCAGGAGAAGCAACTGTTTCATTATCATATTTGCCTCCCTCTTTAGTGGGGGTTAATTCATAATGTAAAGAATTTGCTCCTCTAGGAGCAAATTCTTTTCTTGAAGATTACACCCCATTTTGGAAGATCCTTGTCATTCAGGTAAGCAAATATGAAGACACAAAACCTGTTACCCTTTGTAAAAATGGTTATAAAACATGGAGTTGTACCGGAATTAATGCTTTACAGCATTACAAGAAAGAACTAAAATTACTGAGACCTTCAGTAGTGTCTAGTCCATATGAAACACATACTCTCTAAATTGAATTTTACTGGTGAGATACTAAGTTTTATGAGTATTTGTGAGACAAGCTGTCTCATAATGTCTAAACTTTGTTAAATAATAACATTAACTTTGATACATCCACAACTGCTTTCTTGTAAATATAATTATTACATAATATGTAGTCTCCCATAGCCATTTATTGAAGAAAAGCTGTTATACAGGAGCTTGGCCCCGAGGTTATAAAACTTTTTTCGTGCTCAACTCAGCTGAGCATGAAATTTTCTCTGCTGATAAATATGAAAATGCCAACTAATGTTGGCATTTTCATATTCATAAGCAGAGAAAATTTCATACTTAGCTAAACTGAGCGGAAAACAACTATACTTATCAGTAATTTGCTATTTATTAGCAAGTAAAATTTCATGCTCAGCTGAGTTGAGCATGAAAAAAGTTTTATAACCTTGGGGCCTGGACACACTTCTTGTGCTTGCTACCATGCTCATAACCTTTTGTAAAGTAACTTAAAAGTTGTTTGCTCAAATTTAAAGAAAGAAGAAATAGACAGTCAAACCTACTTATGTGGTCATCTCTATTAAGTGACCACCTGCCTTTAGCAGCCACATCTTCAGGGTCCCTTGAACCAAAACAAAGTGCAGATGAGCCTGTATTAAGCAGCCAATTTTGGGGGTTCCCTTGGGTGACCCCTTAAGACAGGTTTGACTTATAGTGGAGCAAAAGTAGAAGGCATGCATTGCACAGGTTGATTATAAACTTGTCAACAAACCTATGTGAACCACATGCCTAAAAAAAAATCTAAAAATTCTGTGTGCTGCATATATGAAACTAATTTATCGCAGGATGGTAAGACAAGACAAGATGAATTGAATGGTAGGCACATGGGACTAACAAAATTATTACAGGTCAATGGTTAGAACTTTCTCCCTTCCGCCTTTTGAGGTCTTATATGTGAAAGTCATGTTGAGTATATAATATTAACTATATTTTTAACAGAGAAACATAAGCTAGCAGCAGTGATGTTTAACTACTTTGACAACAACTACAATGGTCGTATTGAGAAGGAGGAGTTGTGGAAGATGCAGCTGACAGAGAATATGGACCAGATATCAAGTTTATGTACCCTGTTAGATATCATCACTTTTGATGAACTAGGAGTCAAGGATGAGAAACTCTCACCAGATGAGTTTATACAGGCATTTGGTGAGTTCCAAAATTGCAGAATATATTGAGTATACTTTCCACACAGTCACATTTCTGTTTTCACTCTTTTCAAACTAAAAGAAATTTTAAGTCATACTTTGTCATAGACAGTATATGACTGTAAGCTATTATAGACAGTATACTTTAACTATAGAGATAAATAAAAAGAAAAAATATAATGATGATCACACAAAAAATACAAAAACTGTTAAAACAGAAAAAAAGAGAGAGAAAAAAGCACTTTATTATGGTGTATTTTTATTCCAGCCTGTGATATACTGCTGTAGGTGGAAGAATATATTCAAATCTATTAAAGGGCAAGATGTGGTCAGTTTTATACCAGTTGAGATATATTGGATAATACGGTGTTTGTGTACTGGGAAGTCCTTTTACTATATATTCCTTAATTTTGGATATCCAAACTTCATTTTAGGATAACCATCATTTTTTTGGATTAGCATTGTTTTGTGATATCACAAAATAAGTATAAATATCCTGAACTAAACTAAACATAAGTATAAATATCTTATTCTATTTAAGGATGTCCACATTTCAATTTTCCGATATCCAAAAATTGATTACAGATTTTTTTTTTTTTTTTTTGATATCCAATACTTATTTTGAATTTTGGATAGCGATAATTAGATTTATGGATATCCAATATTTATCTAGATTTTATGATGTCCAAATATTGAATTATTGATATCCATAAATCAAATTATGGATTCAGTCCTAAAATAAATATTTGATACTATAAATCAAATTATCAGTTACGGTTATCCATAGATAGGAATTAAATTAAAAAATAGCAGCTTATAGAATTATGTCTACCCCCTTCAGGGTCGGGAGACATATTGTTTTTCCCCGGGCGTCTGTCCGTCTGTCCGTCCGTCCGTCTGTCCGTCTGTCTGTCACAAATCGTGTCCGTTCTTTAACTTGAAAACCACTCAAGCAATATTCGCGAAACTTCATATAAATATTAATCAACATGAGACGACGTGAAGAGTGCAAGAATGGTAACTCTGACATTTATACTTTTTGAGTTATTTCCCTTGGAACTTAGTCCATCACAAAATTGTGTTTCAATCGTGTCCGTTCTATAACTTGAAAACCACTCAAGCTATATTCGCGAAACTTCATATAGATATCAATTAACATAAGACAACGTGCAGATTGCAAGAATGGTAACTCTGGCATTTATACTTTTTTAGTTATTTCCCTTGGAACTTAGTCCATCACAAAATGGCGTCTCAGTCGAGTCCGTCTATAACTTGAAAACCGCTCAAGCTATATTCGCGACACTTCATATAAATATCAATCAACATGAGACGACGTGCAGAGTGCAAGAATGGTAACTCTGGCATTTATACTTTCTAAGTTATTTCCCTTGGAACTTAGTCCATCACAAAATTGTGTTTCAATTGTGTCCGTTCTGTAACTTGAAAACTGCTCAAGCTATATTCGCGAAACTTCATATAAATATCAATCAACATGATACGACGTGCAGAGTGCAAGAATGGTAACTCTGGCATTTGTACTTTTTGAGTTATTTCCCTTGGAACTTAGTCCATCACAAAATGGCGTCTCAGTCGAGTCCGTCTATAACTTTAAAACCATTCAAGCTATATTCATGAAAGTTCATACAAATATCAGTCAATATCAGATGACGTGCAGAATGCACTCTGGTGTTTATACTTTTTGAGTTATTTCCCTTGGAACTTTGTCCATCACAAAATTGCGTCTCAGTCGAGTCCGTCTATAACTTTAAAACCAGTCAAGCTATATTCATGAAAGTTCATACAAATATCAATCAACATCAGATGACGTGCATTATGCAAGAACCATAACTTTAGCATTTATACTATTTGAGTTATTTCCCTTAGAACTTTGTCAGTCACAAAATCGTGTCTCAGTTGTGTCTGCTCTATAACTTGAAAACCATTCAAGCTATATTCACGAAACTTCATACAAATATCAATCAACATTAGAAGAATTGCATAGTGCAAGAACCATAACTCTTGCATTTATACTTCTTGAGTTATTTCCCTTGGACCTTTGTCAGTCACAAAATCGTGTCTCAATCGCTTTATTACTTGAAAACCGGACAAGCTATATTCACGAAACTTCATACAAATGTCCAACACTAGACAACCTGCAGAGCACAGCATTTATACTATTTGAGTTATTTCCCTTGGAACTTTGTCATTCACAAAATCGTGTCTCAGTCGTCTAAGCTCTATAACTTGAAAACCGTTTAAGCTATATTCATGAAACTTCATACAAATATCAGTCAACATATAAATAGACGACGTGCAGAGCACTGTAACTCTTGCATTTATATTTTTTGACAAAAACTAAATATGAATATCAGTCAACATTACATGACATGCAGAGCATAACAACTGTAACTCTTGCATTTATAGTTTTTACTTATTATGAATCCCTGCTTCAGGGTAGGGAAACATATTGTTTTTCCCTTGGCGTCTAAATGACTGATCCTTTTGACATCAAAAAGGGGGGAGACATCTGTTTTTTGGTAGGAAAACAATTCTAGTATTGAACCATAATTTGGATATTCATAATTTTGGATTTCCATAATTTAATTTTAAGATATCCAATATTCACCTGACTTTGGATATCCATAATGCAATAAATATTCAATATTCAATTTTTGAATACATACCTAATTTGATTCCTGGATATCCAGTATTTAGCTTGATTTTTGGATATCTATACAGTAAAACTTCAGTGGCTCGAACCCTGATGGCTCGTTTACCTTGCTTGGCTAGAACTCTTTCTTGAGTCCCTCGAGGTCAATTTATATAGAAACCAGCCCTGGGTGGCTGGAACTACCCTTGGCTGGAACTAATTTTCATGGTCCCAAGCCTGTTCAAGCCATTGAAGTTCTACTGTATTTCAATTTATTGATATGCATGATTTAAGTGTGAGAAAATCATGATTAATATTGAATATTTACAAACCAGATTATGGACATGATACCCATAAATAGTGACTAAATTGTAAAATGGCATACGGTATTCGAGTGGGTTATTAAATAAGTCTACTTAGTCTTTTCTACCTTCACATTGGTCATTGTGATACAGTAGTATGAGTAGTATGTAAATTGAAAAAAGCGTACTGAAACTGGAAGGACCTTGAAATATTAAATCTTGTCAGTGATATCAGGATCCATAACTGTGTCAAGCACTTTACTGTTAGCTTACAGCTGATTATCGGTATTTCAGCTGAAATTACCAGTAGCTGTAGGCAGTTCTATTTTTAGATAGCCTAATAGAACGGGAGATAAACCAGATTATTCACTTTAGTCGGTGTCTAGCACAGGTAGTTTAGGTAAATAGTGAAATATTTTACTTAAATAATTAAAAATTTGAAGTGATGTCATCATTTTTAGTTTAAAAACCAAAATTTATTTATAGTCCAGAAGAAATATAGCTATATTCAGTTAAAAAATTCATTATTGGTTAAATCTGAATCAAATAATGGTTAGCAGGTTGGAGCATAGAGAAACCAAAATATACTAATATTTATTGTGGTATAAAATCTTTCAAAACCAGTGTATCAGTATCGCTTCTCGGCCTTTTGGCTAAGATCAAAGTGTAGTATCTGTTCTTATCAGCTTAATATCTGATACGTCCCCCATTGGGGGACTTCGATATTAAACTGATTTTTGGACTTAGGTGAGATGTCAGGGGCTTGCTCCGCTCTCGCCACGGGTTGGCCCGGTATTGCAGTACCTCCGGGATCAGCCCACTCCCCCTCGGGGGAAAAACAAAAAGTAAAGAAGAAATACCCTAAAAACAATCACTCTGCTGAATATAGTCTGTTTTTAAATGAGAGATCTAGAAATGACAAGAATGAACAAAAAAGTATAAGCCAGTTACCATAAAAATTCTAAATATTAGGACGGATATAGACCTAAGCAAACAGTGCAGACCCACATCACACTGCATCTGAAGAGTCTACACAATTTGCCATTCTATCTGTTTCTTTTAGCCACATTATAGCATTGAAAAACAGTACCGTTCAATTTTCAGGACAATTACGGTAAATATTTTAGGTGTCCCAACTTTTACAAATTTTATGGTAATCACCAAATTTTGTTGATATATAAGCCAATCTATAGAAGGAGCATAAAATTAGCTTAATGAATCAAGTTTTTTGTGTGTGTGAACATATCCTACCATGATGGCCCTTTACTAGTATATAGTGACATAGTGTAAAGGAACTGTAGGATAATGAGATAGTTTTTCCTTACAGATATCCCTGATTTGTTGGAGCATCGCCTGGAAGTGGTTCCTCTTCTTGCTACTATTGGCAACGGCCTTGAGGTAAAATGTGATGTCACTTCATCACATGATGTCATCTGGAGACGAAATGGCATGGACCTCTCATTGTTGAGCTTCCCTGGGATATCGGTAAGTCCTCAGCAATATGCCCTGTATCTTTGGTTAAATTTAAGATAGGGTTTACCCTTCCAAAACAATCTCAAAGATCTAGATCTGTCTTATAAGACAGATCAAGATCTTTGCGATTGTTTTGGAATAGAAAAAACATTTTATAACTGAATTATTATCACACGATGCTGAGTTACATATTTGCAGATATTTTGGAAGGATGAAGTCCTGTCCCATAATGGAATAAATATGGTAGATTACAGTGGGCCATCTTGTTAAACAGCAGTGTTTGTTTCAAATGATTTTGCTGATTATTAGACTGAATCTGTTGTTAAGTATCTGACATTGTTATAAAGAATCTAATTTCAGAATAGACATGGTTCTAGTCAAATCGAAGTTATGCAGAATTCTGCTGCATTTCCATTAAGTTTCATAATTGTATTGTATGCATGCAGCTCTTGTTTGCTCTTTAGTTGGGTTCAGAACCTGTAGTTCTAACCATCTGTGATCTCTGTATAAAATGTTGTAAACATATTAAGATTTTACCAGTCAGAGTTTGAGAGATTTATGTTTTACAGAACTGCATTATCAAGAGTTTAGCAGCATTTAAAGAAGAAACAATTAAAACACTTCAGTTTGTTTATTAGAGCTCAAATCAGAGCTTCATTAACTTGTGAAGAACCAAAAAAGCAGATGACAAAATTTACATCAGATTCTGAAAATTTCAAAAAATGTTTTCTTCTGCACTGTGTTGAGAATTCAAAGGATGGCAGTTAAACAGTGAAGATTCACATGAGACCACCTCATATGGATCTACCCTGTTTACAAATCTAATTATTTCCATTTTAGGCACTTTGAATGTCAACTGATATTCAGGTGAAAGCAACAAAGAAAAAAAAGAAAAATGAAGAATGGAATCAATAAAACTCTTCTTTTGTAAATCAGTGTCATATGTAATTTGTATATTTTATTTAGGTGCTTGGGGATGGTAGCCTATATATAGAGTCAGTTGGGGCTCACATGGTTGGGAACCTCACTTGCCATGACAGAAATAAGCCATCAGTGAAACAAGTCCATGTCCTTACTGTACAGAGTAAGCAGACCTTGGTCACTACAGTATGAATCCTAATAAATGCCCCTGCTCTAATAAATACCCCCAGCCACTTTTCCGAAAATAATGTTATATTAACTTGCATCATTCCTGTTTGCTTCTCTGGATGAAGTAGCTCTTTGATGTTGGGTCTATTCTTAAAAGAAAGAATTTACTTTTTGAGGAGTAAATTTTTTTCTTTAAGAATTGACGCCTACTGATCAAGGAGGCAAAGATAGAAGAGTTGCAATATACTATTCATTAGAGGTATTTTGGTGTAAGTCTAGTAGTTTGGCAGTGGCTGATTTACTACACTTTATGCTCTAAACATGTACAGCAACCCCCCTCTCCCCCAATGCAACACACCCAGGGCATTTAATAGAATTAATACAGTATATTAAGCCAAAATGTTAAGATAAACATTTTGATAGTTTCAAAGCTCTAAATATGAATTAGTATTTATTGATAATTTTGGGAAATTTTTTCTTATTTCTCCAATAAAACATGATGTGGCCCCTCATTAGATAGAACTGCCTTAATGAGGCAATTCTAATGAGAGGTCATAATGCATGTTGTTTTATGGAGAATCAACAATTCATATGAAATTTTCATTCAATACTCCATATATCTGGAGCTTTGATATGGACATGTGCAGTTGAAATTTATTTTCAATCAAGACATAATATGTGCATTTTTTAGACCTCGTTTGAACTGCCTATCAAGCAAATAAACTTTTCAAAAAGCACTTTATGTATGTTACAATATTAAGATTATTTATGTCAATATATTTAACAAATTCATTAATGCAGATCTTTAATAAAATTGACACGAAAGGAACACTCATGCAAAATACCCTGTGTGTAAGGAATTCTAGGTATGGTTGCTAAGGAACAATTCTGTGATTATTGTCTCCCCTGCAGCTAGCTGATTTTGACACATACATATTGCTTTTTAAGCTTCATCGCCACTGGCATAAACTGTCTTCTGTTTCTCTGGTTTAGCTCTGTTTGTGACAAATTCACAGCATTTCATGAATTCTTGTAACTATTTTTTGTCAGGGTTCATGGTATTTTAAAGGTACATGTTGAGTTTTCCTGTTTTTATAGAGCCACCCCATGTGATGGTGTCACCAGTGATGTCAGAACACAGCCACAACTCTAATGTCCACATTCATTGTCATGCTGAGGGCCTGCCAGAACCAGTGATAGAGTGGCAGTTTAATGACAGGGCAGTGGAACATGGAGAGAAATACTACATCCACACATGTAAGTTTCCTTATATACACACATGTAAGTTTCCCCATATACACTCATGTACCATATTTCTGAGTTTATAAGATGGAGGTATTTCCCTTCCAAAACAATACCAAAAATCTAGATCCATCATATAAGATGGGCCTAGATTTTTTAGCCGGGCCGCATAGCGCAATTGGTAGGGCACCTGACTCATAAGTCAGAGGTCCTGGGTTCGAAACCCGATCTGGCAACATACTTACGTTTCTCCTTCCTCTGATTCAAGAAGGGCAGTTGTCAGTTACTGGCGAAAGTATGTGCACTTAGTACTGGTTAACCGCTTAGGAGATCTAAGCCTGCCCAGGAACAGTGTCACTCAGTTTAGGTTAACTGACAGTCCCGACATGACCTTAGCGGTTTACCGTGGACGTTAAGCATCAAATCAACCAATCAACCTAGATTTTTGAAATTGTTTTAGAAGGGGAACACGCATCTCAGCAGAATTTCATATCATTGATTTAGACATTGGGGGTCATTCTAGAGATGGAAACGCATCGTTCTATAGCTGAATAAATAATATTTAGGTAGCTCTGCTCAAGATGGTGCTTGTGAGTATTTGCTGTCTGCTGCATTGCAATGCTGCTTACTAACAGGCACAGCCATTTTTATTTCCTTGGTGTATTCCTTGCTTAACCCATTCTATACGGGATACCCCTGGGCAAACAGTTTGGATCCAGATCAAGCCCCACAAATGTGGGGCCTGATCTGAGATCCAAACTGTTTGCTGCCTAGACATCATTTCTACAAGAGCTGGTCAGACCAATATTGTCTAAATATTCTTGATTTTTGATGCAGACGACAATTTCAGCAGACGACAAAAAATACCCAGAATGCAATGGGTTTAATAGAAAGTTGTTTAAGGTATATGGACATTGCCACTATCTTTTCAAAGGGAAACAAATTTTTTGAGTTCCGATTTGTTTCCCTGGTCAAAGAAACATTTTAAAGTCAAATGTACTCTTCAAAGAAAGAATTTACTCCAACAAGAGCAAACTTTTTCTTGTAAGAATTCACCACCATTGAGAAAGGAGGCAGAAATGAAAAGTCACTTCCCCTAAAAAAGTACTGTGCCACCTGAATTGTATATTTTAAATCTTTCTGAATTGCTTTTACCTTTTCTTCACATGTCACTGACTATCGTATTATTATTTTATAGATGATAATACACTGACGGTGATGGATGCTGACTACCTACAGGATTCTGGTGTTTACAAATGTCTAGCCCATAACAAGGCTGGGATGGCACAAGCCATGGCAACAGTCACCATACATAATCCTAATGACACTGCTGTACAAAGTAGGTGAACTCTTCCAGAAATAGCTTGACATGACTGACAGTTGATTGTACCACAGCTCACAGGGTATAAACCAGTCCACCAGTTTTCGCTTCCTGCAGAGACTGTCCATCATATTTGGCTTCCACCAAGACTGTCCGCGATCTCTTGCTTCCTGCTGAGATTTCTGTACATGATAAATGGCTTCCTGCAGAGACTGTCTGCGTGATTCTGCTTCCTGCTGAGGGCCTCGGCAGGAAGCAGAATCATGCAGACAGTCTCGGCAGGAAGCCATTTGTCAAGGACAGAAGCAAGAGCTCGCAGACAGTCTCGGCAGAAGCCAAATATGACAGACAGTCTCTGCAGGAAGCGAAAATTGGCGGACTGGTTTATACCCTGTGCAGCTTGAAAAGTAACAACTTCTGTCACAGTCGTGGATTTTAAAGTTTTGCTTTTCAATTTTTGGATACCCCTTTTTGTCATAAATTGATCATGCAAGCATAGTAAGCTCTGATCAGACTGCACTGGTGCAATGCACTTACAGTGAGGTTTTTCTTCGAGTGATGCTACTGAAGTGATGAAAAGCCCATAGATGAGGACATACTCACATTGGGCTGTAGATCATCTGGGTCTTTGCTGTTGTTATTTGTTGTTATTATTATTTATAAGGAAATGTCTCTGCTTCTTGATAATTGCCGGCTGCATTTGAGTGTTTGAGTGATGTGCATTTAGACCTTGGTAATGTTACATAGAAATGTGCCAGTGTTTGATTACAGCTGCGATACAACTTGCATAAATTGTCTTGGGGGCAACTTCAGTTCCATGATTCTATGTTTAAATACTGAAAGTAATGTTACAGTTTTAGAGTAGGCAGCTCTCTAGTAGGCAGAGTGAGCAGCTTTCTAGTAGGCAGAGTAGACAACTCTATAGTAGGGAGAGTAGGCAGCTCCCTAGTAGGCAGAGTAGGCAGCACCCTAGTAGGCAGAGTGAGCAGATCCCTAGTAGGCAGAGTAGGCAGCTCTCTAGTAGGCAGAGTAAGCAGCTCTCTAGTAGGCAGAGTAGACAACTCTATAGTAGGGAGAGTAGGCAGCTCCCTAGTAGGCAGAGTAGGCAGCACCCTAGTAGGCAGAGTGAGCAGATCCCTAGTAGGCAGAGTAGGCAGCTCTCTAGTAGGCAGAGTAAGCAGCTCTCTAGTAGGCAGAGTAGACAACTCTATAGTAGGGAGAGTAGGCAGCTCCCTAGTAGGCAGAGTAGGCAGCACCCTAGTAGGCAGAGTGAGCAGATCCCTAGTAGGCAGAGTAGGCAGCAGCCTTGTAGGCAGAGTAGGCAGCTCCCTAGTAGGCAGGTCCCCAGTAGGCAGAGTAGGCAGCTCCTGAGCTGCCTACTGTTGCCTACTCCATATAAGGGGTAGGCAGCTCTTGCCTATTCCATAAGGAGTAGGCAGCTCCACATTTGCATGGCAATTTTCCTGTAGGCAACCTATTGAGTGACCCGTAGGCAGCCTATAAGCGGCTACAGTAGGCAGCTCCCTTTATTTTTAGCTCACCTGTAAAGGTGAGCTTATAGTATAGCCTTGGTCCGTCGTCGGCGGCGGCGTCGGCGTTCACACTTTTAAACATCTTCTTCTCAGAAACCACTGGGCCAATTGAAGCCATATTTCATATGGAGCCTTAACAGGATAGGGGAACGCAAGTTTATATACTTCGTCCAGGTCATGTGACCAAGACTTAGGGGTTTTGAAGGGATATTTGAAAAAGTGCTTTTTTCTGTTGCTGTTTTGCTCTGTGATATGGAAATGCAGTTAGTTTCAATACCTATGAATGTTAGAGGTCAAGGTCATTTACTGACCTTGACCAAAGGTCATTTGTCCATTAGGAGACAACATTTTCAAACATCTTCTCCTCATAAACCATTGGACGGATTGAAGCCAAATTTCATTTAGAGACTTAACAGGATGGGGGAACGAAAGCTTATATATATAATATTTGGCTGAGGTCACATGACCAAGATGGCCGCCATGCCCATATATGGTAAAAACCTTAAAGAATCCTCTTCTCCAGAACCACTGGGCTAATTGCCTTGAAACTTGGTATGTAGCTTCTAGGACTCCAGTACTACATAGTTTATATAAATGATGACCTTAGGTTGACCTTGACCTATTTTACCACAAGGTCAAATTTGGTCCTTTAGGCTTTTGAATGGGAAAAGCTGTAAAAATGCATTTTTCTGTTGCTGTTGTGATATGGAAATGCAGTCATCATCAACCTCTATGAATACTAGAGGTTAAGGGCATTTAGTGACCTTGGCAGAAGGTCATTTGTCATGTGTCAACATTTTTAAAGGACTTCTCCTCTGAAACTACCTGGCCAATTTCAATTAAATTTCATATGCAGCCTTCAGGCAAAGCGGGAAAGAAATTTCATATATTTGGTCAAGGTCACATGACCAAGATGGCCACCATGCCCATTTGTGGCAAAAACCTTAAGAATTCTTCTTTTCCAAGACCACTGGGCCAATTGCCTTGAAACTTGGTATGTAGCATCTGGGACTCTAGTACTACCAAGTTAATATAAATGATGACCTTGCGTTAACCTTGACCTGTTTTGCTACAAGGTCAAATTTGGGCTCTAATGCTTTTGAATGGGGAAAGCTAAAAAAAAGTGCATTTTTTTGTTGCTGTAGTGCTCTGTGATATGGAAATGCAGACAACTTGAACCCCTAGGAATTCTTGGGGTCAAGGTCATTTAGTGATCTATCTTGGCTAAAGGTCATTTGTCTGTAACGTGTCAACATTTTTAAAGGACTTCTCCTCTGAAACTACCGGGCAGATTTCAATTGAATTTCATATGCAACCTTCAGGCAAAGCTGGAAACAAAATTTATATATTCGGTCCAGGTCACATGACCAAGATGGCCACCATGCCTATATATGGCAAAAACCTTGAAAAATCTTCCTCTCCAGAACCACTGGGCCAGTTGCCTTGAAACTTGGTATATTGCATCTGGGACTGTAGTACTACCAATTTTATATAAATTGAGCATATACTGACAGGTGAGCGATCGTTGCCCTCGGGCGACTTGTTTTGTATGGGTTGTGCTGAATGGTCAATAAATAGAGTGGTAGTTCAGAGTACATATGAGCAATTCACTTTTGTAATTTTATCTATTAATGTTCTGTTTATTTCTGCAACAGATTTTTACTCCAGTGAAGAAAGCTTCATAGTGTTCCATGATGATGGTTACACCATGCACGAGCCTAGCGACTGTTTGACACAGCGACATGTTAAACCAGATTTTGGCAACTTCTACTTCATTCCGGATGAGCTTGACGAAGCACCATCTATGTGTGAGAAGGGAATACCCTGTGTCTGGGGAAGTAGTGTCAATGTTAGGAACAGATTTGTGTATGTGACACAGCCTCGAGCAAACAGAGTGATGGTTATTGATGTTAAAGATACGCTGAATCCAAATCAAGTGAGTATTGAAGTGTTTGTTTCCCTGTCTATTCTTGCATAGTGGGATTATGACAGTCAATAAACAAGAATATTTGAAATCACCCGAAGAAAAATTATCACCCAAATTACCCAAGTCACTTGAGGAAATTTTTTATAAGCTTAGTTTTATAAACATATGTGATTTCTTTCAGCTCTTCAGTCCCTAATGACAGGTATAGATACCGTAAGGACCCTAAATATTTGCACAAACAGGTCTGAGCAAACATTGTGGACCCAGATCAAACTAAGGAGCAGTTTGGTCAGGGTCTACAATGTTTGCCATTCTCTAGGCATCATTTGGATGCATTAATATGTATAAAATCCACTTTTTAAGAATTTTAGAACAATAATTGTCCAACTTTTGGGTGTCCGAAATTTTAGGGTCATTATGGTAGCCACTTCAACTTATGCATAATAAGTAATATGAAATAAATAGGCGCTACCTATAAAACGAGCACTGCTGGCAATTTTTTCTCACAACTAACATATAAGCAATTACAGGTAAATCGATTCAGATAGTGCAGAAATGTTAGCGGTCTTGCAATTTTTGCCATTTTGAAACCACCAAACTGAAGAAAAAAACAATATTTATGTAATATCTTCAAGTGGGATACACTGTTAGTACAAAATCAAAAGTAATTTCCCTTAGAGCCCATAAGTATTTACTTCTCGTTCTTTTCTATGAGACATCTTACCATATGGCTAAAGATTGGAACATTTTAAACATATTTCATTCTTATCTTAGAATGCATTCTGTAATTTGGATATTGCTGTCTAGTGTTATATGTGCCAGTACTAACATGCAGTCCTCTAGGACTTGAACCTAGTATCTTAAAAACAGACAGCACCAACTGCAGGACTGTTACATAAGACTGACACAAACTCTAGACCGTGACTGATTGTCTGATTATCAAATGTGAATATCAAATTTAATCAGTGCCTACCTCTCGAAATTTTTTAAGTAAGTGTTAATATCTGCTGTTATAATGAAATTGTATAAAAAACAATAATGCTGTCTAACCTGTCTAAAGGGTAACTCTGTTAAGGGTCACCTATCTTATGGGGCCTCAGAGGACAATGAACCGCAATATATTAAGTGTGCACCTGTCTGCCATGACTCTGCAGCCAGTTTTTGTGAGGCCCCTTAATGACCCCTTAAGACAGATTTGACTACATGTTGTATGAACACTGGGCAACTTAATCAGACTTAAACTGCATTTTTCATTGAGATTGATCATGTTACAACTTTACTGAGCATGAACTGGGCAAAAAATATTAGTATGTATGTTTTTCTGACTTAATATGAAATTAAGGCAATGCCTTCTAAGTGACACCAAATCCTCGAAGTATATGAATGTACTGTTGTAAATGTATACTTGATATCATTTAAAGATTAGTTTCTTTTGTCAGAAATTCGACAATCAACTGATAGGCTTGTTTTTCACATGGATTGTACAGCCAGTCAAAATTATTTCAGTCATTTTCAACTAAATCATTCGTACAAATTTGTTGCCAAAATGTATGATCCCCTAGAAAACTACATGATCGTCTGCAAAGAGAGCTTGGCTTCTTGGCTCAAACCTACAGCTGCTTAGAGCACCCATAATACACAATAATGGTGACCTGGTGGCCAGCTTCATATCATATATCATTGATTTAGGTTGAACTTGTGAAACATCATGGATTTTAGTCACGAAGTTTTGATTTTCTATTCATCTCCAAAGCCCAGAGTTCAAGATTTGCACGTTTTTTCTAAGTGGTCAAAATGAGACTGTGCAATACACGTATACCATTGGCTAAAAGATGGTGCCACTTCTACAGCTAGGCTGTAAAAGTTGAAAATATATAACACAGTGATTTTTTTTCTCTACATAAGTGATGCCTATAAAAAGTACCAGTCCCAATTCAAAAATGTATCTTTTTTTCCCAACTGCAAATTGCAGAAAGATTTTTTCTAGGGACCATCTTACAAGCATACATTTACTTGCTTGCTTAGAGAAATAGCAGATATATAGCAATAATTGACTGTAAATTTACTATATATTCAGTATCATGACCCCTATCCCACCACTTGAGACTTAAAAAAGGGTTTCCATATGGCAAGCCATTTTACTATTTATTATGCATAGTAGATAATTTTATATAGTATATTAGATCAAGCCATTTTACTATTTATTATGCATAGTAGATAATTTTATATAGTATATTAGATATCTAATATGCCAATTAAGATATCTAATATGACATATAAGATATCTCATATCCTATGTAAGATAACTGATATAGGATATAAGATATATTACATAGGATATAAGATATCTTATATAGGATATGAGATATCTTATTTAATTTTTCATATAAGATATCTTATATGTTATATTAGATATCTTAATTGGTATATTAGATATCTAATATACTATATAAATTATCCAATATATTATATTAGATATCTTATATGTAAAATTAAATAAGACATCTCATATCCTATATAAGATAACTTATATGCGACATAAGATATCTGATTTACTAAATAAGATATCTTATATGTCATATAAGATATCTTATATGCTATATCAGATATCTTATATATTGTGTTGTGTCTTATGGAAAAGTCAAATAAGCTATCTAATATGCCTATACTACATATCTTATATAGTATGTAAGATATCTTATATAACATATAATATATTTCCTATAGGAAATAAGATATCTTATATGGGATATGAGATATCTTATTTAATTTTACATATTAGATTTCTTATATAATGTATTAGATATCTTATATGTTATATTAGATATCTAATATGCCAATTAAGATATCTAATATAGCATATAAGATATCTCATATAACATATAAGATATCTTATATGAAAAAATAAGATATCTCATATCCTTTATAAGATATCTTATATCCTATATCAGGTATCTTATGTAGGATATAAGATATCTTAAATGTTATATTAGATATCTTATATGTTATATTAGATATCTTAATTGGCATATTAGATATCTAATATACTATATAAGATATCATATATATATATATATATATAAAATATCTTTTATAATAAATAAGATATCTTATATAATATATTAGATATCTGATATAATAAATGAGATATATAGTTCCATAATAAATAGTAAAATGGCTTGCTATATTTCCAAAATTCCAAATTGTAGAATACGATGCGCTTTTCCCCAATTCCGTGGGAACCGGCACCATTCCCAAAATAGTGAATAAATCATTGTACCAACACACATTTTCACTATGTCCTGCACTGCAATGCACCTTAATATCACAGTCCAATTCCTGCAGACTTCATCAATAAGCTGAAGGGATCGGTCTCTATCAATGAAACCCATAGTTCTACAATGAAGAACATAATTGGCCCTTTTCGAATTTTTTGTTGTTATTGGACATCTGTTTTCTTTTTAGTTGGCTGTTTACCTTCTACCAATGCCAAAATATCAAGCATAGCAAATCAATTACATAGCAAATCATTACACTGTTATGCTTACTGCTGCGATTCAGCAATTATTACCAGCCTTCTATTTATATTGTTCCGTTCACATCTGTATAGTCAGTTAAAAGAAAGAATTCATCCAGAAGTTTCAATACTGCCATCTCGTTGATCTCAAAAGCACTTGAGCACATGAGCGTTGGATTGTAGGGTAAGGTATAAGCAATTTATCCCCATCGTAACCGTTGATTAGTCAATCCTCATTGTAACCGTTGATTAGTCAAACATATTTAGTTATTATTGCCTTACTTCTTTTTATATCTTTTTTGACAGCTCTATCATACTTTCAATGAAAATTTTCTTCAAATTTTTGGACTTTCGCTGTATCTGAACGATACATATTTCTTTAGTTCATGAAATGAAAAAGAGATTTTCTTGAGAAAATTATTTACTGTCATTTTTCAAAACTGCCGCGTCATAAGAAAATGTCCTGTCAGACATATACATAAAATTTACTGAAGACTCAGATCAGCCTGCACATTCATCAAGTCTAATCAGCATGATTTCCTTGAATATGCGACAAAGAGACTGCATGCAGGTGCAGGCGAGACTGAAGCTTTACTGGTTGCATTGGTCAATAGGCACATTTTCATGTGACGCAGCCCAACGATTGTATGATTGAGCAGGAGTGGAGGGGGAGGGTGGGACCAGAAAAAAGGAATGAAGAAACAAGCCTCCAGACTGATTTTGATGCAACAGTAGGGCGGTGCGTCAACGTCAATATGACATTGTTTTGAATTTGATGTCGTGTGCATAGATAAGACAGTTGGTTGGTTGATTTGATGGTTAACGTCCACGGTAAACAACTAAGGTCATGTCGGGACGGTCAGTTAACCTATCCACACTATTCCTGGGCAGGCTTAGACCTCCTAAGCGGTTAACCAGTACTAAGTGCACATACTTTCGCCAGTAACTGACAACTGCCCTTCTTGAATCAGCGGAAGGAGAAATGAAAGTATGTGGCCAGACCGGGATTCGAACCCAGGACCTCTGACTTACGAGTCAGGTGCCCTACCGATTGCGCTACCCGGCCCGGCAGATAAGACAGAGGTTGCGAGAATAGATGAGAAAAGAAAATGACACACAGACACACATGTACACACACTTCTTTTTCATTGTTACAGTATGATGTCTAGCCCAGAATACATAGGGCCTAGTTGCAAAAATAAATCTGTATTTTACATTCACCTGGTATGTGTCATCATCAAATTGGTTTCCCAATATTTCATTCGGAACACTTAAGCACTTGTTAAGTACCTGCAACTGGCTGTTGCCAACGAATATAACAAAAGTGAGATTTAGAAAGGTTTTTAGAACTTTTTGTCAGTCAAATGATGATGGTTAACACATTTTTGTATGACTTTTCAAATGCTGTGTAGGAATTTCCTTGGTCATCACACGAAAACCAAGTTTAAGCGGCTTGGATTCACGGTCGGCATTTGGTATACAAAGTCCATTTTGAGCCAAAAGTGAGCGAGTGTACTCGGATTTAACGTCCCACCAACAAAGTCATATGGAGACTGGACCTCGGTTTAAAGTCTCCTCCGAAAAACCCGAGAAGCAGGATATCGATTTGTCTATCTATCTATCTATCTTTTCATACTGCAGCACCCTCTCCCGAGTATTATGTGCAGTTATTGTCGACCCCTAGATTGGTAGTCTGGCGTGCTATACACTACACTACAGCCACTCCTTTTAGCGAAGAAACGGCGATGTGCCAGCCAATAATAATAATACCTCGACATTGATTTTAAGGGACTAGGGAACCCAAACTTTGCAGGTCGTGAAAACTAGTGACATTGGCAAATTACAATGGCAAATTTACCTGATTTTCAAGTTTGGCGTTGTTTTGTCACAGCGCGCTTGTAGAATAGCTGGTTTTTACCTTTCTTTGTGGCTCTGTGCACTGGAAGGCCCAACATCGAAGGCCGATACGGATGGGATAGAAACTATTCTGCAGCAACATGTTTTTCTGTTTCTATTTGCACTGTCATCGTTGCAGGACTAGTCGCACCCTCTTTTCAAGGTTCACCGCATATCAGACAATGTCAGGTTTATCGGCTTAGCGATTTTAATTTTACCAGAGACTATTTGCTTGGAACGAGCAGGGGTAGTACCACGTTATGAATGTAATGACAGTGATGCACACGTTGAAACTCAAGCGCCAGTGAGTTGCCACCGCTAATTTTAACAAAACTTTTTTCTTTTCGAGAGACCAATGCATTGCGCTTCTTTTTTCATCGTCTATTTTGTTGTACTTTGCTCTATAGCCAGGTTGTGATCAATGTGAGACGGAGAGCTACAATATGGCATGAGCCATGACACGGACCGCTTGTGCGCGAAATCCCATGATGTTGTGAAGCTTTGAGGTTTCCAGGCGCTAAATAAACCACTGAACTGGCCTAGTTGTGTCATGATATTGGTCGATTTCGTGGCTTCAAGTCTTGAACGTGGGCATATAATATACACGTTTATACCTTGATTCCGAGGCGGTTTGTTAGTTGCTTTCAAAATAAAACTTTCTGCCGCCTTGTTTACAATTCACGCCAGCGACTTCTTGAGAGGGCTCTGATTGGCTGTATCAATCATGTGACATTCAGCGTTCGCAAATGACAGACTGCATCGCGAGTTACTGCTAGCTAAAAGCATATCCCAGTTGTTAAAATGTAAACCAGTCGTTAAATCCTGTGGGGAAGACACTGGTTCCCCATTTTTGCACTAATTTCAATTGCACGACTGCAAAACTCAGAACCCAGCAAGGTGGTCGTCGCAAATTCGATTCCATAGACTTATACTTGATGGTATTTGCGATACCTAGATACGAGCTCTGCTCGATGGCTGCTTCGCAGCCATCTCGCAGTGCTCGTTATTAAGTTAAACCAAACTCAAAGAAAATAAAGGAAGAATAGAAAGCAGTAATTATCATAAAGGCACTAAATGTCAGAACAGCTTAAACAGCAATGTAGACTCAGATCAGCCTGCTTTTAGAGGATCTGCACTGTTTCAATTCACTGGCCCAGGGATGGTTTTGAAATACTGTCATAGAGTAGAGTCAACTTGTTCAAATGGGATACCTATGTACAAAGCCTCTCTCTGACTGCATTCAAGCTCTTCATTTAGTTCAGTTCAATTCAGTTCAATTCTCTTATTGACGTTACCCAAGTGGCTCAACGGTACGTAACCATAGTTGCACACACTTGGCGCCGTGTGTCCGTGCTCTTCATTTACAAGATTTCAATTGATTTTATCTACCATATTTCTTTGATTGTAAGAGTTGTTTTTTTCCATTCCGAAACAATTCCAAAAATCTTGATCCATCTTATAAGATGGATCAAGATTTTTAGGATTGTTTTGGCCGGAAAATCTCACTCTTATAGCAGAATTTCATTAGACCCATTCATTCTAGGGAGGGAAAAACATGTTTATAACCAAATAAATATGGTAATAATATCATCCTGTTTTAGGTGATCCCAACAGATCATATGCCAGTCTCACTGTACTACCTGTCACACCTAGATGAGGTGTGGGTGATGTGTTGGAACGGGGAGGAGGACAGTGGCACCAAGACTATACTGGTCATCAGAGATGCCAGCAAGAAAACTCAACACCACACCATACATACTCAGCCTATAGGAAATAGATTTGATATGGTAAGTTTAAGAGCAATTAGGATTCACTACATGGAAGCTGATATGTAATAACTATGGGAAAAGTTTTCTGATTTCTCATTAGAAATATACATGTAATGTTTGAACTGTCTTATAGAATCAGTTCTTTTGAGGGTTTCACCATCGATAGTTTTGAAGTGGTCTATATATAAAAGTGGTCTATGGTTACAAAATGTCTTTACAGTACATTTCTTGTAAGAATTAAGCATTTAACTAAAAAGAAAAAGGAAAGACACCACAGTAGAATGTGACTTAATGATGTTAAAGCAAAAGAATAAAAAGTAACAATGATTTATGTTCCATAAAAATTCTAATAATTGTGGCACCTAAAATAATTACCATAGTTGTCCTGAAAATAGAAACAGTTTTGGTTTTATGATTCATAAATGGATGCCTATGAATGGCAAACAGTGTAGGCCCTGATCAGACTAGGTCTACACTGTTTGCTCCAACCTATCTGTCCCGACACTTAGAATTTTTGTGTTTCTGAGCTGTATATGAGCTGCGACATGACAAAACCAACAATATGGTTGTGTGCCCAGCTCAGACTCAGATCAGCCTGGGCATCTGTCCTGTTGGACCAGACTCTACATTAAGTGTTTAAAGGGTAGCTAAGGGTCTAAGCTACTTCCATGTGGGCAGCAAAGACTCTGATCAGACTGGGCAGATGCCTAAGCTGATCAGAGTCTGCGCTGGATGCACAACCACATTGTTGTTTTTTTTTTGTGTCACGGCTCATATGTTGTCTATCTCTTTCAGGTACAGGATATATTTCTGCCGCCAGACAGTGAGTTACACCACCCCTACCACTATGGTTACTCAGTACGTAACGGCCAACAAGGACTGTTTAAACTGGACCTGATTGAGAAGAAATACCTAAAGGCTGTTGACTTTACCATGTATCAATGTGTACCAAAGGCAATGGCATTTGTGCCATTAGGTTAGATTTCTACTTTTATAGATTCTTACAAACATTCATTGAATCTTGGCTGAATGAAATTATCTTCAAGGCAGATATCTTTTCTCATAGGGTGCTACTCTGAAAGGAAAGAAATTATGGGAGCAACTTTTTGTTTTTTAGAGTAGCTATAGATACAAGAAGGAATCCAAATTCAAACACTAGAGAAATGAATGAGCCCCGACGCGACAAAACCAACAATATGGTTGTGCGCCCAGCGCAGACTCAGATCAGCCTGGGCATCCGCCCAGTCTGATCAGAGTCTTCGCTGTCCGCATGAACGTAGCTTAGCCCCTTAGCTACCTTTTAAGTGGATGCCCAGGCTAATCTGAGTCTGTGCTGGGCGCACAACCACATTGTTGGTTTTCTCGTGTCGCGGCTCAAATGAAGGTGTTTTACGTTTCCAAAACAATATTGACCTTGACCCCTTTTTGAAGGTCACAAGAGGTCTAAGGTTTCTGATAGATGGCTTTTCTGCACCGTATATCTTAGAATGAAGTGGTAGGTTTTGGTGACCTTGATCCCACTTTCAAGGTCACAGGAGTATTTTTCTTGAAAAATAAAGACATGTCTCGAACCAGTGGATGGCTTTTCATCCAACATGGACAGATACATTGTTGAACAAGCCAAGGATGTGATTATGTAGGTGCTTGTGACTTTTCATCTCATTTTTAAGGTCACAGGTGGACTTACATAACAGTTTCTTAGGTCAGCATGTTAACTTGCAGGCCCAGATCCAGACTACCACGCACTGGTGGGGCTCAGGATACCTGGTGGGGCTGGGAGGTGCCGAGAATTATGTGTGTGTGTGGAGGGGATGGGGGGGGGGCTTGAAAATATATGACATAATTAGGGATCAGTTTTATGAGAATGTTTGAAAATGTCTTTGCTTTTCCTTGAAATATATGTTGTGGCATCTCATTAGAATCGCCTCAACGAGGCGATTCTAATGTGATGTCACAACATATATTTGTATCCAACCACATGGATAAACTGTCTCAAACTTTCATGAGATACTCCTTATTATCTGGAGGCATACATATTATACATCACACAGAGGCCCAGATGGCGGGTCTGAAGCCCCAAAGCCCACCCCCTGGATCCGGGGCTGACTTGGCAATATTTAGGGAAAATGGCACTACTGAGAATGCACTGGTTGAGGACATCTATTTTTGTCAAAAAACATTTCTAGTTTGTTTATTTTTATTTGTCAGGTGGGCAAGTTCTAGTCAGATGTGTAAAGAGCTCAAGTTTTGGTGAGAAGGAAATATTACTACAGATGGATTACATTACTGACATAGTGGTTAGCAACAAAACTATAGCTGGTACACCTTATGTTACTCCTGACTCGAGGAACGTTGTGATTGTTGATCAACACACTGGACAGATCAAGGTCTTCACTGTCACAGAAAATGGTAATCATTGCTTGTTTTTGTTTTATTTTGCTTATTAGAGGTCTTGGTATATCATGGTGGCTAACTTGCATCACAGTCACATAATTACATAATTACATTTATCATAGGATGTTGCTGTTATTCAGTGGCTAATGTCATGTCATAAAAATCATATGACCACTTGTGTAATAACATTTTGGCATGTACGTGTAACGTCGTTCACAACATCCATGTCAGCAATGCGTCATATGATAAACAGAATGTTTCACTAGTGGTCATTTCATATGAGATTTATGAAACCAGCCAAAGGCTCTTTTCATAAATTTCTAATGAAATGACCACTTGTGTAGGATCCTCTATGTACATGGATAAGGGTCTGTGATACAAATTAAAAAAAAAAAAATCTTGATACCTGTTGAAGAAGACAATTATTTATATCTCAGATCTTACAAGACCTACGGTAGTTCTTCTAAAATTTCCCACAGAAAAAAATAATTATTTCATTTGCTGTCCGAAATTTTAGAAATTACGATTTCGCATTTTTAACAGTGCTCGAAATTTTAGGGTTTGTGTATTACCGCAGTATTCCGGACTCAGCAGGAACAGGTTATGTCACAGTGCACTATGCGAGAATTAATCATATCTACCGGCAGGTCACAGTGGGAACTTTGTTAACAAGTACCTATCTTCACAGCAGGTGTAATCCCAAAATGAAAGAAAGTCATGTCAGTCTAATGTGGCCTAATTAAATCTGACCGTGTATTTAATAATCAGCAGACCGTTACATGTTCAATAGAAGGACAGAAGCAGTCGTGTGCCACTCAGGACAGATCAGGGGAAAAATATCTTGCACCCAACATGCATAGTTTTCTTTCAAAGTGTGAGGCTGCCCTATAAAAAGGGGCAGTTTGGTATGTAGCAGAACCGTCTGCCGCATTTAGAAACATTTTTTTTTCAGTCTGCTTTTACATCTTTTCCATTTAATTTGAAAGTATATAATGGCATGGCACCTCTTAGCCGCCTCTCAACTTCTGATAAAGTATTTGCCAGCAACGATATCTCTTTGGGAACATGACCAACAGTCATCATGTCCTTTTTTATTGTCTCCATGTATTTTGCCATCATTCTCAGGCTCTGATATAGCGCCTCTCTGACTACCGGTTCCCAGTAGACCTCCACGAGACAAATTTGACATGTGTCAAAATCTCGTTTAGTGCCAGTCTTGCAATACACACCGTTTATACGGGTTTATACCGGCACTTGAATTTGACATCTCATGTACGCAAGTGAGTGTCGCGTTCTTAGAGAAATTGTATACAGGCGTATGTTTGTCTTTCACCAGCCCGTACGGATGCAACCTACGCATGCAAAGACCGGGTGTCATTCCCTGGACGGGCTGTGAATGCCCCAACCACAATGCGCATGTGCGCAAGCAATCTGGGGCATACGCAGTTGTTAGAATATATTTAAAGACGATATCATGGTTAATACAAATAAAATTATTCACACAAGGTAATTTAATAAGAAAAAACAAAAGTTACTAGAAAATTCTCGATGAAATTTACCTTACTTTAACGTAATTTGCCCTAATAGATTGGAGTATTTTACGCCATGACATGGAAAGCCTGTGTGTCGGCACAGGCTGATCAGTGCAAAAATGTCCCATACACACTGCGCATGTACGCAGGCTATCCTGGGCATGCGCTGTTGTAAATAATGATTAATACAAATATATACGCAAGTGTAATTTTAAATAATTTGCCCAAATAGATCAGAGGTATCTTACGGCATGACAAGAAAAGCTTGTATATCGGCACAGGCTGATCAGTGATTCTCTTTTGACATAAACGATCTGGGAAGTCTATGCGTTGAAAACTATCAGTGAATTCCGGAGATTTGCAAGATTGTTCAGTGTTCGCAAATGTTTATATCATTTGCTAATCGGACATGTTCTAATGTCTTTGAGACGCCACATTTTAACACGGACCGATGTCTGTTTATTTATACGATTGCTGTCGCAGAAACTCGAAGCTGAAACTGTGTATGGTCAAATCAAGGACTCCGGCCAAATGTGCCAGTGGAAGTGCGAACTTTGAACGCAGAGACCGTGCATGCAGCTGGTCGGTGCTCTCAGAGCATTTGCGCATGCGTTCACGCAGACAAGATATGACAAAGATGAATTTTTCGTTCTGGCAGTTTATATTCTTTTGCAACCCTGGTTTCTCATCTTTGGTTCATGCATCTTTACCAAAAATTAAAAGAAAAAAATGCCTACGTAGTTTGGTGTACGTACAAGACTTTAAAGTATATATATAAAAAAAAAAGCCGAGATATGTAAAAACCGAGGTCCCATATTTTTGCTCGAAATTTTAGAAATTCACCTTTCCACTGATCGAAATTTTGGAGACCTTTCAGAAATTAATTTCGGGAATAATTTTAGGTGTCCGAAATTTTTGAGTGTGCGAAATTTTAGAAGAATTACCGTAATGTAATTTTGTAAAGTGCAAGTACCCATAGTAATGTCTTTTGCATGTCTGTAGATGCAATTATTGAAGGAAAATCAGTCAGTTACTGGAACACTTCAAAACAGTGACCTTTCTCTGAATATAACTGGTTAGAAGTGCATCGGTAACTAGCTTAATTTACTTTCATACAATGATGACATTTTTAACAGACAAAAGACATTAGTGCTTGGTAAGAGCTATGTACCAAATTAAGATCAGCCTTGTACATGTATGTTATCTTGACATACATTATCCATCATGTATATGAGTCGCGTCACGAGAAAACCAACAATGTGGTTATGCGCCCAGCGCAGACTCAGATCAGCCTGGGCATTCACCCAGGCTGATCAGACTCTTTGCTAAGCCCTTAAAGGGTAGCTAAGGGTCTCAGCTACCTCCATGCGAACAGCGAAGGCTCTGATTAGACAGGGCGGATGCCCAGGCTGATCTGAGTCTGCGCTGGGCGCACAACCACTTTGTTGGTTTTCTCGTGTCGCAGCTCATATATCTATTTATAAAGTACAGCATTCATTATATCCCTGGCATACAGAGTATGATGAGGGGTATATAGCTTTTCTCCAATGTCGGTTTGTCCGTTGGTCTCTCTGTCCATAAGTTCACATTGCTTTAAAATTTTGCCTTAAACAGGTCTTGTTATTTACATTTTTATTTTTGTAGGGGAGATAACTGATGAGTTTGACTTGACAGTAGGCTCCCCTGTTAGCAGTGCTACTTTCCACAAGGCCAGCTATAGTCAAGGCTATGACCTTTATTTGACCTCTGTGGAGGCACCAGTACTGTTCTTGATCAGTCTGCTCAATGGAAAAATAGATGTCATCAGAGGTAAATAGATGTTATGTTACTGAAATGCTATTGCTGTTACAGTATATACTCTTTTGCTTCAGAACATTTTAAAAATTTCAATTTTATGTCTAACTTCTACATTGAAACTAAGCATGCTAAGGTCACAGTATCCGAACTACATGTACAATCTCTTCCGGTTTTCATAGCGTTGAATCGAGAGTACAAACATTCGCTTATAACCAGTAGTCGGAAATCATTATGTTTTGAGATTTTATCCGGAATCTGCAGAGTCATTTATAGCTATTCAGCTTCGAAAATGTAAAGAGGTAAGTTTAATATAATTTGCTCTTCGGTCTTTTACTTTATTACCCTGTACAATGTCGTGTATAGGTGGGTAGTAATTGGTACAGTATTCAAATCGCCCTTGGCATGATTCTTAAACCATTTTGAGCATTTTCTTACATGTTTTATAAAAAATCTTTAGAATAAACGGAAGGCGTTATCAATCTACAGTTTGTTAGTTTTGATAAAAGAATGATAGCTAAGCTTTGCACGACACAATCTCGTGTTAAATTAAGCTGTTCGGAAAAAAATCTGCGACGGCAAGGAGTTTTTCATTGTACAGGGCAATAAAGTAAAAGACCGAAGAGAAAATTATATTAAACTTACCTCTTTACATTTTCGAAGCTGAATAACTATAAATGACGCAGTAGATTCCGGATAAAAACTCAAAACATAATGATTTCCGGCTACTGGTTATAAGCGAATTTTGTACTCTCGATTCAACGCTATGAAAACCGGAAGAGAGGGTACAGTGCGTTCGGATACTGTGAAGGTTATAGTTTTTAAACAGTGACTTGAAACACCTTCAGAATGTGTTTGGAATCATTAATAAGTTTCATAATATGTAGAGGATATACCCTAAAGTGCTCAAGTACTGGGACACCTCAAACCATTACCAGTAATTTTCCATTTGTCCCATATGGTAAATTATGGGTTTTTACGTGTCCCAATATTTAAGCACATTTGGTTATTAAGGTAATAAATGCAAAGAAATGTAAAGAAGCTATGTGACTTGCACTGGAATATTCTGACTGTCTCTCATATATGAAATGACTGTAAAACCAGTCTTACTTCACTGCTTGAGGAAAACAGATATTTGAATCAAATGAGTCTTCAGTATTGGAACACCTAAAAAAACATTAATTTTCCATTTGTCCCAAATGGAAAATTAATAGTCTTTAGGTGTCCCAATATTAAAGCACATTAGGATAAGTACTTTCTTTAATGCTGTTTCTGTCCATTTCCGTTAAGAATAATATATGTAATTTTTTTCAGATATTGGTGAGCCTGATTCGGACTTTTTCTTGCCGTGGTTTGAGAAGACACGTCCTCTAGTGAGTGGTGACGTGTTCAGCAACTACCTGTCAACAACAGCTATGTCAAGAATGGTCATATTTAACGGGAAACATCGCAGCATCCAGTGTGATTACACAAATTTAGATAACCCATTAGTCATTGCATATACTAGGCTTACTAATAATTAGACTGGGTAATAGTATTTTATGTATTTTCTGCTGGTGATCTAGTCAGAGTTTAGGAAAAAATGAAATGAATACATTGACTGTAGTATCAGTATTTAATAGACATAAAAGGGTTACTTAAATAGTAGAAAGGTTACATCCAAATTACAGACTTTAAACAGTATTTTTCTTGCAACTTCTATCACTGCTTCTAGTGCTATTCATAAAAATGATGTTGGACATGTACTTTGCCAAGGCTGCAGATAGCAAGAACATTTGATGACATTTCCTCAGTGATTTGTCTTCAATATCTGTATAAATATAAGCAGTTCTAATGGCATGATACAACATAATGTTTGCACGGAAAATTCTGCTTATTTAGAGGTAACTGAATGAAGACAAATTTTGAATTACAATTAATGAGATAGTGTCTTTGACGTTTATAATGAAAGTAGAATTGCAACAACTGAAAACCATAAAATAAAGATAATTTTTTTTTTTTCATGTATATATGAGGCAATTGCAGTCAGACTTTGCATGATATATTCGTACAGAGAAATGAGAAGTCAAGAAATTTTGTGCTGGATTTAATGGTAGTGAGCAACATGTACTAGTTACAGTGACTGGATATACCTTCAAGGGAGATAACTATGCTGTGAAGCATTTGGCTCCCTTTATAGACTGCCACATTTAAGTGAAAGAATTTTGCTTTCAGAGAGAAGTAAATTCAATTAAGAATTGAAATTTGATTTTTTAGCGTTCATCGTGTGATGAAGCCAGTGGGCGGAGCTAAAATTCCATGAAGCGCAAAGCCCTTCTTGTAGACTTTTAGCGACAACCACTGGCTTCTTCACACGATGAATGCTGAAAAATCAAATTTTCATTCTTATATTTACACTTTAATTTTAGACCCTTCCTGTGCTGTTTTCGTGGTAAGTTAATGTAGAATATGCAAAATATGCATCGAAGAAAAGACAGAAACGACGTATTCGGGAATTACGTTAAACAGCCGTCACCATAACGTCGTGTCAATCGATTGTTACGTGGACCAATCAAGACTTTTGTTAACCTAATACGTCGCTTGACGACAACGTCACATGATCAACTGTCCTTCATCGGTGTATTACCTATTGGAAGTCAGTGGCAAGTGTAAATATTCCCTTATATATTCTGAGCCTTAGATTAGTGGTAGAGCTGGAGATAAAAGGATTGTCTTTGTATAATTCTGGGATCATGATGAAACATATTATTACCCCTCATTACAGTGGTCTCTCTGACATGGTTCTAATGAGTTGTCACGATATATCTTTCGTGTAGTTCAAATGAGGGGTCACAATATACCTTTTCAATTAGAATTAAAAAAATGATCCCTAAATTATCACAAAGTATGGTCTCCAGCCCCGAGTCTCCAGGGAGAGTGGATTGAAACTAACAGGAATCATTTTGTTTCTACAAGAGTGGCCCCATTTGAAAAGAGAGACAATAACTTTTTAACTATGCTCTTTCTTAAGGGTATATCCATACGCCTGAAGGATTTGCTTTTATAATATTCAAATGGTCACACTGACAAGTCTGGTAAACCTGTAATTCCATTTTCACCGGAAAATTAACAAAATAAGCTTTGTAAATATTAAGGCAAAATATAACTATGCTGTTTAATTCATATATGTATGTGAAGCATGTTTGTACACAGCTTTTGATTTTAGGTAAAATACCTGAGTTATCACAAAACTCCTGACAGTGGCCAAACTGAAATTTCATTGGCCACTTTCAGGTGTTTTGTGATAACGCCTCCAGCATTATTTTTACAAAGTTTGAATTTTTATACAAATAACTGAACATACATGAGAGTCAAATAGCATTGTTATATTTTAGCTATCCATTTTGAGAAGCTTAAATTTTTAATTTCCTGGTGGGAATGAAATTGCTATTACCATGTTTACCAGGTATTCCTCGATTTCCTTTCGTTGACTGGGTGGTGCTTATTTCTGACCTTACCTTCAATGAGTATATTTTCTAAAAAGGTATAATGTGGTAATGATTTTTATGCTCGCTTGCGCAGAACAAAGCTCACCTTTACAAAAGGCATGGAATGATCAGAGATCGTACAACAATATTCTTTTTTTTTCTTTCAACTCAGCATACAGACAGCGACTAAACAACGTTGTGACGACGTCGATTCAACCTTATGACATCAAAACAACCTTGTATACACGTCAATAAAGCATCATAACCTTGCATCGATGTTACTCCGATGTCATTTCGACGTAGTGTGCCTGTATGGAAACTGTTATCATTTTCGATGACCGATAGCGTTTACCGAGCATTTTTAATCTGCCAATTATGTGTAACAACTCATGAGCATGCCACTTTACAGATTTTTCATGTGGACTGCTCGATTTTGACATTGTATGGCAAGCCTCTAACAGCACCGCCCAGTCAACGAAAGGAAATCGATGAATATGAGTATTGAAAGCAAGTGTGAAACTAATGGAGAAAATGTGATTATTGTTAATATGATTCATATTCTGTACAATCTGTATGCATTTTTCATTTATTTAACATTCCATGTACATTTAATAGCTTATCATGAGACAGCTATGTAAGTGAGTAGCCAGGCTTGTGTATTTATTGTATTAGAGTAGGCTCAGATTAGCATACTTGTTTTGGTCTGATCCTGTGTGCAGCTGTGCCATGCATAATGTCTTATATTGATAATTATTGAAATTGCAGATGTTGGGGAAATAAAATGCTGACCCTGTTTCAGTTTGTGATACAGGGTTTAACCCATTCCATGCGGGATACCCCTTTAGGGGTATCTGGGCAAACAGTTTGGATCCAGATCAGGCCCCACAAATGTGGGGCCTGATCTGAGATACAAACTGTTTGCTGCCTAGACATCATTTCTACAAGAGTTAGTTAGACCAATATTGTCAAAATATTCTTGATTTTTGATGCAGACGACAATTTCAGCAGATGGCAAAAAATACCCAGAATGCAATGTGTTAAGGATGAGGCTAAACTTCATAGTTTGAAAGGAGAGGGGTAACAGATTATAACAGAGACAATTTCTTGGAAGTTTTGCACATAAACTGATAAACTGAGTCTCCTCACTCACTGGAACTTGCCTTGTCAGGGCTGTTCCAAAGAACTTCCCTTCCATGATTTCGTTGGGAAACAAGAATTAGCCCATAATGATCATGCAAATATTCACCTTATCGAAGGGTATGGATTGATGTTCACAGCTGCTGCCTGGTCTGTGTCTACAGTGAGAAGAATGAGCTTGTGTTTTATCACAATTACATGTATTATAGTCCCACCAACCTGGATTGTGCAATAGCATTTGTTTATATATATGTTTATATTGTTTCCTTATTGCAATTCCTTTTTGTTATCATTCCTTATTCATATATCTGTCACATATGCTTCAGTCATGATATGTCTGAGAATGGTAAATGCTCTAAAATTTCTTTCATGCCACCTCTTGATGAAAGCAATCTATTCAGAACATGTTTTTTCATTTTTTTTCTGAAAATTGTTGGTGGAATTGCAGTTTATAGATCCTGGTCAGACTGCTCCTTAAGGAGCAGTTTGATCTATGTGTACACTATTTGCCCAGGCAAATTTGTAAGAGATGGTGCTCAAAAGTTTAGAAGATTTAACGGTAGTCCTTACAGTCTAATGATTTAATGCAGCATATTTATTAACCCCATTGTAGCTTAAGTATAATGTAAAATTTGCACAAAACTGATTGAAAACTCCACTACTCCTGAAAACAGATTTTGTCAACATTTGCTGCAGACAAGATGGAAGCACTAGTAAATCAAAAGTAACTTCATTATATTTAAGTTTTATTGCATTTAACACTATGCAATAAAATTTGTGCCTTGTCAATTTTATGGAAACTGGGTTCAGTAGAAGCTATATAATAATGCAGTCAGTGCATTACACAGAGGTAAAGGGGTTTTTGACTTCATTTTCTTTTGTCTTAAAACATGGCACACAGTGATATATTAGAATTCGTTGACAATATTTATAAGATAGTATTAGTTAATCTCTAAATCAGTCAAGTGAAATATTTAGGAATATAAATGTACTTATGTAGAACCAAAGATTAGCTAAAAACTTTGTCAAATAACAAAGGAGACAATTACATAATTGGGGACATGCCAGAACAGACCTTTTGTCATTCATAATTCTGAAAGAAAAGAAAGAGGCTGGATGGTTGCTCTAAATTCCTATGTGAACAGGTACATCTCAGTGTATTTCCACCACTGTTTCAAAGGGAGACTTCTTTGTTACTTCATGCCCCGAGGTTATAAAACTTTTTTCGTGCTCAACTCAGCTGAGTATGAAATTTTCTCTGCTTATGAATATGAAAATGCCAACATTACTGAGCATGAAATTTTCTCTGCTGATAAATATGAAAATGCCAACTAATGTTGGCATTTTCATATTCATAAGCAGAGAAAATTTCATACTCAGCCAAACTGAGCAAGAAAACAGCCGTACTTATCAGTAGTTTGCTATTTATTAGCAGGTAAAATTTCATCTCAGCTGAGCATGGAAAAAGTTATATAACCTCGGGCCCATGTTTGCTTCCTCAGGCCAAAAAACTCTTCCAGAAAGAGATCTACTCTCAAGGAAAAAAAATGTTCCTAGTGGAGCAAAATCTTTCCTTTAAGAGATGACACCCCTTGAGAAGGGAGATAAAAATGAAATGACAGAGTTGCTCCCCCCACTCCCCACCCCTAGGTGTACCTATTCACTAAATCATGTTTTTATCATAAAATCAATTCCTAGTCATTAGACTTCTGGTATTACATTCTGGTTGAATGAAAGGGTAGCAGTTAAAAGCCTTATTTTCTTGACCAATCTAAAACTTACTCTGAGCTTCACCACATATAAGAATAATATAAGGAAACTCCAGAAAGCAGAAACCTGTATATCTTGAGAAGACCACACTGACTAATGAAAAGATTCGCCACTTGTAATATAAGAAAGACTGATTTAGCAGAAAATGTTCTTACATTTACACAGTTAGCTTACATATGGTTTAGCTGAACAGGAGTTTGAATAAAACGCAATTTGATGGTCTTCGTTATATGTTTTCAGGGGTTTAGAAATTGTTACTAAAACTGTTTTGTTACTGAAGCTGTAAATGTGTGATTGATTGCTTATTAGAGATAAACCTTTTGTGCCTCAATGTATAATTTGCAAAATGTAGTGCAGCAGTTGGTTGTTTATCAGTGTAAGAAATTTTGAGAAAGATTGTTTGGCAATGAGTGTATTGGAGGAGGACATGTAAAGATCCGTGAACAGGATGGTTAGCTTGAGGTCATAACTTGTTAGTACATGTAGGAGAAATTTATGGAGGAGATAATTAGATTTCATCCAAAAGACCCTTGCATGCTTTGCAAGCTTGAATATCACATGACGTGGAAATGGCGTCGCATCGGTAAACCGCAGGATTATAGTCTCTCATAATTCTTTTAGAATGGTTTCACATGAAAAGTGTTTTTACGATTATGTCTTTTTTTAGCATGTATATTGTGGAGATGAGACTTTAATTAAATATATGTATTCTGTATAGAAAATATTCAGAAGCCATCAGAAGTATGAATGTGAAATGCAGCTTGGATATAGGTAAGTGTATATACATGTATTTACATCAGCAATTAAGTGCTTGACATTGATTGAAGTCAAAAGCAACAGAAGCAAGTGTTTGCATGTGATGGAAGTGTGGCTGTATGCACAGGATAGTCATTCATTATGTGCTTTGTATTTGTATACCTCTGTGAGTGGATATGCCTGTAGAAATTGAGTAAATGTTACATGAATGTTAAGAGTGACTTGTGTTTTCATTAATTATCACATTATAATTCTCATGACTAATTGTTGTATTCTATAGTATTTTACTGTCTGCATTAAATGCAAGTGTACCTTTTATAGTCAGTTTGTTACCAACAATTTATCTTGTGCTTAAAATTATCATATTATTAAATACTTTTTTGTCACAAAGAACATGAATGTGAGCTGCTGAAACATTTACAAAGAAAACTGTCTCAATTCAACCCCAAACAGGCCAGTCCAAATATTAAATATAATCTTTTAACAGAAGAATGGAACACAAAATTGCTCCATGACCTTGACCTGTAGGTCATTCAGAGTGGCATGGGTAATATTTTGAGTATTAAGGTAATTGGATACACTTAGGGGATATCACTCTGCCATTTTCATTATTGCCTCCCTTATCCCCTTATCAATGGGGGTAATCTTGTAAAGGAAAGAATTTGTTCCAACAGGAGCAGGGAAGCAAGCAGGCAGTCACAAAAGATGTTCTTCTTTGCAAAACTGGCAGAAAAACTGGCAGTTGTACCCCTATACCTAAACATCTGAGTGACAATACTTTCATACAGGATATCTAAGATATGTTTTTTTATCTGATTTGGCGAGCCCAGCAGGCACATGAGGTTAAAATGACGTCGTACCGACGTCGATGCGACGTAATGACGTTGCATCGACGTCAGTATGACGTCATTTTGATGTCATGTGCCCGCTGGGTCAGTCTGTGTAATTAAGAAGTTGGTTGCACTGCGTAACTGTTATATTGTTTTTACCTTGTTTGTAATATATGTCAGCTTTTTTGTTAAGTATGTGGTCTTCTTTTTAATAAAAGGCCTAATTTTACAAGGGTTCTTCTTTATAATCATCCCATTCAACGTGTAAATTTGCTTTTGCTCTGAGTGTCCAGTTGGTTCAGTTGCTCCCTGGAGAAGCCAATACTTTCCTGAAGAATAGTCTTATTTTGCAAAGGCTTAGTTATCCAGAGGACATGACATAAGTTGTTTCCCCCTGAAAAATGGCTCAAAAAGAAACACAAAAGTGATCTGAACACCTTAAAAGTTGAAAATGATATACAAGATCCAAGTCTACTCAGTGACTGCCAGACGCTGGCCAAAATAAGGCGTAAATGATAAAAGAGCAGTGAACCATATAACAATATTTTATTTGTTCATCTGAATATTTAACACAGAAATGGAATGTCACATTTTTGTATTCCAGTATATACATACATTACAAAGATTTCAATACAAAGCTGTCTTCTGGCCAGACAAAAACAGACAATATATGTCCAGGAAAAAAACTTCTACACCATTTTTTTCACACAGACATGCACTGAACTGAATTTTAACCACAATCATTATATTCTGTGATTTATTGCACAAATATAGCTATATATCAAACGTTAATACATGTATGATCATATGAACACAATACAAGAACAGGTCAAGAATCAGTAATGAGAACATGTTGATATTTATGAAATGTACAAAACCTGTTGAATATATTTCATTTGAATAAGATTTATAGTATGCAACAAAGATGTTGCTGCACCCCCTTGACACCTTACAGATCTAAGTGTTCCAAACAAAAAATGTAAATACTGTATTAGTCCTAACAAACGCTCCTGCTCTACTAAATGCCCCCTGCCTCTTTCCCGAAAACTATGTTGTATTAACTTGCATGAATTTATGTTTGCTATTCTGGATGAGGTAGGTCTTTAACATTGGGTCAGATTTTTAAGAAAAGTATTTGCTGCTACAGGAGCAAATTCTTTCCTTTAAGAGTTGACCCCAACTAAAAACAGAGGCAAATATAGTTGAGTTGCTTCCTCTGCAAGTATACCCGTTCACCTTAATACTCTTTATTAGCAGTATTAGGCAGTTACTACACTTCAGGCTCTAAATATTGCCCCCTTTTTGCATATGCAACATCCCGGGGCATTTAATAGGATTAATACAGTACTTATTGCAACAAATATTAAAACACAGAAAGTAAAAGTAAACTGGAAGAGCAAATATCAGCACACTGAATGTAAGCAGATCTGAGCCAATGATATAACAATATGTTACTGTATTCAGAGCTCCAGACAAGTGTTGAGTTTCGAAGATATTTTTCTTAATAACAGCATAACATCATCATTTGAAAAGGAACCATATGCCATGTGCATACTTTAGATAATAAAACCAACCTGCATAGCAGTTCAGACTGATCATAACCTTCTCTTTTCAGTTTTTACATCCCCTTAGGATGCTTCGCAAAGGTGTCATTGTGGAGTGGTAAGAGCAACTTGGTTGTTGTACAGAAAGTTGCTGGTTCAAACCCCAGTTAGGCTATCCGGCTACTGGAAAACTCTGTCAAACCAGCAGTAAATGGCTACCTATTTTGAATCAGGGAAGGACAAGGCAGCAAGAGGAGAGGGATGGGCTCTGCCTTTCATATGATGTGCCCAGGAAACAAGAGGCCCAAATGGGCCTGATATCGCTCACCTGGCTATTGTGCAACGGAACCATTCTGATACAAAATTGGTCCAATTCCACTGAGAATTTCTCATTTTCACATTTTGCTACTTTTAGTAACAGAGGCGAACTTGCCTGGTCTTTATATATTTACTTTTGAAACATCTCAATGCAAGAATCATTTTGCCACAAATTTCATCAAAATCCATTCAGGGGTTACTGAGATATTGCCAGTTTCATGTTTTGTGCTATTTTTAGTAACGGCAGATGGCGGCCATCTTGGATTGCTAAAATGCAAAAAATCGAAAAGCCTTCATGCAAGGACCATTTTGACACAAAATTGGTCCAATTCCATTGAGATTTTCTGATTTTCACATTTTTCTATTTTTAGTAACAGAGGCCAATATAAATGGTCTACAGTTAGATATTTTTGAAACATCTCAATGCAAGAATCATTTTGACACAAATTTCGTCAAAATCCATTCAGCGGTTACTGAGATATTGTCATTTTCATGTTTTGTGCTATTTTTAGTAACCGCAAATGGCGGCCATCTTGGAATGCCAAAATGCAAAAAATCGAAAAAGCTTAATGAAAGGACCATTCTGACACAAAATTAATCCAACTCCATTGAGATTTTCTAATTTTCACATTTTTCTATTTTTAGTAACAGAGGCCAATATGAATGGTCTACAGTTAGATATTTTTGAAACATCTCAATGCAAGAATCATTTTGACACAAATTTCGTCAAAATCCATTCAGCAGTTACTGAGATATTGTCATTTTCATGTTCTGTGCTATTTTTAGTAACGGCAGATGGCGGCCATCTTGGAATGCCAAATTGCAATTAATCAAAACGACTTCATGCAAGGAACCATTCTGACACAAAATTGGTCCAATTCCATTCAAGGGTTCTTGAGTAATTGTCATTTTTATGTTTGTGCTATTTTTAGTAACACCAGATGGCGGCCATCTTGGAATGCCAAATTGCAATTAATCGAAACGGCTTCATGCAAGGAACATTCTGACACAAAATTGGTCCAATTCCATTCAAGGGTTCTTGAGTAATTGTCATTTTTATGTTTGTGCTATTTCTAGTAACGGCCCCCATGGTGGCCATCTTGGATAGTCAACTGGCACAAAATTGAAATAATTCCATTCAAGAACCATTTCTGACCAAATCTGGTCAGAATTGGTTGCATTTTCTTTAGATATTGACATTTGAGCAAAATCGGCCTTGTAAACGCTAAGTAGGTCACTGTGACCTAATTCCACCATAGATTTTTTTTATTTTTACAATTTTTAATACCAAGGTCCCACTTATGTTCCATGCAAACTTTCAACCAAATATACCAACTGGTTCTGGAGAAGAAGTTGATTTTGTTGTTTTTGCTATTTTTAGTAACAGCAGCCATCTTGGATTCTTGATCTAACCCAATTTTACAATTTTGAAACCCTGCAGTCTGGTCATGCTCCATGTGAAATTTGAGATCCATGGGCTCAGTGGTTTTAGAGAAGCAGTTGTTTGAAGTTGTTTAAATAGGTCATTTTTTGACATTGGCATTTGAGCAAAATTACACTCGTAAACAGAAAGTAGGTCACTGTGACAAAACTCCGCTACAGATTTTTTTCTTTTTTATAATTTTGAATACCAAGGTTTCACTGATGTTCCAAGCCAAAATTCAGACAAATATACCCAGTGGTTCTGGAGAAGAAGTTTATTTTGTTGTTTTTGCTATTTTTAGTAACGGCGGCCATCTTGGATTTTCAAACTGACCCAATTTTACAATTCTAAGACCCTGGAGTCAGGCAATGCTCCATGTGAAATTTGAGAACCATAGGACCAGTAGTTTTACAGAAGAAGATGTTTGAATATTTGTTTTTAGGTGTTGACGGACAAATTCCGCATCGACGCACGACCCACGCCACATGCCGGACGCATTGGTATGACAATAGCTCACTATGGCCCTTCGGGCCAGGTGAGCTAAAAATGGGCCTCTAGCCCCCACTGCCCCTAGGCTATCTGAAAACTTTCAGCTTTTTTAGGATTCATAAATTGTATATATGAAAACAGCCATGAGACTCCTGACGCTGTGTTTCCCTTCACAGCACTAACAGTGATAATGAAACTGCAGCTGTGTTACTAAGACCAAATTTTGTTGATCTACTGTGAAAAGGGAAGACTGACCAGACTGTGCTCATGTGCAGGCTGATCAGTCTTTCCTGTGTGCACATGCCATAAGGTGCTTTACACAAAAAAATGTTATACAACTCAAGAATCAAACTCACCCTTTCCTGAACACCAGGGCCCAGTTGTTCAAAACTAATGACCTCGATGTTAAATTTTCAAACATGAATATCTCAAATACACCAATAATTTTTGTAGAAAAATGTGAGAAGCTTTTGCAATGCAAAAGCTTATCACATATTTTCAACAAAATATATTTGGTTATAAAGTTGCAAAACACTTAAGGACTAGACCTCTTAATGAGCTTGTTAGAATAATGATGCTTTGGACGACCGGACCTGATATCTGACAATATAAACAATGGAAGACATTCAATTTTTATACATAAGTAGACTGTACTATTGATCAACACAGACCATGAACACAAAATAATCCTATATAAAGTAAAATTTATATGGCACTTTGTTAAAGAAATGCATTTGATGCTGTTATACTAGCAATATGATAAATACTATAATCACATGACAATCAAGTGAAATATGGCACAATAATAAATACCCTGGAACAATATCATACAACCAGCTCTACATGTATTTACAGTAACCTAGGAGAACTACAGAGATCAGCCGATTCTACACACAAAAAAAGACATGTCTGCGTACATGATAGCTTGCCTGACAGTGTCTTGCCCATCACAGAAAAAAATTTAACCCAGAACTTAAACATTTTGCTTACCCTGCTGCCATCGCTGCCATCAACGCCAGGGGGTAATGAAACAGCTCTTCCTGTGCATTCGTACAGGTGAGCTAATGAGCTTTTGCTCTGACCTTGCACATCTTTATGCACTTTTCTTGTAGCATGAACTGAATTTTCATTATCATATATTTACTAAAAAAAAAAAATAGATTTTGCATGAGATACAGCCTTGAAATCCTGTCCATATTGGCAGTCACGGCACTAAGCCATATCAAATGCATACCAAAAGTCATACCAAACCCCTGAATCTCACACCTGACAAGTAGCACAGTTCAAATTTAAGAGTAAAGGGGCTCATTAAGGTATACCAATAATTACAGTAAATATGTTTTTTCTTTTGGATTTTGATTAGAACTACCGTAATGACCCTAAATATTCAGACAGACAGGCCTGAGCAAACATTGTAGACCCTGAAGGAGCAGTTTGATCATGGTTTACAACATTTGCAATTCCCTAAGCATCATTTGGATGCATTAAGGTATGTAAAACCCACTTTCTAAGAATTTTCAAACAATAATTTCCGACTTTTGAGTGTCTGAAATTTTAGGGTCTTTACGGTATCATAAAAATTCTAAATATTTGTCTATGTAAACAACGAAGATCCAGATCAGACTGCAAGGAGCAATCTAATCATGGTCTATACTCTTTGCTATTCCATCTGCATCTTTTGGAAGCTTTACTCAATACAACTTTCTATTCCATCTGCATCTTTTGGAAGCTTTACTGCATTACAACTTGCTATTTCATCTGCACCTTTTGGAAGCTCTACTCAATACTGCATTACAACTTGCTATTTCATCTGCAAGTAAGTAAGTAAGTAAGTAAGTAAGTAAGTAAGTAGACTTTATTTAGTGAGGGTGGCTCAGTTGGCTGAGGGTGGCTCAGTTGGCAAAGCCAATCTTCCCTGAGGCCCTCATCTTTTGGAGGCTTTACTGCATTACAACTTGCAATTCCATCTGCATCTTTTGGAAGCTTTACTGCATTACAACACCAAACTAATTCTATTTTTAGGAAAAATTAGGTAATTACTTTAGATCTCCAAATTTTTTAAACTTTTATGGTTCTTCAAAATTATATGGTGAATATGAGCAAATGCTGAATGTGGAATGCTACAGCTTAAATAAGGATAACATTTTGAGATGCATAAAAGTTGCCAAATGATTATGTAGACCCTTATCTGGCTGCTCCTGTTGTCTGATCAGGGTCTACACTGTCTGCACAGGATGTTTCACTACTTAGTATTGTTTTACTGAACAAATAAACACCTCAGTGAAAGTCCTTGAAGGTCAGTCAAATGTAGCCTTCCAAAAATTTAGTCACAGCTGTGTATAAAGGATATCTGTCAATAAAATTGATTTATCATATGAAGTTGCTGTTATTCAGTGGATAATGTCGTCATAAAAATCGTATGAGCACAAGTGTAATAACACTTTGGCGCATACACGTAACATCATTGACAACGTCCAAGTCAACAATGCGTTTTCTTATTGAAATAATGTTCAGTTTCAAGGCGTTAAAATCCCATTTAAAAGAGTCATGTGATAAACAGAATCTTACACACGTGGTCATTTCATATGAAATTTATGAAACTCCCCTTGAAGGCAAGTTTCATAAATTTCATATGAAATGACCACTCGTGTAAGATCCTCTATATATTTGCAGCATCTGCTCTTAACAATCCTGTTATCATACCGTCAAACCTGCCTTAACGGAAAAGCTACCTTATCAGGCCAAAATCTTACACCCTGAAATAGCAATTATGGCATAACCCACTGTAAGCATACAATTTTTGTCCTCAGCTTCGGGACACACCTAAGATATGTATGCCTGTATTTTCAAGTTAAGATTAGTAAAAGCTGCATATTGTATTTGATACATGTATTCAGGTAATAGCTTGCCAATAAAGCACCGGTTCTGTTCATTTCACCATACAGTTTGTATAAAGGAAAATTTTACAAATAGATACACATTTATTACACGGCTGATTATTCTTTGATTTTTTTAATAAAATAAAGCTGTGTATTATATCATCAGACACACAGTGACATTAACATACACACAGAGAATGAAATTGCAATCCAACAAATACATAACTGCAGTAGAAATATATGTAATATACAACACACAATCAATACAATAGATATTCAATAAGGTGGTCAGCTGTATGAATAAGGAGTTGAACAAATTTGAAAGGTTACTCATTTTAAGACAGAGAATTAATGAAATGAATAAACATATATGATATCTTTCTTAGTTATACTTGAAACAGAAAGAATTGTTACCAGCTAACAAAGCTAACAAATACGGCCAAACTGTCCTACTCCCAAAATGTTTTCTTCCAAATGCCTACTCCCATTCAATCTACCATATCGCCAGCTCAAAGTCAACAGGTATTTCAAAAGGCTCAAAGTTAAGCTTTCTTCAGTCTGGAAACCAGAGGACCATTGGTCCTGTAGCTCACCTGAGTCCATTCATCCTTAGCACTCAAGAGTAAGAAACACTAAAGTAAATTGTACAATTTGGTCTAATTTCAAAAAAATTGCAGCTTTCCATTTATCCCATTATATTTCAATGGAAACTATAAGTTGCCATACCAACTTAACTGCTGTTCAAGCAATTGCCACAAAAAAACAATAATTCTATAGAGGCTTGTGCAAAGATCCGTTCTGTAAAGTTTGAGCTTTATCAGCCACATAAGTTCTGCAAAAACGATATTTTAATATTTTTTTCTATTTTTAACCATTCGGTTGCAATGGCAATCAGCCAAATAGTGCAATTTGCATACATCTAATACAGCTAGTTGGGGACTTCTCCAGGAATATTTCTATAAAAGTTTTGTCCAAATATCTGCAGTCACAAAGCAATAAATGCAAATTTTCAATTTTCCCATTATAAGTCAATGGCAACTTTAAGTTGCCATAGCAGCGACACTGCTGGAGCAATTGCAAAGAAAAACAGTATTTTTATAGAGGGTAGTACCAACATCTTTTCTATTTTTAACTATTCAGTTGCCATGGCAACCAGCCAAATTGTACAATATACATAAATTTCATGTGGTTGATAGAGGACTACTCAAGGAACATTTCTGTAAAAGTTTTGTCAAAATATCTGCAATCACATAGCAATAAATGCAAATTTTCACTTTTCCCATTATAAGTCAATGGAAACTTTAAGTTGCCATAGCAACCAAACCGCTGGAGCAATTGCCAAGAAAAACAGTATTTTAATAGGGGGTAGTACCTAGATCCTTTCTGTGAAGTTTGAGCTTTATTGGTTGCATAGTTTCTGAGAAGATGATTTTTAAATATATTTTCTATTTTTAACTATTCGGTTGCCATGGCAACAAGCCAAATTGTGCAATTTACATAAATTTCATGTGGTTGATAGAGGACTACTCAAGGAACATTTCTGTAAAGTTTTGTCAAAATATCTGCAATCACATAGCAATAAATGCAAATTTTCAATTTTCCCATTATTAGTCAATGGCAACTTTAAGTTGCCATAGCAACCATACTGCTGGAGCAATTGCCAAGAAAAACAGACTTTTTATAGAGGGTATAGTACCAAGATCCTTTCTGTGAGGTTTAAGCTTTATTGATTGTACAGTTTCTGAGGAGATGATTTTTGAATATCTTTTCTATTTTTAACTATTCGGTTGCCATGGCAACCAGCCAAATTGTGAAATTTACATAAATTTCATGTGGTTGATAGAGGACTACTCAAAGAACATTTCCGTAAAAGTTATGTCAAAATATCGGCAGTGAAATAGCAATAAATGCAAATTTTCAATTTTTCCCATACAAGTCAATGGAAACTTTAAGTTGCCATAGCAACCAAAGTTCCAAAGCGATTTGGATAAAAAACAGTATTATTGGTTCCCCCTGCCTATAGATGCTGTATATGAAATTTGGTAACAATGGGCCTTGTAGTTTCAGAGGAGACGCCTGCCTATACTATAAGCTCACCTGTGAGCCTTCGGCTCAGGTAAGCTAATAATATCTGGATAACAGAATTTACATTTCAATGTTTCAACATTACAAAATACATTTTTGTTTAAAAAAACGTTCCATGTAACTTGTAGGTTCACAAAACCAACCTGCTGGATGCATCCATATATTCTGAATCCAACACCACACCCCTTATACCCTGTACCGTTGGCCCCTTGATAATCATTCTAATTACTGGTACGTGTGTATTTCAGTTCTCGTAACAACATTACCCCCCACACCTCAGTTGAACCTATCCATAGCCACAGTAATGGGGCGCTGTTTGTCCAGCCATCAAAATACTGGTATGAAAAATCCAGAGCTACTTTATATGTGAACCAATGGGAATACAGGTTTTGGCATAGTATGCCAAACAGGAGTAGATGTTTTGGCACAGTAAACCAAATAGGAAGAAGCATTTTGAGAGTGGAGATTTTGGGAGTAGACAATTTGAAATCAGAATGTTACCTCATACTAAACGATGATTCCAAGTTTAAACATAAGTGCACCAGTCCATAATATCTTTATTGAATTCTAACAGCACTAATACACTGTATAAAATTGAACATGTAAATCAGAAAGCATGCTATATTGGGAATATCTGATTATATATACGATTCCTTTCAGCTACAAACAATCTGAACTACAGGACATATTAATTTCTAGTTTTCAAGCATAGCAATGAACTTGCACAATCAATCCTGTCTCAATCTAGCACCAAAGGAAAGGGAGCAATGAAGGAACTGGCCTTCTAAACAGAGCTCTAATCGTATCCGAGTAGATCTCGTCAGCTAGTAGTTCTCGTCATTCTGCTTAAAACGAGTTTTTCGCGTATTTTTTCTTCACTTCAACTGCCTTAATCCTAACTTTATGATACATTTGGTCAAACTAGTGCAAAAACTCATCAAGATATCGAGCTGTGTATATATAAATGCCGTTTTTTCTCTTTTGGATTCGCAAAGTCGCGTGATTACGTCAGGGGTATTCACGTGAGCACGTTCAAGCCACGTGCTGACCTCTCTTAATTGGGTCAGGTTTTCCAATATTGTGTCTACTTTGCAAACTAATTCCGAATGAAAGTCAACATTGCAGGAAACCCACAAAAATATTAAAATAGCAAACCTGACCCAGTCATCATTTATCATTTTCAGCAGCCTCGTGAGCAAGACAAACTCTTCGTCTCAGTTTTGTGTTTGTTTTCGTCTGCTGTGACCTCATTAAAAAATTGAGCGCATTCGGCATACGAGCGGACTTTGTTACATGAATAAGATGTAAAAAAATCATTATATAGGAACAACAGCAAAATGGGTTTTATATTTATTTTAAAATCATGCTCAAAAGCAACATGACGAGAACTGCTTCTGGGCGTGACGTTGTCTGTGCGTGATAGCATATCAAATAATGATCGCTCCCTGAGGTTCGTTTCTATAAATAAATTCATGACGTGTGTGTCGAAACCGGAGTTATTAGGTACACAATACATTACTACCGCAAACTGAAAGAAAATCTGCTTGTTTGGGAGAAAACAGGAAATTGTTAGTAAAAAATGACGAGAACTACTCGGATACGAGTAGATAAGAGGGAATATCTGGTGATAATCAGGGATAATTTCTATTAATTCTGCTTAAAAACATATGTTGTGACCCCTCATCTGATCTGTCTCGATGAGACGATTCAGATGAGGGGTCACAACATATGGTTTCAATTAGAAATAAGATAGAATTATCCCTCAACTATCATCAAATACTCCCTCTCATCTAGAGCTCTGTTCTAAATGAGGGCTTATACAAGTATTGTGACATGCTTGATTTGTTTTCTGTCCTATATCATTGTACATGTATATTGTATAGTGATGTGGCTGATCTGCTTCCTAAATCAATCAAACTTGGGAAAGTTTTAGATTCTCAATGTCTGATTTGTGGTACAAAGGCAAATTACCGATTGCACTTATACCTAGCCAGTATAGGACCACAAACGTGCCAACATCCATGCCATCGAGAGTATTTAAATAAGTTCGCGTGAGCTTTCAATACAATAGATGTAAAATAATATAGTTTATATTATTATACTTACGCCTGATTGTCTTTTGAAGAAAAAGTTTTATATCCTGAGAAGCCTGATTGGTCTTCTGAAGCAAAAGCTATTTATTTGAACGAGTCTGATTTGTGTTTTAACACTATTGCACTCAGAACAGAATTCTGAGTGCAATAGGATTAAATTTAAAGCATTATATCCTAACAAGTCTGATTTGTCTTCTATAGTATACTGAGCAATGCAAGTTCACATGAAATACCAAGATTACCATATTCATTGGGATAAAAGACAGGGTGTTCCCCTTCCAAAATTACCCCCAATACATTGATCAGTCTAGTGTAATTCAGATTTATCATATGACGTCGCTGTTATTCAGTGAAACATGTCATGTCATAAAAATTGTATGACCACACATGTAATAACACTTTGGCGTGAACATGCAATGTCATTGACAACAACCATGTAAACAATGCGTTTTCTTATTGAAATAATGTTCATTTAGAAGGCGATAAAATCCCATTTTAAAAGGTCACACAATAAACAGAATCTTACACGTTTGGTCATTTCATATGAAATTTACCCGCCGTCCAAATTACCCCGACTTTACCCTAACCATGAAAAAGAGGCCATGGTTCCTGGTAATTGGCTGAAGCCAGCTGTTTCTTCAACATATAAGTTTACACTATCTTAATATGAATGGGTACACTTTCAGGAGAAGCAACTGTATCTTCTTTTTTTAGCCTCCTTCTCAATGGGGATCAATTCTTATTAGGAGCAAATTCTTTCTTTTAAGCCCACATTTTGGAAGAGCTATGTCATCCACAGGAGCAAACATTGTTTCCCTATAATATATGGCAGAAAAAAAAATGAAGGTGTACCCATTTACCTTAACATATACAAGTACAAAAAATTGTAAGTAGAATCAGTACTGGTTGGTGGTGTGTGGCGACATGCTCTTGTCCAGATGAAGTGTGTGCCTAGTATCATGACCTGTACCCAGGTATGACTGGAACTAAGCTGATCCTCTGAGGTTACAGATTTACTGCCTAGAACAGCCTAGAAGTAGCTCTCCCCACTGGAATATGACACCTGCAACAAAATAAGAACAGGAATATAAGTTTGGTAAAGTAGTGTATAATATCTAAGACCAGGAAAAGCTACAGCTAGCCTATGATCCTTGCTTCTGGTAGGAACAATATGAGCCACATCGTGTGATTTCCAACAATGTGGGACAGGTGACGAGCAAAGGCTCTGATCAGACTGCACATAAGTGCAGTCTGATCAGAGTCTTTGTTTGTCATATCAGCCATCTATGAAAGTGACCCAAGCCATACAGCCAACAGTGAGGCTGCTATACACCCAGTGTAAATGATAAGGATGATCTGAATATCCCATGACAAAACTGCCACATTGTTGGAAGACACAGACCTGGATAATATCAGGAAACTGCTTTCACAGGAATCAGATCTAATATCTAAAACAAATTAGATTTTGTTACCAAATATTTACACTCGACACTGGCTTTCCTTAAGAGAACCTATTTAGAGCAACCCTCTTCATCTGCCCCACAAGGTTGTAAATGGCAAACTTACATGATGAGAACTGACTGGTTTGATTTGAGGTCATAAAATCAAGTGTAGTATTTTTTCCTGAAAAAGGGCATTTTTATGTGTCCAATACGTTAGAAAATGTAATGTCTGTTAATAAACATGGAAGGCAGTTTTCTGGTCTCATTTGCCTAAAGGCACTATGGGAGTCAGGTTGAACCAGGTTTTCTCCCACCTTTGCATACATAAGATAGGCCCACAGCTCATATAAGAAACTTCTACATGTATCTTACACCTAGCAACATCTTTCTTATATCAGCAACCAGAATTTATCAATTTTTGACAAATATTCTAATTTTAAATGAACAAAATGGACATGCAAGCATCTCCGATGACATTTGATAGTTGATGATAGGTGTGTGACATCACTTAGTTTTAATGACGTCACTAAAACCGGTTATAAAATGTTGCTAGCAAACTTGAAATGCATGACGTGAGAGGCTAAATTGCATTTTGGTTTTGCCCTCTGGCAGATAAAATAGTCCACATATCGTGTTTTCCGTCTATTTTTTAGGTGCAAATCATTTTTTTTCACCCATTTTAGGACCCAATAAACACACTGGGCTGCTCAAAATTTACTTCAGAACACTGGTTAAAAAATCAAAATTTTCCTGTTCCGAAGCCTAATCCGATTTGAGGTTTAAATTCCGCTAACAGTGGGAGAAAAATAATGCATCATGAGTCAGTCCATGCAGGATAGGGAAATCTCCTCGGGGTCTGAATTTCAACCAGGGACTCAGCAAGCCTGGTCTCTGGTTAAATTTCCGACCCCTTGGGTGAGATTTTCCTGTCCTACATGGACACTCATGATGGGTTGTTATAATCTATACCATTTGCTCAGGCACTTTTCTGTCTGGATATTTAAGGAAGATATGTTCAATCAATGTCTATACCTGGCCACGACTGGCTCTCTGTCTGGAGAAACTAGATTGTAGTGAACCAGTCAGTTGTCTGATACTGGTTCCATGCTCGCTGGACATCTCAAACGTAGGGTTCATAGCAACAGCATAGCCCTTGAAATCAGAGGAGTGCTCACATCTGTGGACTTTCGTGGCAACAAGTTTCTCTCCTTTCTTAAACATGCTTCTGAAATAGAAATGACAAACAAGACATCACAAATGGTGCTGGCATGAAGCAAACAATGAAAACTAAAACCAACATGCGTGGAGTCTTCCTAGCCCTTTTCACCTTAATATATTGCTCAGGGTCCATAAAATTGCTGATATAAATGGGAAGGACAAGGCACTATGACATTTAGGAGTCTGCCATACCATGATATGCTTGGAATCCAGATTTCATGGACTTGCTAAAATATTGAATCGTCTGTTCATACAAATCAAAGGGTACTAGTTCTCATGGTGTAAGATGAAAAGCAATGTAAACAGTCTGCTAATACACTAAACTTATTGCTTTTTCCATAAGAAAATATTTTCTTTTGCTTCTTTGGCATATTTGACATATGAACGTTTGAAATTTTAATGTCTCACTAACTAACGATGTTGTTAGTTTTGAACAACTGGGCCCAGATTTACAACAGTATCTTAACTGCCTCAAACATAAAGACAACTGGGACTTAATTAATGTTATCAGAAAAGTAGAACAAGTTGTATTTACAATCCAATGAGTCAAACAGTTGCAGGAAGAATGGACACAAAAAATGAGTCAATACACTTTCTAGGTATACATTTATTGTTCCAGCTGTCTGTCCCCACATAAATAGACAAATGACGGTAGAATATTTACTCACCGTTTGAGAAGACAGACCAGAACCAACATGATGATACAGAGTAACACCATCACACCAGACACCACACCTGCTATACCAGCTGAACTCAAACCTGAAATCAGAAACTATATGGTAAGTGCGGTCGAATTGTCTGTGTATTTTAGGGACTTGAGAAATGTCATCTAAGGCAGATAACTTGCTTTTTTATATTCACCCACTGGCACTTTATTCTATAATGCATCCTATCTGATTCATTTACCAGGCAAAACAGATATAAAACTAAAAAAAGTTTTCTGATTTTCCAATATAACTGTTAATAATATTCAATTTAACCAAACCCTTGCTGACCTTGCTTGCAAATAACGGTTCAGTGACTATTTCATAGTTTTATAAACTTTATGTTGTTAATATAGCAGTGAAGCAGTCAGCACTTTGGCTTCATTGCTGAAGGCTGCAGATCTGAATCTGCCTTTGTCAATGACTCATAAACTCTCTGTGAATCCTGATGATTTGAATCAGGGAGGTTAAAAACACAGTGAAGGACAAAAATGGGCCTGCCTGCAAACATAGTGCAATTGAATAAAAGGCTTCTATTCAAGCCATGCTGCCTATGATCAACAAGCTATGGGCCATCTTTACCTGCAACTATGCTAGCATTAATCTTGGTTATAGGTAACACTATCTAAGACTTAACACTATCCAACTTGTTGACTTCATTCATAAAGAAAAGGTATGTCTCTATTTTACACAGCTTTCATAACCATAACTTAGTTAAAAATCACTTGTAGAGAGACTTGAGCCCAACCCTTGGTAACCTTAGCATAACCCTTCAAGCGCAAAAAAGCAGACGACAAAATTTACGTCTGCAAAAATTTCAAAATATGTTTCATCCAAGCTATATCATATTGAAAATTCAAAAACTAGAGGACAAACAGTGTAGATCTAGATGAGGTGGCTCATAATGAGCCACCTTATCAGGATCTGCACTGTTTGCAAATTCTGCCATTTTCATCACTTGTGCTTTAAGTGTTAAGATTTAACACAATCCAACCATTGTTGACCTTGTCTCTAAACCCTATTTCATACTGCTTTCATGACCTTCAACTTGTTAAAATTACCTATGGATGTACTACAGTCCAACCCTCGGTAACCTTGGTCACAGATACATGATGGGTCGCCTCTTTGGTCCTTGACACAGTTACCATGGACACACACACCCTCACAATTATCTACAAGAAAAGGAAATGAAGAATTTATTTGAAGTAATCTTTTCTAGTCTTTATCATCTCTAAATATGGGTATGTCCACAGCGTCTGGATGCTGGATCAGTCTGGTCTGGATCTACCTTATCTGCTCGGGCATGTTTGTCTCAGCACAAAGAATCTGTATATCTTACCACCAAAGGGAAAGAAAAATACCCACATCTGAAATAGGTGCATTCTTTGTCTACTGAAAAAGAAAACTTAAAAATCTACAGATCAATTTTCCTTGTTTACAACAACTTATTATCTTTGACTGAAGTTTGACCTAAAGGTCTGTTACCCTAGGAAATTATTAAAATTCTAAGCATTGATACAGATAGGTCAGAACAAGCAGTACAGACCCAGATCAGACTGCTCCTAAGGAAGCAGTCTGATCAGGGTCTACACTGTTTGCCATTATAGCTGCATCTTTTAGGATAAATAGATGCATTACTGCATTGTAAATCCAAACTTTTCTATTTTAAGGACAATTACAGTAATTATTTAGGTGACCCATTTTCTTTAAAATTCATGTGGTAATACTGTATATAAGATAATTTTTGTGGTGTTCCATTTTTCGCATGAATATTAAAATCATGAAATAATTTCCTGTTTCTTACGAAGTATCTTCTGTAGACACAGTTTCCATATTTTTTTTCTGTTTGCTTCGGTAATTGCTGATACTTTTCACTTGAGACTGCTGCAGGTTAATGAAAGAACTGTCTCAAGTGAAAAAGAAGCAAATTTTACTTTTTGCGCATTTTGCCAACTGCGAAAATTAAAACTCGCAAAAATTAATCTTTATGTTCTTGACCCTAAACTGGGAAAATTTGAACCCGTAAAAATTACCGCATATACAGTATACCTTTTCAAATGCACCCTGCCACCTCCACTTACCAACACATTTGGAGCCAACTTGAGAAAATCCTGTCTCACATACACAGAAATAGTAATCATCAGTGTCAACACAAATAGACTGGTCGGGGCAGCTGTATAAACTTGTGGAACATTCGTCAACCAGTCCAATAACACAGTCCTCATCTGATGCTGAACCTGGGTACAGAGTTGTGTGCCCTTTGGGGCACCAGTAACATGTCTCCTCACTGACGTCAGGCTGGTAGGTGCCTAGGGGACAGGGCTCACAGGAGTTGTTGTCTGTTCTGTATTCGCCTTGTTTACAACTTACTGCAAATAAATAGTGTGTGAGGTGTGGAGAGTGGAGACACATAAAAGATATACTCAACTCTTGATATCTCAAAGTCCAAATTCATCCCAAACTACTGATATCTCAAAGTAAATTTTCTGGTCCCAGAAAATTTTCTTTGAGATATCAGTAGTTTGAAATATCCAGAGCTAAACTGTAAATAAAAACAGGGAATGTGTCCAATCTATAGTCTTTGATACAAGAGTGACTTTGAGATATCAGTGTTTGAGATATCGAAAGCTAATTGTAGTTGGAATAGAGAATACAGTGGTTAAAACTACTAAATTGTAGCATGATCAATAAGAATCATAAAGTATGACCAATACTGAATTCATAGATGGAATATATAATATTAAAATGTTGGTAGAATATGTCTATTTCTGATTTTTAGCAAAAAATATGAAGTCAGCGGGACGTTAAATTGTTTTATCATTTTACATAATCATCTTACATACAGGACTAAGATCAAAATAGGCACACAAAGTTATGATTTTGTAATGGAAAGTTATAATTTTGTAATTGTAATTTAAATTGTGTTATGGTCTTAGACTAACCAAATGAATTTTTTCAAATAACCTGAAATCCTTTTGCTGCTTTTAATTGGCAGACTAATAAGGTCTGCCAACAATTAACTTGCCTATCTTATTCAGGATTAAATGAAGTAACGTCTCTCACTGATGGAAAGCACTTTATTTATCCTTTCCATTAAATTGTACCTACCGTAAGAGCACATACTGATCTCAGTGGCACCTGGGGTCAAAGTAGTATACCCTGAAGGACAAGGGTCACAGGTGATCTGTGAACTTTCCACTTTGTAGAACCCTTTCTCACAGGGAATACAACTGCCGTCCTCAGTTAGCTCTACACCGGGGTAGCCACAAATGTCTACAATGGTAAAACAGAACTTAAGGCATGAGGATATAACTCTGCATTTTGAGACCCTTTTCTTACAAAGAAGACTCTTTTGGTAAGACTTGGTAGATAAATCCCTTTTAGTGGGTGCTATTTTAAGAGTAGAACCCACTAGAAGGGATCAATAAGTTTTGTTTATCTATCTTTTTTTTTAAAGACTCATTTTCTGTAGATTTTTAATTCAAATGTTCATTTTGAAGTAAAGTTGGCAGATTTCTTTTTTCTCACTAAGGTAAGTAGACATGTATGTCCTACAATCAATGTGTATCATTTTATGAGAAATAGTTGTATAAACCAGACATAGGGATGTCTTCACTGCTTGCACATACTGTAGGCTACTTCCTCATTGCATGGCTTATTTGGAGATACAGTCAAACCTGCTTACGCGGTCACCTCTATTAAGGGGTCACCTGTCTTAAGCAGCCACCTCTTCTGGGTCCCTTGAACCAAAATACAGTGCAAATGAACCTGTATTAAGGGGTCACCTGTCTTAAGCAGCCACTTTTTGGCCTTCCCTTGGCTGACCCTTTAAGACAGATTGGACAGTACTAGCACATTACAATACATGTAAATATTTTCCTCTTAGGGCCAAACCAGTCCCTAAATGTGCACTTACCTGTACATCCTGCCAGGGAAGTTGTGCCATCACTGTTTGTTGTCTGCCCCAGGGGACATGGTTTACAGGAGGTCTGCCCCTCCTCATCCTGGAAGAACCCCTCCTCACATGGCTCACAGACACCATCTAACATATACTGACCGGCAGAACACACTTCTGAAATATTATATATATGCCCAGTTAGCTTAATGAACTTCTTTAGAGATGAATGTTAAATCTAATCACACTGTTTTTTTTTCTGAACAAGACCTGTCCCCATACAGGATAGCTAGCGTGATAGCGCCATGCCAATCACATAAAAAATTTAACAGTTTGCTAATGCCACCGCGGCCACCACTGCCGACACTGAGGGTAAATAGCTCTTCCTGTACATTCATAGAGGTGAGCTAAAAGAGTGTGACTAACAGTTGCAGTACAATGGCTTCTTACACCATTTATGGCAATAGATATTCAGTGTATTTTATATTACACGATAAGAACTTAATGATACACTCAGTTTACTTGTAACCATTGTCAGTAGCATTGAACAACCAGGCCCAGTCTGATAAATTTCAATTATATGGAGAGACTGAAACTCAAGGGGAGAGAAATGGGATCAAAGTGTGCAATTTAAAACCTCAACACCTGCAGAAAAGTAAATCTTCACTTTCCATTCATGCTGTGTCCCTTCATGAGTATCCCAACACATAGTTTTTTTCTTATGAAGACCACTCTGGTATGGTTTTGTGGCAGAATACATGTATAATCAGAGCCTTAGATAAGAGGGAGTATTTGGTGATAATTAGGGATGATTTTTGTTAATTCTGCATAAAAACGTATGTTGTGACCCCTCATCTGAACCGTCTCGATGAGAGGGTTCAGATGAGGGGTCACAACATATGGTTTCAATGAGAAATAAAGAAAATTATCCCTCAATTATCATCAAATACCCCTCTTATCTAGAGCTCTGTATAATTCTCCAGAATGATCACTGAAAGCCTCATTACTTGTATCTCTGCCTAGCAGAGGAAATTTAAACTGATCCTACAACCCGTGCTTAATATAGAAATAGGCAACAAGAATCATTTTCATCCACAGGGATTTAGGTTACAACATTTATATTAACATACCTGTCAACTCTCCCCCATAAATAGTGAGTCTCCCTATTTTGGGAGGCACTCCTACTCATCCCCCCTACTTTGCGTAAAATAGCCAAATCTCCCTATTTTAAGTACATTCCCCTATTTTTTGTTGGAATTATAAGATTTTTCCTTTCAATAGTATAAAATTTCCACATATCTCCCCCATGAAAATTGTCAAGACTTTTGAAGCATGCGCAGCTTTGCATAAAACGTCTGAAGAAATGGTCATTTTCATGTTTTCTCCCCGTGAGATTTTCAAAACGTTGACAGGTATATATGAGCCGCGACACGACAAAACCAACAAAGTGGTTGTGCGCCCAGCGCAGACTCCGATCAGCCTGGGCATCCGCCCAGTCTGATCAGAGTCTTCACTGTCCGCATGGAGGTAGCTTAGACCCTTAGCTACGCTTTAAGCGCTAAGCAAAGTGTCTGATCGGACTTGGCGGATGGCCAGGCTGATTTGACTCTGCGCTGGGCGCACAACCACATTGTTGGTTTTCTCGTGTCGCGGCTCATATTAAGTTTTACTGTAAACAAAAAATACAACTGCTATCCTGGTGAGGAACAAGCAAAGATTCTTACTGTAGCAGGAGGTTGACTTGTAAGCTCCCTGAAATGATGTTGTCTCCCCTTCTGGACATTCAGTACATGAAAGTTGTCTTTCTTGTTCGTTGTAGGTTCCAAGGGGACATAACTCACAGTGGCCTGTCTCTAGGTAGTATCCAACACCACAGTTGACTGTGACAAACAAAACTTTCATTATTCCTGAGGCATGTCACTGAGGAAACGTTCTGCGTACAAGCTAAACTTATACACTCTACATGTTTATAGCTTATATAAACTGCCTTTTCCAATCGCCGTTCTTTTGCTGCTTTTAATCAACAAATCAAATGATCAATATACTGTTTAAATGGCATCAAACTTTTTCCCTCAAGAGGTTCTGACAGAATGACATTAGCTTCACACTGCTAATATCATTAGATTAGGAATAATCTGGTTGGTATTTACTAAATTTTCCTGTAAAATCATTTTTGGCTCTAAAGACTGCACATGCTTTTCTATAAATATTGAAACAAAGAAAACTGAATAAATTCATTAACTTCCCAGACAAGCAAAGGCAAACAATGTGTGCACAGCTTTCTTATTCTGGCAAACATGTTTTAAAATGGTACATTCCGGTACAACAACTTGTTTCAACTACATGTAGATGATGGGGCAGTCTCTGACAGAAATTACCAGCATTAGGTATCATTATGTACACAGCAGGAAAATACACTGAAATTAACTAGACCAACTGAGCAGGGCTCAAGTATACCCCTAGCAAAAGGCACTTCCTAAGAAAGTCAAACTTATTAAAAATCTGTAATGCCAAAGCTCAAGGCTGGATAGACTAATGGATGTATGAACTTACAGGTGGATGGAAAAACAGAAACATATTTCATGAGTAAACAAAATATCATACCACACTTCTTGTTGTCCAGGAGCACCTGACCTTCTTCACAGTGTAGAGAAAAGCTGAGAGACTGTGTCCCCATTTCAAATCCCCCTAACTGTTTAATGTAGGATTCAAATCGTATCACAGCCTTCTCCAGGGTTTCCTCAGCCACAGCTGAACTGAAAGTCAAAATAATTTGTGTATAATATTTTGTACGTATCTATTCAGACAATGATGCTTGAGCAAGCAGACTGATCACTGTCTACACCATTTATATATTTGAGCTGTGACACGACAAAACCAACATAGTTGCCTGTGCACCCAGCAAAGACTCAGATCAGCCTGGGCATCTGCCAAGTCTAATCAGAGTCTTTGCTGTCGGCATGGAGATAGCTTAGACCCCTAGCTACACTTAAAGCACACAGCGAAGACTCAGATCAGACCGAGCAGATGCCCGGGCTGAGATGCCTGGGCTGATCTGAGTTTGCGCTGGGTGCTATTTGGATTTTGTCATGTTGTGGCTAATTTATAAACATACTTGGATAATACAAATAGATAAGTCTCACTGGATGAAATATTAGTCAACAAAAGAAATGCTTCAAGTGTTTGGGTAAATGGGGTTAAACAGATTAAAGTGAATGTCTAAACTTTCAGGGAAAGCAACTCTACCTTTCATATTTGCTTCCCTTCTACGAGTTGACCCCTTCCCCTTGAAAGGGTTTCATCCCCCAGGAAAACAAAAAGGAAGTCACAACAAGACCTGTCAGCGGGACAGGATAGCTCGCCTGACAGCGCTTTGCCCATCACCTAAAAAACTTTAACTTAAAACTTTAACATTTTGCTAACGCTGATGCCGACGCCAACGCTGACACCGACGCTTGCACTGCTGGTAGTACAATAGCTCTTCCTGAACTTTGTTCAGGCGAGCTAAAAATTGACCTCATTGTAAAATGGCCGACAAACACAGCGGTGTCACAATACACCTGAAACAGATCTTCTTATTCAGTTAAAACATAGCTTGTTTGAAACAATAAACTACATTTTAGGAGCTGTGTCATAAAGATTACTGTTCCACTTTGAAACACTCAAAGAACAAAACAAATTGTTAACTTTCAATCTCATATCACATTTTCTTTGGTTCCAATGCATTAATTGTTTAGCTTATGTGTACGCTGTGCAGGGCATATTCAATTAGTGTGCTCCTTAGTGCAATGTCACTATGTAAAGCAAGTATTCTCTGTATGAACTGAAATTTTGAACTTACGTATTGGCAGAAATATCTATATGCACAGTGTAAGTGACTATTTCTGCATCTCGTTTCATATTTTCAGGCAGTGCACAGTCTACCATAATATTTCTAGTGTCTAGGTCTATTTCCTGGCACAGATGGTTCCTGGTCAACTCTTCCTTCAGCTGACCGAGTAGACTGGTCTTATGACTATCAGAGCACACAGGGCCTGTCATAGTCAGTGAACCAATCAGCTTGGAGGAGGCTAGATTAAACCCTGAAATAAATGGTACCAAATAGCTGTGAACCAAGACCTTGAAGAACCATACCATGGAACAGTGGTGCTTTAAAAAAAAGAAATATTTTCAGAAACTTTAACGGAAATGCTTCTAAAGAACTAGGCTTTCCTTGCACAGCCAAAACCTTCATGGCTTAATAGCTTAACAGTCTTTGCAGCATATCTGACATGTGATTTTTTTTGTTCTTCATGCATTTTTTGAAAAAAATACTATGCAGCAAACCAATGCAGCCTGGAAAAGAGTTCAGTAATATAATATACCATTTGATAGGCTATGCAAAATTCCAACATAAAAAAGCTTGCCTTTTTCAAGCATGGCCAACACTGTGATGGCAGAACCTGATCTAACAGCTCCTTAAGGAGCAGTCTTATCAAGTCTTGCACTTTTTGCTCTAAAAAGTTCTGTTCCAACATTAAGCATCAAAATGGTACTACATGGTACTACCTGCACAAGGGGGTAAGACAAAGTGTTTGCCCCTGGGTGGGTCCCACAGCCCCTCTGCTCCACACACATACATTGCAGGTGGTTTCTCAGTGAATTCATAGTAGGCAGCGTCAGCACATGACACACTACAAACTTTACCCTTGTTCCAGGTCTCACAGTGTTTCATAACCAGGTTTGGTGTCTGAGGCAGCTGGCAATGATGAGCTGGTAAAAAATAAACATCATTCACAGCATATTATGTTTGGAAAGTACAAAAAAGAAACATTCATTTTTTCCTCTGTGAGAACATACTGTGGTTGTAAGTAATTTTTGGCAAATACTTTTTTAAATTTTCAGAATATATTTCAGACATCTCAATGGGCAAACTGAGGTGTGTTCAAACTTAAAACAAGAGAACTTTTCATAATTTTCTGCCAAGATTTAGTATTTTTTCCAAAACAGGTATCTAATTGTTCACTGGAACCCCTTTGAGAAGGTTCAAATGAGGGGCCAGCATATATGATTTATAGAAAAAAAATATGTATTTATTGACTTAAACAAATATGTTAGTTTGGAGAAATATCAGAAATATCACCACATGCACTCCTTTTATCAGAAACTTTGACTGGTCTGTGCAATATACGTACGAATGATGAAGATCCTGAACCAGCAAACAGCATAGTTGTTGTCGGCATCAAAGGCCATATATGTCACATGGTATTCTCCAAAGGTAAATAAGTCACCTGAAACAATGTTTGATACAATAATATCACTGATGTCTGGATAATTGGAGTATTTCAAGTCAACTCTGATAGCAAAGACTCAGTCAGACTGTGCATCTGTCAGTCTTTTTTGTGTACATGTATATATAGTCAACTGAAGAAAGCCATAAGTGAGAACATGGATTAGCTTAGTTTGCATGGAAGTGAAAGCTTTGCTGATAGCTTCCCTGACACTTCCATGAGACGTCACTCTGACCTGTCAGTACTTGTCTCCCATCTTATTGTGGGCTGCTCTTGATAGAAAAAAATTGCTCCCGAAGGGGAGCATGTTCTTTTCTTTAAGACTAGCTAATTCTCTCCCAACCCCATTGAAAGAGATTCATCAGCAATTTTTTTTGGACAGAGTGGCCTCCTTCTGAAAAACAGAATCAATAATTTTGATTTTAGGGCACTCTCCCTTCAAGGTGTACCCATCCATCCTAAATGCTTTCCAAAATAGCAGCTTGATAAATACTTTACCTGACTTATGTGTCTGCTTGATATTTACAACACCAATGTTGTCTCCAAATTGTGGCTCTTTCCAAGTCACCTGTATTCTCAGCTCATCAACTGACAGCTGAACAGACTGGTCATCTGGGCAGTACAGCAACTCAGGTGGCTCTTTATCTGAAAGAAATAACAGGTTGTGAGTTGAAATCTGGCCCGGAGGTTATAAAACTTGAGTACATTCTCAAGCTCAAAATAAAGCACACTGATTGGCTGCTTCCGAGCATGTGCTCGGAAGCAGCCAATCAGTGTGCTTTATTTTGAGTTTGACATTGTACTCAAGTTTTATAACCTCGGACCCAGGGCTTGGCCATCCAGAGACTGGAAAACTCTCTTTGTCAACCCAGCAGTAAATGGGTACCTGTTTTGAATCAGGGAAAGATAAGGCAGTAAAAGGAGAGGGATGGAATCTGCCTTTCGTATGCTATGCCCAAGCTACTGTGAGCTTTTAACCCTTTCTGCCCCTATGGCCACACGGCTATAGAAAACCTTTACCTTTTACATGAAACAAGCCTTTGGCGAGTTTCTTAAATTTCATATGAAATGGCCAAAAGCACAAGATTCTGTTTATCATATGACGTACCCTTTAAAACCGGATTTTATCCCCTTCAAAATAAACATTTCAACAAGAAAACACGTTGCTGGCACGATCACTGCCAATAGTGTTTCATGTATGCATCAAAATATCACACCAGTGGTCTTATGATTTTTTTGACATGACATTATCCTCTGAATAACAGCAACGTCATATGGTAATTGGTATATGAGCCGTGACACGAGAAAAGCAACAATGTGGTTGTGCGCCCAGTGCAGACTCATATCAGCCTGTGCATCTGCCCAGTCTGATCAGAGTCTTCACTGTCCGCATGAAGGTAGCTTAGACCTTTAGCTATCCTTTAAGTGCTTTACAAAGAGTCTGGACAGACTGAGCAAATGCCCAGGCTGAGCTGAGTCTGTCCTGGGCACACTACCACATTGTTGGTTTTCTCTCGTCGCGGCTCATATATATATAAATGTATTGCTACAGCTCTCTGAGGCAACATATTGATAAGCTTAACAGAAGAAAGCCAGCCAATTACAAAAAAAGTTCATTCAACTTGCTCATTTTCTACAATGAAATCTTCTGCCTTCAAATTCATATTGGTCCATTCATTTGCTGAGAAACTGTTTAACAGTTCAGATCCTAATCAGTCTGCTGTTAAGCAGAAGTCTGATCTGGATCTATACTGTTTTGAAAATCTTACCTTCAATCCAAGCAAGTTCAAGGTTATAATTTATCTACCTATTTTAATGCAGTCTTCTCCCTTGTAGCCTGGCAGACATCTTGCAGTAACAGGGCAGCCAGATGGATACATGACCTGTAACCCTCTATCATCAAACATGACCCAGTTAACAAGGTTGCCTGGCAACTCTGAGATGCAGGTCGACCCTGACAAAGGTTCAAGGTCAGTAGTAGTAGACAAGTGCAGTCCAGTGACTTCCCCTTGGAATAAGACTGTGTCTCCATCTTCATTTGGTATCTGGCCAAGATTCACTTGAAGCCTTTGAACAGAAAAACTGGTTTAGTCTTGATTAAATTAGGGGATAACTGTACTCAAAATTGTCATTTGGGGAGGTAAATAATCGGCTTTATGGTTGGAAATTTCATTTTACGGCAACGCGCCAGCGGAGCCGTAAAATGCAGTTTCCGACCATAAAACCGAAGATTTAACTCCCCATATGACAATTTTTGTTTCAGTTATCCCCATTCTAATGCACTTTTTCACATTTTCACCTTTCATAATGTACTAGTTTGCACCCATTTCAAGCGTTGTCAGCAATGTAAAACCAAACGTCAGCCAATGAGAATCGCAGAATATACTGTCGCAAATTTTTAATGTTATCCAATCAGATGTCGCGTTATATTTGTAAATGCATTAGAATTACTATTCATTACATTATTTCTGGTGTGTACTTTACTGGTGTCCAAATCTATATACACAAAATGTTACAAGTCTCGAAGTGTAATGTATGCAACATTGAAATACACTGTCAAAAATCCTTGAGTAGATTATTATTTTATCTTCAGTTCATAGAAGACATGAACATACCTGCCAAGTTTTTAATCAACAAAAGAGTGAGACTGCGCGCGAAGCCTCAATTTAGCCTCCTTTTTCGTGTTAGTTCATTCGCGGAGAAACCCATTACAATGGAAAAGAGTGAGATTTTTGTGTCATGTTTTTTCTCTTTACGTGAAACTAGAGATTGGGGATGGCAGTGGGGAGGAGTAGGATCAATAGGTAGTACTTAAATGAAGATAAACATCAAGTATTCTTATTTGCTAAAATTTTATACATTGAGTTTATTCTTCTATCAAAAATGGCAAGTTATGTTCTGCAATGAAGTTGCTAAAGAGAGTTTCAGCTCTGATAACATCTTGGGCTGTCTTGGTAATAACAAAATCAGATACCGATTGCAAAAGTTTTGACGTTTTCAATGACCGACTGTGAAGATCTGTGTTTTATACATCGTTTTTTCCAGCGTGGGAAACACTACAATGCCTTTGGCAAAGTTTACATAAAGCAAAGCTTGCCCTTCTCAACCTTCCTAACCCAGGTGAACTTGATCTCCCATCCATTTTGGTACTTTAATTTATAAACCTTTCTTTTTCTCCAGCGTTTACAAGAAGTCAATATTTCATCTACATAAAAACGGAAGTACACATTTGGTCGTTTTTGGCTCTAATCGATATTGAATACTCGAGTTATTTATACCCATGCTATTTTAAGACTATCGGAAACCTTTACCTTTACCTATTTTTAGACTAGGTGACGAATTTTCCCGCAGATAAATATAGATTCAGTGACCGAGATTGTCCGAATGTAGCGGAAGTTGAGAGAAAAACACTTTTTTGACGATCTCGAGAGCGCAAAAAAAAGACATTTTTTTGGTATTCTCCAGTTTAAAGTGAAATCGTGAGCAAGCGAAGGAAGCGTGAGTTATGGCTATTTTTCAAAATACGATCATGAGGTCGTGGGAGGCGTCCAGATTCGTGAGGGTCGCGCACAAATCGTGAAACTTGGCAGGTATGCATGAACAGAGCTTACCCTGTCCCTGCTTATGAATTTGGGCCAAGTTACAGCATACTATGTTTCCCCATACCGTTATACACCTCCACTAAAATTTAATGCATAGCTCACAGCCTTCTCTCATCAACCCTAATCACAAACTTGGTGTTCTGCCATCTTGAGTCATCCTACTGTATTAAAATGTACAAAAATACAGGCAAGACTGTTTCCCATCCTATCCCGTTCCTGTTGCTCAACCCACACCCTTCCTCACACTTCCTGCATCTATCTCTTACCTTGCCACTATTTTATGATTTTTGGCATACTGTGTACCGCCTCTTTTCTCCACTCCATCCAGAAACACTCCCCACTGCCCCTGATTGTCCCCGGACCACAGCAGACACACCTGGTGCCAGCCCAGGTCCCCAAAGTCTACAGCAGTCTTCAGTGGCATCACATCACTAGTCAAACTAATTGTGATTAAGTTTTCTTGAATTATAACCAACTCTTCAGAACTGTAAATATATAAATAATATACCATATTAATCCTAATAAATGCCCCTGCTCTAATAAACACCCCGCTTCTTGTACAAAAATAATGTTATATTAACTTGCATGAATTCTTATTTACTTCTCTGGATGAGGTAGCTCTCAGAAATGGGATCTACTCTTAAAGCAAAGAATTTTCTCCTAGAGGAGAAAATTCTTTCCTTAAAGAGTTGATCCAAAATGATAAGGGAGGCAAAAATAGTACAGTTGCTTCAGCTAAAAGTATACCTATTGATCCCATTCACCTTTATATTGTTTATTAGAGCTATTTTGGCACTTACAACACTTTAAGGTCTAAATATCACCCCCTTTTGTAAAATGCAATGCACCTGGGGCATTTATTAGGATTAATATGGCAATAAGGTGTAGGATATACACCTCAAGGGAGCTCACTCTGATCAGGTAATATTTGTCTCACTTCTCATATGGTTGCAATATGCGCTATTAATTTTCCATAGGTGACAATGTTAACATCTGGACCCAGTTGTTCAAAGCATCGTTAGCCTAACGAGCACATTAAGAGGTCAACTCGTTAAGTGTTTTGTGACTTGATAGCCAAATACACCAATATTTTTTGTTGAAAATATGTGAGAAGCTTTTGCATTGCAAAAGCGTCTCACATTTTTACAACAAAAAATATTGGCATATTTGTGATATTAACATTTGAAATTTTAATGTCACCTTAACTAACGACGTTGTTAGTTTTGAACAACTTGGTCCTGATCATTTTATTCTAAACCTGTACATACAAAGTTTTCTAAATCTATCTTGCTTTAAAGTGTCATCCTAGTCTATCATTTTGAGATGAAAACATGCACTGGCTTCTCAACTCATTAAGTTGCTAGGGTGGATGAAATATCGCAACCAAAAATTTGTACATAATAAAAGGTCATCGGCCAAGTGTCACCCGACGTTTGAAATGTGTCACAAACTACAGCCCTTTATTCTGTTTCAGAGTATCTGTATGGCCAAAAACAGGAAATATATATATTACAGAACCTGGTAAGCAAATGATAACTGAACATAAGCAAAGATATATACCCAACTACTGGGCTTTATAAAATACTTAAGCTCAGAACGGGGCATATATGTGTAAAATCAGGTTACTGAAACTTTAGGACTTACAAAATGCCCAAAACATCAAACTTTATACCCAGTAACAAAATAACAAGGGCCATAATCCTGCTTATATGAATCTGATGAAAAATGAACAATGCATTTATGATAATTCAGTCACTTATAATTTAGTACATCCTAACAATAATCAGAATAATTAATTTACCAAATGGTAATAGCATACCAAATTTCAGCTCTCTCGGTCAAACGGTTCAAAAGTTGGAAAAATGCCAAAAAACGACAAAGGGCCATAACTTTGTAAAAAATAGGACAATTGAAATTCCAAAATCACATGCAGATCTTCAGATCATGATGAAACATTCTGCACAATTTCAAGTCAATCTGATACAAGATGTGGCAGGAGTTGCGGGGACAAGGTCTAAGTCAGCAAGGGCTGTAACTCCATCAAAAATGGCCAAAACAAAAATAAAAAACCACATGCACATCTTCATATCATAAGAATACAATCTGTAAAATTTCAAATCAATCCGACGAAAGACGTAGGAGGAGTTGCGGGGACAAGATTTCGGACGGACGGACGGAAGGACGGACGGACGGACGGACGCACACACGGACGGACAAGGGTCATTTCTATAGTCCCCCTCCGCCTACGTCGGGTGACAACAAATTAGCATATTTTTCTACTAGGGGGTCAGTCACCAAAATCAACCTTATCTTCTTCTGGTAAAAGCATTTCTCAGTTAAATATGTAACTATCATTTGTTAGTCTTTTTTCATACTACCAGAAAGCCAAAATGCATGACTGACAAGCGATGCCATCTCTGTTACAGTGTAAACCTAATACCCTTCCCGAAAAAGGTGGGGCAAGTCCTCATAAATATTTAGTAGACTGTACCCATATGGTGCTACTCAACAATGAAAGACTTTGCCCTCAGTGAGGGATAATTTACTTCTTTAAGGAAAAAATGGGTGTATAATGAGAGGAAGCATTTCTGCCATTTTCTTTTTTGCCTCCCTCCTTATGGGAAGTCCACTGTTAATGAACTTTCTCCCCTAGGAAGCAAATTCTAGTAGCCAGGCCATTCATGTGCACAGACTCATTTTTTTACAGTTCTGACAGAAGAAAATATCTGCTATGAAATGACTCAGACTTTCCATTAGCATTATGTATGCATCTTTTGCTGACATGGAACGACACATTCAGAATTTTAAGTGGCTTCCAGATTTAAAATTGTAATGAACTTAAACATGCAGCTCTTTCCAAAGAATATTGTAAACTGACTCACCTGCCCAGTTCTTTGAGCACCAAAATCTTTGCCCCACCTCCAGGGCTGGCAGATCTGACCCAGAGGCAGAGAGAAAATTGGGTCAGCTCATCTGTCTCAACTTCCAATGTGTACATTGATGAGTCATTCCCTCTGAGGACTAGGTCAAAGTTGGCAGACTTTTCTGTAAAATGTAAAACAAAGTGAAGTTGAAATTATGTACTAGTTATACTCTCTGCTATACTGACAATAATATTCTGGTACTTACAGTAAATAGTACATCTCCAGAGCTCTAGATAAGAGGGAGTATTTGATGATAATTAAGGATAATTTTTCTGATTTCTCATCGAAACCATATGTTGTGACCCCTCATCTGAACCGTCTCGTTGAGACGGTTCAGATGAGGGGTCACAACATATGTTTTTATGCAGAATTAACAAAAATTATCCCTAATTATCACCAAATACTCCCTCTTATCTAGAGCTCTGTATCTCCATATTTTATGCCAAGGAGAACAACTTTTGTGACTTTCTGTTTGTTTCCCTGGACAATATGATGCTCTTGCAAAATACAGTCTACTTGGTTTCCCCTTGTAAGCAACCCCAAAAATCTAGAATCTTCCCATAATACGGATCTAGATATCTGGGACTGTTCTGAATAGGAAAAACCCATCTTACAGCAAAATTATATGGCTAACATAGATACATGTGGTCACTCTAGAAGGGTAAATTCAAGTCGTACAGCTAAATTATTATCGGAAACAGCAGTGTCTACAAAAAAAAAACACATGCCAAATGCTAGCTTTTTGTTATAGATCTAATTTCTTGTTTCTTTCAATGTCAGTCTAACCATGAAATCTCAGGAATATTATGTCATTATTGTAATGTCGAAATGAATATCTGTTATACTGTTCTTGTTAATTATGTAATATGTCTATGTAACACCAGCTAGGGATTTACATACAATACCTTTTTCACAGTACCGCCCAACATTAACAGCTGAACACTGACAAACAGCTTGGGTGCCTGCATTTATACAGCTCCCTCCATTTTTGCAGGGGTTATTACTCTCACAAACAGTCTCACTCTCCTCACATCTGTTGCCATGGTAACCATCAGCACAGGAACATACGAATTTGGTACCATCGTCATGGCAACTGCCACCATTCTGGCAGGGATCTGGGTCACAGTGACTGATTCTATCCTCACATGAACTGCCTGTGAAATCTGATGAAAAAAAACAAATACAAACTACTTAACCATCTACAAAGGTGATCTTATCATTAATGGTACATCTCCATGTTTTCCTGCCCCAGAAGAAATTTCAGTATCTTGCCGGAGGAGGGGGGTGGGGGGGTTCTTGCTGGTTGCTTCCCGGGCTGATGATGCCATTCTAAAGCTGGGTCCCATCTTAAAGAAAGAGGGAGCAAATATTCTAATTAAGAGTTGCCTACCATAGAAAAGGGAGACAAAATGAAAATGGCAGAGTCGCTTCCTTAAAAATGGATCCATTTACCGTAAACCATTCTCTACATGGCAATGAATTGCTAACACTGTAGGTCCAGAGTATAGGAACAATATCTAAATCTAAACAATCTAAATTGTTTTTATATTTATCATTGAGATCTATTTGATTTCTGTTATTCTCCATAAAAATGCAATATGGCTCCTCAGTAAACACTTGTGAAGAGTAAACACTTCTATAGAGTAAATTTTCAATGAGGACAAAAGTATTTCAATCATCAAATGCTTCTCTTATGTAAAAGTCTTCTGTATGCAGCAGATTTCTAGCAATGTGGGTCACACTAGTTACATGTATATCAAGACTGTAAATAGGCCAAACTAAGGACTATGTTACCTTGGGTGCAATCACAGTGAAATCCGTCTGAGTCTGATGTACAAGTGCCTTGGTTATAGCAGGGTAGACTATAGCAATGGTTCACAGGTTCATCACACAATTGTCCAGTCCAAGAGAAATCACAGCTGAAATATAAATGAAATGTACTTTGAGGACAGTGGCAATATTAACTTCCATATAGCCAAGGTTATCCAAAAGTATCTAAAATAAGCCCGCATATTCATACAAACTGGCAAGTTTGTGTGAATATGCAGGTTAATTTTAGCATTCCTCCAGATCTAACTTGATGCATACAGTGAAGACTCTGGTTAGACTGCACAGACACAAAGACCTAACAATTAAGACTTCATTATTTGCAATGAAAGCTACTGCCAGAGTGTACAGAGGCACTTTTGTCTGAAACTTCACTTTTTCTATATGATGTCAGCCACTTTCTATTTGGAATGATGTAGCTTATTATTCTTCTCATATGTCTCTATGAATGATAAATTTTCGCTTATTTCTGCCCTTCTCTTTTCAAATCACACTCACTTTTAAATATTCTTCAATATGCAGATCTTGGTAAGTAAACTGTTTTTATTTATTTATTTTCTTTTTGTGTTGTCCAGAAAATCAAACAGGAACCTACAGAAATTGTTTCCCTTGGTTAAAATGGTGTGTAACATGGAGATGTTCCCATACACTCTTAAAGGCTCATGTCTCTTCACTATATCAGTCACCCTTGCAGTTTTGCACAATTTTTTCAGTCAATAAAAATGTAAACTCTATACCTGCAGACAAATCCTTGCATGAGATCCAAACAGTTGCCATAAACACATGGTGATGACTGACATGCATCTTCTTCAAGTTCACATATGTCACCATGGAAACCAAGGTCACAGGAACAAGTAAAGTTACTTCCCTTGCTGGTACAAGTACCTCCATTAAGACAGGGGCTACCTAGTCTCTCACAGTGGTTTGTACTGATCTAAATAAATAAAACTAAAATAAAATACAACATATCTGATACTTTTGTTAGTGATTCTGGGGAAATGTAAGAGGATTTTTCTTTGAAAAAATATGGGAGCCCCAGTAGCTCAGTGGGTTAAGCACTGGCCTGCTGATCTAGCAGTCCTAAGGTCAATTCCCAGTGGCAGAAATCTTTTCGATCCTAAATAGGGTTCCATTGCACACAACCTCTCATTATGACCCTTCCATGGTCCTGATATAACTGAAGTACTGTTGAAAAGGATGTAAACTAGCAAGTCATCCATCCACCCATCATTGGAGAAGTGTGAAGAATACATGTAATTATAATGTACATAGTATTATATTTACATGTTTACAATTGCAATAAATTTTGAAAGTTTACAGACTTCTCATTTTAAATACAATACCAAGAATCTGTTGGGCTGATGCAAAGACTCAGATTAGTCTGCACTAGCTGGTAAAGAGGCCTTGTTGTCCTCTCACACAATAAACAGATTCCAATGAATCAACAAAGGAACAATGAAGGTACTGACCAAACACAGAGATACCAATGTTCTTAAGACTCCTTCTTCTGGGCCCAGCTGTTCAAAGCATCATTAACTTAACAAAGTTGTTATTCTAGAATTTGCCAGGTCCTTTAGTACACATTATTCAAGTGAGCAAATAGTTTTTGCTGAAAGACCTGTGAAGAGCTTTTACACTGCAAAAGATCCGCATGTTTTTTTATCAACTAGATGGCCGCGGCCAGCATATCGAGACCGTTGGTGCTTTGACAGTAGTGAAAATGCTAAGCATAAGATGGCAACAGCTTTAGCAGTTGCAACCTGAAGTCTCTGCTTGGGTGATATGGTTACACCCTGTCTTCATAACTACTTATCACACATTCAAGGTAAGAATCTGTCATGTGGTAACAGAGATATTAGCACTCAAAAATGTTAAAACAGTGACACAGCATTATGAGAGGGGACCTGGAGTGGCAAGGTGCATGCACTGATGGAGTTTCAATGTTCTGAGGCCTATGAAAAGGGAGATATGGGGCTGCAGACAAAAACTAAATATGTGGTACTTTTTTGTGAAAGAAGGTCACAGTGACCTAGTTTTGTTGTAGGTGACCTGGAATGGTAGGTGCATGCACTGATGAAGTTTAAATGTTCTGGGGCCAATGAAAAGAGAGATATGGGGCTGACCTCGAAAACTAAAGATGTGGTACTTTTTCGTGAAAGTAGGTCACAGCAACCTATTTTTGTTGGAGGTGACCTGGAGTGGTAAGGTGCATGCACTGATGGAGTTTCAATGTTCTGCGGCCTATGAAAAGGGAAATATGGGGCTGCAGACGGAAACTAAATATGTGGTACTTTTTCGTGAAAGTAGGTCACAGTGACCTAGTTTTGTTGTAGGTGACCTTGAGTGGAAAGGTGCATGCACTGATGAATTTTCAATGTTCTGGGGCCAATGATAAGAAAGATATGGGGCTGACCTCGAAAACTAAATATGTGGTACTTTTTCGTGAAAATAGGTCACAGCGACCTAGTTTTGTTTGAGGTGACCTAGAGTGGTAAGGTGCATGCACTGATGGAGTTTCAATGTTCTGCGGCCTATGAAAAGGGAGATATGGGGCTGCAGACGAAAACTAAATATGTGGCACTTTTTCGTGAAAGTAGGTCACAGTGGTCTAGTTTTCTGGGAGCCAATTAGCATTTTAGCGGGGCATATTGTGATGAAGTTTCAAAGTCCTAGGGTCTGTCAAACTCAAGATATGGCTGTAAACAGATGGACGGACAGACGGATGGATGGATGCACCAACACCAAATGGGCAACTATATCTCGCTGACTGCAAGTGGGCTCGATAAATGTGGCAGTATCTTCCTTTCAATAAACTTGAAAATGTAATGTGTCATGAACAAAAGCCATTGTTGATTTTGAAAAACAGAACTCTGACACACACCTTCTAGGCTTGGCTTATAACACTGGGCTTTTAAAACATCACTGGGTATTGTTGGAAACAGCATGAATTCTACAACTACTTTAAAGACAGAAACACCTTAAGCTGAATGGGTACACTCTCTGGGAATGCAACCCTTCTTTCATTTTTGCTTTTCTGATTGAAAGGGAATCAATTTTTAAAGGAAAGAATTGGCTCCCCAAGAAGCAAATTCCCATTTTACAAAGACTTTGTCATGCAGTGGTGTTTTACCTGACAATTATATCCAGAAAACCCCTCCCCACACTGACAGGTATAGTAGTTCTCATGGTCTACACAGGTCCCATTATTTCTGCAAGGCTCAGACTCACAGTCATTGGTAGGTATATCACATTTATCACCTGAAATATAAATAGAACATTGGTAACTGGAAAGAACAGCTTTTGGCAATACACAAGAATTGGTGGGATAGGTATGTAGGGAGTGATGACAATTCTTAAAACAAAAATTCTTGTCTTTCAACATAGTAACATTTGTTGAAACTGCCTCACTAGGGCATATAACATATCCCCCCTACCCCTCCAAACTCCTACCATCCTTCCAATTCTGTCAAATAAAGTATATACAATGATGTCAATTAAATATATAGACAACATATGAAATTCTGTCAAATAAAGCAAGTACAATGGTGTCAAATATTATTTATACACCATGACTGTATCATAAACTGTGATAAATCTCCCTTGATTTTGCCCTTCTTAGCACTGATTCCCATCAAACTTTCAAATCTCACCTATTTTTCCTATGTATTTCTTGTTTAGTCTTCCTTAAAATGTAAAGTGGATGTTCTTGCATAAAAATATCAAATGAAAGGTTTTAATTCTGCTTAGATTAGCTCTGAAAATTTAAGTGTTGTGACAGTCCTACTAATTTTATAGACAGAATGATGGAGGACTTGTGATTTTCTGAACCCAGAACCATTAGAGCAGCAGGTCAGCTCTTAACCCTCTGAGCTACTTGTGCTCCTATATTTCTTTTATTAAATCTCACCAACAACTCATCAAATTGCAAATTGTAATCTAGAGGTCATAGCATGCATATAAACAATTAGCTCTACAATATTTCCATGGTGTTACTGATATCCCAGACCTTTAGCGGGTATAAATTTTACATCTAATGCTTCTGCCATCATCTATGCTTGCATTCACATACCCGATCTGATAGACACAGATTAAGGGTTTTAGCTCACCAGAGTCAAAAGCTCTAAGGGACTTATAGAATAGGCAGGCTGTGCCATCCACCAGTTCATTGGCTGTTTGTCATCACTTTCAAATGTTTTCACCTCTGAAGCTGCAGGGCCAGTTCTAAAGAAATTTCATATGTGGCCTCCAGGTTTCACAAGAATGAAACTATAAGCCAATGATCTTGGTCACATGACCAACATGGCTGCCATGTCCATATATGGTAAAAACCTTAAAAAATCTTCTTCTCCAGAACCAAAAGTCAAATTGTAGCAAAAAATTTACTCACCAGTCCAGCCTGACTTGCAGTAACACCTATAGTCCTCATCATTGTCCAAACATTCCACTGTATTCTCTGGGTGACAAGGACTGGAACCACAGTAGTCAAACAGTCTGTCTTCACATAGTAGTCCAGAATACCCTGAAATATTTCATGAGAGCATCTACAAATGAAATACAAAATCATAACAGCCTGACTGTATGTTCAGCTTCATGCTTTAAATAAACTACAATTATGAGGAGCCTTGATCTGGCATGTACAATTTCCATAATATGAGCAGCGACGCGAGAAAACCAACTATGTGGTTGTGCGCCCAGCGCAGACTCAGATCAGCCTGGGCATCCACCCAGGCTGATCAGACTCTTCGCTAAGGGCTTAAAGGGTAGCTAAGGGTCTAAGCTACCGCCATGCGGACAGGGAAGACTCTGATCAGACTGGGCGGATGCCCAGGCTGATCTGAGTCTGCGCTGGGTGCACAACCACATTGTTGGTTTTGTCGTGTCGCGGCTCATATATTTCAGAGTAATAAGCTTCAACTGACAGTGTCAGTATAAAAACATCAACCATAGCTACTGTCAATTACAGCAATTTTTAGGTGAAGTTACTGAAGAGTAAATAAAGGACTGTGTTTACTATTATCTATTACCATCAGATAACTATAACTGTGCTGGGCCACATAGCTCAATTGGTAGGGCACCTGACTCATAAGTCAGAGGTCCTGGGTTCGAAACCCGGTCTAGCCACAGTTGTCAGTTACTGGCGAAAGTATGTACACTTAGTACTGGTTAACCTCTTAGGAGGTCTAAGCCTGCCCAGGAATAGTGTGGTTAGGTTAAGCACCATAGACGTTAAGCATCAAAGCAATCAATCAATAACTATAACTGTATTTAATAATAACTGAATTTACTTTGATAGGGAGAAAAGTTATAAACTTAACATTATTGGGTAAGTTTGGTGGTACTAAAGTATCAATCCTTATGTTTACTGTCTTTATCTGAAGTGGTGATAAACACTGAATTGTGATGAATATGAAAATCTGCATAAAATGCTGAACATACAATATATCAACATCTCTTCCCAAAACTTTAGCAGATGTCTTCTTTATGCTGGTTTTCACAAGTTAGGCTCCCAAAATGCCTGACTTGTTGATGTTAACAAGAGCTCCGCTGAGCGGGGCAATATACGCCCGATGGGGCTTAAAGTTGGAAAGAAAACAAGAGATGACAGAATTTTGTCGGAGCTTAAATCTTCAATAATAAGGCAGATATAAAACTACAAAACAAATGAAGCTAATATGAAATTCCTAGACAAAAATTAGAAAGGGGCATAATTCCATCATAAATGGAAGTTCGGTTATGGTTCTTTTTCTCTTCATATCGTCTGATATTTGTACAAACTTACGTGAAGAAATCTTAAACAGTTTTCAAGATATGGAGCAGACACAAAGCTAATATGAAATTACTATATGAAAAATACAAAGGTGTATAATTCCGTCAAAATTGAAAGTAGGGTTATGATCCTTTTTCTCTGCACATTGTCTGATGATGCGTCATATTTGTATAAACTTTTATGATGAAATCTTATACGGTTTTCGAGATATGGGGCAGAAAAATAATGTTACCTTTTGACCTTTGACCTCTAAATGTGACCTTGACCTTTGTCGAACATTGTTGGAAAACAAGTTCTGCATGATGCCTCTATAAGGTGAACATTTGACTCAAGTTTCGAAACACAAATTTGGTGTGGACACAAATTTAATACAAAATTACAATACTAGAAATACAAAGGGGCGTAATTTTATTAAAAATGAAAGTAAGGTTATGTTTCTTTTTCTCAGCACATCGTTCGATGGTGCTTTATATGTATACAAACTTTCATGAAGAAATCTTAAACAGTTTTCGAGATATGGAGCGGACACAAGCTTAAATATAATTACTATAAGAAAAATACAAAGGGAAATAATTCCATCAAAACTGAAAGTAGGGTAATGGTTCTTTTTCCCTGCATATTGTCTGATGATGCTTTATATTTGTACAAAATTTCATGAAGAAATCTTAGACGGTTTTCGAGATATGGAGCAGACAAGAAGCTTATATAAAATTACCTTCGAAAAATACAAAGGGAAATAATTCCATCAAAACTGAAAGTAGGGTAATGGTTCTTTTTCTCTGTACATTGTCTGATAGTGCTTTTTATTTGTACAATTTTTCATGAAGAAATCTTAGTTGGTTTTCGAGATATGGAGCAGACACGAAGTTTATATAAAATTACCTTCAAAAAATACAAAGGGAAATAATTCCGTCAAAACTGAAAGTAGGGTAATGGTTCTTTTTCTCTGCACATCGTCTGATTGTGCTTTATATTTGTACATACTTTCATGAAGAAATCTTAAACAGTTTTCTAAATATGGAGCAGACACGAAATGTTACCTTTTGACCTTTGACCTCTAAGTGTGACCTTGACCTTTGTCGGACATCCTTGAAATATGCGTTCTGCACATCGTCTTGTTAAGGAAAACATTTGACCCAAGTTTCAAAAAAATCTTTCAGGGGGTTGAGGAGATATGGAGTGGACACGAAAAGTTTACGGACAGACAGACAGACAGAAGGAAGGACGGACAGAGGCCACGACATAATAGGACCCGTCTTCAACGGGCGTATAATAAAAAGGAGTTATAAAAGAAAAGATCAGAGTAATTTATCACTGAAGATGATTGAAATCAACTGTAACTACCTGATGGACAAGAACAGTTAAAGCCACTAGCCAAGTCTTGACACCTTCCTTCATGTCTACAGGGCTGTGAGGAACACCCATCGATATCAGTTTTACATAGAGGGCCTTCATACCCTGGCTGTAAAAATAAATAGAACGTATTGTTACTCTGGAATTTTAATGCGATGGCAACCGTATCTGAGTTATGTTAGGCCTACACAGGATACTGGTGAGAAAATGACAATACCGTAATGACCCTACATATTCGTACAGACAGGTCTGAGCAAACAATGTAGACCCAGATCAAACTGCTCCAATAGGAGCAGTTTGATCAGAGTCTATATTGTTTGCCATTCACTTAGCATCATTTTGTTGCATTAATGTGTGTAAAACCTACTTTCTAAGAATTTTCCAACAATAATTTTCTTACTTTTGGGTGTCCAAAATTTTAGGGTAATTATGGAAAGTATAATTACAGCTGTAGAATAGGAAATTTTGTGAGTCTTGGACGGACACATAGCACCAAGTGCGTGCAACAATGGTTACGTACCACTGAGCCACTTAGGGAACGTCGTTAGGAGAATTGAACTGAACTGAACTGAAATTTTGTGAAAACATTACCTACCAATGCAGTCAATCACAAACAACAAATCTAACCCGTTATTGGTAAAAAATTTGAATTGGCTAGAAGATGTCTTGTTATCATCTGCTAAAGCACAAAACTAAAAATAACTTTTTGTCTCCCTCACAGCAGAAGTTAAGGTAGAGCCTCACCTTACAGATGCAATCAAAATGTCCACTGTTACCGACAGCTATACACAGACCATCATTATCACAGGGAGAGGAGGAACATGGGTCTGTAGCTGTCTCACAATACTTTCCTCCATAATCTGTTTTGTAATGAAAAGTATAAGCTTAATATTCTGACCATGCACATGAAGGATACATAATTTTACAGTATGTTGCTTTTTAAAAGTATACATCTTGAAATTATTCACAATTTTTGTCTTCACAAATACACCTTGTTACACTTTACAAGGTTTGCCAGATCATTGTGCAAGCTTACTTCCATAATTATTAGAAATATTTGAACATCTCAACTACTGGTGTAATGGATTGCTCCAACTTTGAAACTGAAAATTAAGTTCTAAAACACAAAGTTTGTACCTGAGTTGCACCAAACACTTTAAATTTTTATGGGTCAGAGACCATAAAATTAGGCTGTATTTGTTTCCCTCAAACAAAGAAAGAGCTACCATATTCATTTGATAATGACCTGTGTTTTTTCCCTGCCTCCAAAACTATCCAAAACTCTAGATCCATCTTATAAGACAGATCAAGATCTTTGGGATTCTTTCAGAAGGTAAAATCCCACTTTATAGCAGAATTTACACAAAGACTGATTTAGACGACATTTCTTGTAATAAGGAGAAAAACCCTGTTGTACGCATTGCCAAATAATTACAGTATGGAAATGTTCCTAAATACAGAAAAGTGCCTAAGTGAACAGTCAGAGCTCTAGATAAGAGGGAGTATTTGGTGATAATTAGAGATAATTTTTGTTAATTCTGCATAAAAACATATGTTGTGACCCCTCATCTGAACCGTCTCGATGAGTCACAACATATGGTTTCGATGAGAAATGGAAAAAATTATCCTTAATTATCATCAAATACTCCCTCTTATCTAGAGCTCTGACAGTGTAGACCTAGATCAGGCCCCAAGGTTATAAAACTGTTTTCATGCTCAACTCAGCTGAGCATGAAGTTTTCCCTGCTGATAAATATGAATTTGCCAACTAATGTTGGCATTTTCCTATTCATAAGCAGAGAAAATGCCATACTCAGCTAAACTGAGCAAGAAAAGTACTGTACTTATCAGTAATTTGCTATTTATTAGCAAGTAAAATTTCATGCTCAGCTGAGTTGAGCATGAGAAAAGTTTTATAGCCTTGGGGCCAGGCTGCTCCTTAAGAGCATATTGATCAGGGACTGCACTCATTGCATTCTGCAAACTTTCTGGCAAACTGACTGAGAGTAAGGCCAACTTAAGATCATTCATTAACTGGTCAAAGCTATTATACTGTACAGTATACTTGCTCCTCATAAATATTTCAAAGAAGCAAAGCTATTAACAAAGCATATGATAATATACTGGTTACAGAACAGCACTGCTGAATAAAAAGCATTGTCATCAGAGCTCCAAATGTGATTTTGTTTTATTTCTCCATGAAAACTGGCCCCGAGGTTATAAAACATTTTCCGTGCTCAACTATGCTGAGCATGAAATTTTCTCTGCTGATAAATATGAAAATGCCAACTAATGTTGGCATTTTCATATTCATAAGCAGAGAAAACTTCATACTCAGCTAAACTAAGCAAGAAAACACTAGGACTTATCAGTAATTTATTAGCAGATGAAATTACATGCTCAGCTGAGTTGACCATGAAAAAAGTTTTATAACCTCGGGGCCAAATGAGCACCGACACAACAAAACCAACAAAGTGGTTGTATGCCCACAGACCAGCCTGGGAATTCACCCAATCTGATCAGATACTTTGCTGTCTGCATGGAGGTAGCTTAAACCCTTACTCTTTAAGTGCTTAGCGAAAAGTCTGATGAGACTGGACAGATGCCGCGGCTGATCCGAGTCTGTGCTGGGTGCACAGCCACTTTGTTAGTTTTCTCGTGTCACAGCTCAATTATTATGTTGTAGAATCTCATTAGAATAGGCCATGTCTAACTGAGATAGAATATCCTTTAATGTGGTAGCCAGTTTCCACAAGATTTGAATCTCACAGTTTTTCAGAATGCAACTCAAATTTAATTTCGTCTAAAGATTTAAAACTGGATGAAGTACTCCATCCAATCAAACACTTTAAGAAGAATAACATGATATACATATTTTTATATCTGATTCCTGCAAAAGTGCATTAAACATATGATTTTAAATCTGCTTTACAAGTTAGGAATAAACTTTTGTCAAAGTCTCACTTTACTTTACAAATTCTTATATAAAAATCATCAGCTCAAATTTACTGCAGCTTAGAAGGTTTGCCTGGCTGTCTAATGACTTTCAACCCTAAAGGTTTATCTCATCTGGAGCTCTGATCAAGCAGTAATCATTATAGAGTAAAAGAACAAAAGCAGAACCTAAACACAGACTGAGACACAGAGAATAGTAGTAGAATGGTAGTTCTGTTAGTTCCTTAGTTATCAGAACATAACTGAGCCACGACATGAGAAAACCAACAAAGTGGTTGTGCGCCCAGTGCAGACTCAGCTCAGCCTCGGCATTTGCCCAGTCTGATCGGAGTCTTTGCTGTCTGCATGGCGGTAGCTTAGACCCTTAGCTAACCTTTTAGTGCTTAGCGAAGAGTCTGATCAGACTTGGCAGATGCCCAGGATAATATGAGTCTGCACTGGGCACACAACCACTTTGTTGGTTTTCTCGTGTTGCGGCTCAATTACCTTGTGACCCCTCATTAAAACTGTCTCACAAAGATAGTTCTAATGATAAAAAAAAAGAAACCTATCTAAGAATTATCCTCAAATATTCATCTTATCTGTGCCTTGCCAGTGTACAAAAGGGAAATACACAAGGGCGTAGCTACGTATACGGCAAATTCGCAAGTGCGTATTGAAATTTTGTCAAAATTGACAAAATTTCAAAACGCACCTGTATATTTGCATGCTGAAATTTTATAAATTAGACATGATTTCAATACCAATTACCAAAGTGGCTGAAATACTAGCTTTCCTTTCAAGAAGTAGAGCATAAAACATGGTTGTGCGAATCATGAAATTGCCCCTAGTTATGCCCCTGATACATGTAGCAAAATATCAATGTTCTGTACTTATCCTAAGGAGAGCACCAGAAAAGGGAATTTGGAATGTAAATTGCTTTATAAGTCACTGTGAACAACATATGGTATAGCCTGGTTCTGTCAGAAATAACTCAGGGTTTGTCAAGAAATTATAATGAACTGGGTAAGAATATAAGAGCCGCGACATGAGAAAACCAACAAAGTGGTTGTGTGCCCAGCGCAGACTCAGATCAGCCTGGGCATCTGCCCAGTCTGATCAAAATCTTTGATGTCCGCAAGGAAGTAGCTTAGACCCTTAGCTACCCTTTACGGGCTTAGCAAAGAGTCTGATTGAAGCGGGCAGATGCCCGGGCTGATCTGAGTCTGCGCTTGGTGCACAACCACTTTGTTGGTTTTCTCTTGTCGCGGCTCATAAGTTATATTTTAGGTCTTCTAAGACAGATTTTCAGGTTGTAAAGAGCTATTTCCCTACACTAATGTTTTTGTCTGTCAATGGTCATTGTTTGATCAAATGAAGCCAGTTATCAGGATGTTTTGAAACAATGATCTCATAGTCAGGGAAAGATCAATGTTTTGATGTATCCTAGTAGCTTGCTTCATTTCACGTAATGATGACATTTGCTTTAAACATCAGACATAAGTACCGGTAACTGCTCTTTACAACATTAACAACAGCCTTGTACGACGAAAGATATAACTGATTTTCCTGTCCAGTTTGATATTATTTTCTTTCCAAATACATAATATTAACCTTTTGAATCATGTGACGTATGCGTGTGGTGTGTGTGTGTGTGTTTTGGGGGGGGTTAGGTCCCTAATAACATAAAAAGAAACAGCACTTTCAAACAAACAATAATAATCATACTTGTTGGACAATCACAGTAGAAATTGTTGAGATAATCTTTACATTTGCCCCCATTCAAACAGGTACCCACACTGCAGTCATCAATATTGTTCTCACAGTACACACCCTGGTAGCCTGTCCCCTAAAACATACATTTTCAAGAAAAACCTTTATATCAACTCCCTTTCTACAGGAGCATAAGAAAGAAATCATCTACTATGATCATCTTTAATAACATGTATTCAGATAATGCAATGATTTCTACATGGGCTTTTACGGCTACAAATTTGGACAAGTCCCATTATATTATCCGGGTATATTTGGCAAAACCTGACTGCAAACCCAAATCCAGCTATTAAGCTTTCATGGGCTGTCAGAAGCATATATGAGCCATGACATGAGAAAACCAATAAAGTGGTTGTGCACCTAGCACAGACTCTGATCAGCCTGGGAATCCGCCCAGTCTGATCTGAGTCTTCGCTGTCCCCATGGAGGTAGCTTAGACCCTTAGCTACCCTATAAGCACTTAGCAAAGACTCTGTTCAGACTGGGCAGATGCCCAGGTTGATCTGAGTCAGCACTGGGCGCACAACTACTTTGTTGGTTTGGGTAGATATGTCGAAATGGCTACCCTCAAAGTCAGCCAAAAAGCAAATGACGAAATTTACATCTGCGAAATTAAAAAAAAATGTTTACAATAAGTTATATCATATTGAGAATTCAAAGACTAGAGAGCTAACAGCATATATCCAGATGAAGCAGCTCATTATGAGCCGCCACCCCATCTAGATCTATACTGTTTACAAATTCAACGTTTTTTTCATTTTTGGTGCCTTAAGTGTTAATCCCCTTCACCTTACGCACCATAAAGAAACAATTAAGTGTGATTTATTTCCTAATAACTTAATTCCTTTCTGGATAATACAGCAGGCATGTGATGCTACTTTCATAATGCAAATGGGTAGCTGAATTGCGTAGTTAGTAGCTCAGATTTCTGTATACGGTGGCGAGTTATAAAAGCCCCCTTTTAGCAACATAAAATTCTAAAGTATTTCTAGCACTTATAAGTTGCATGATAGATAAAAGAATGTAGCAGAATATAACTGGTACAGCCTCTTGACTCTATAAATGTATATTAAAGAATATATTTTCATCAGGAAATTTCCTTCTTCATTCAAGTCTCATAAGAACACTGAAAGTCAAAAAATATATTTTCCGTAAGTTATAAACTGCATCTTATTAGAAAATGATATGTGTCACACCTTATTCTGAAATTCTCTCAAATGGAAATTTCCTGATATGTATTTTTGTTTTCTATTTCTAGCATGTGATGTTATTATACTAAGTCAGAAAATTCAGATACATTACTAATGCAAATTATATATGGCAGATAGTGAATAGAGCAGAGTATCATCATATAAGCAACATGAACATTTTGGTGCATATTCAAACCTTTAGCTGTTTCATTGCAATATCTTCCTGTATACTGGAAATCCTAAAATTCGAAAGATTTCTTATTTATTCAAGATTCCTTCATCAAAATACTGTAAAGTGCCTAAATTTTGGGACACCTAAAAATAATTAATTTTCCATTTGTCCCAAATGGAAAATTAATTAATTTTAGGTGTCCCAATATTTAGGCATATTAAATTAGTTATGATTAAAATTTTCAAAAATAAAACTCTGGTGGCACAATTTACCATACTGACCTTAAATAATGGGACAGAAATGACAGCATACTCTTTGATCAGACTAGACAAGCACTGTTTTTCATTTTGCAAGGATCCCAGCAGGCACATGACGTTAAAATAACGTCGAACTGATGTCGATGCGACGTAATGACGTCGCATTGACGTCAGTGCGACGTTATTTCGACGTCATGTGCCTGCTGGGATGTTGATCAACAGCCCAGAAGACATTATTCACAGCCTTTAGAGTTACAAACCAGGCACTCACTAGAATGCTTCTAATAAATAGAGGATCTTACACGAGCGGTTATTTCATAGGAAATGACCACTAGTGTAAGATTCTGTTTATCATAATCCTTTAAAATGGGATTTTAACGCATTCCAACTCAACATTATTTCAATAAGTAAGCACATTGTTGAATTGGATGTTGTAAATGACATTAGATGTACGTGCCAAAGTGTTATTACATGTGTGGTCATACGATTTTTATGACACGACGTTATCCACTGAATAACAGCGATGTCATATGATAAACAGTATTTTAAAAGTGAGAAAAATGCCTACATCTCTTAGTTGACAATGGTACAATCATGATGACGTGCATTAGACCATATTATACAAACTATAATATTGGAAGATCTTTATGCAACTTTGCCAAGTCAGTGCAATTTTATTTGTAGAAAGAGAGGGGGCTTTTACTATAGCAGGGGTGTTTATTACAATCAAAGTGTCCAAATACCTATGGTCATGGAAGTTTTAATTTTGAACATAGATCAATTTAATCATTCCATACCTATTGACGTTTGAGCTTTAATCCTATGAGAAAGGGAGAAACAAGCTACAAATAACTAGAAAGATACAGAATTCCCTCTCCATACAGAAAATTTCTGCCAAATTGCAAGAGTCTACAAACTATGAGGGAATAAGCTATATGAATAACAAATTCTTAATGCGTTTCAAAAGCCCTTACAAAGCCAAAGGCAAAAATAAAATATTAAACTATGTAAATGTTGTCTGAATTCTATAATAGAATGATTGAAGCTCTAGGAGATATCAAACTTACTGTGCAGTTGCAGACATATGATCCTACAAGGTCAACACATTCTCCATTCTGGCAGAGATGACCTTGACAGTCGTCAATGTTCTCACTACAGCTATAACATAACATATAACATACATTTAACTGATATTAAACAATCATAGCAAACTGATAATAATAGTTAAATTCTCATTATCTGGAAGTCAAAGTCCATCTCAAACTACTGAATTCTCACAGTAAATTTTCTGGTCCGAGAAAATTTACTTTGAGATACCAGTAGTTTGAGATAACAGGAAGTATGTTAAGAAAAATAGAAAGTGTGTCTACACTATATTCATTTATATATGTGGGAACTTCCGAGATATCAGTGACTGAGATATCATGAGTCAACTGTACATACTTTTTACTGACAGGAAGTACATAAACTCTGAAAGATTCAGTATCAGATATTTATATTCTTTTACATTGCTACTGTAGGTATTTAAATCATGGTTATGCATTGAATCACACCAGAGCAAAGCTCTCTTTCACAAATTAATGCCTGGTAGTTCCCAAAGGTCCATTTCCATTATACAGAGGGTGTCAGATTTGATTTTAATCACCCTATTAATCCTAATAAAGCCCCTGCTCTAATAAATGCCAACTGCTTTTTTTTTTTTACAAAAATATAGTTATATGAGCCGCGACGCGAGAAAACCAACAATGTGGTTGTGCGCCCAGCGCAGACTCAGATCAGCCTGAGCATCCGCCCAGTCTGATCAGTCTTTGCTGCCCGCATGAAGGTAGCTTGGACCCTTAGCTACCCTTTAAACGCTTAGGGAAGACTGCTCAGACTAGGTGTATGCCCAGGCTGATCTGAGTGCGCTGGGCGCACAACCACATTGTTGGTTTTCACGCGTCGTGGCTCATATTAACTTGTATGAATTCCTGTCTGCTTCTCTGGATGAGGTAGCTCTTTGAAACTGGGTCTACTCTTAGAGCAAATTCTTTCCTTTGAAGATTAACTCCTCATTCTACCCCCCCCCCCTCCTTCCACCACCACCACCCACACAACCAACCCACCCCTCCCACTGAGAAGGGAGGCAAAAAAATAGTAGAGTTGCAAACCCATTCACCATAATACTGTTTATTAGAGGTATTTTGGCAGTGGCTGATTTACTGAACTTTAGAATCTCCTGTATTTAGTGCAAACAGTAGATAATCAGATCAGACTGCACATTCTGTGGCAGCTGACTTTTGTCTTTAATGTATACATATGCCCCTTTTATGGGACACTAGGCACTGATTGGTTTATAAAGTTGCTTTATGGTGAAAAAAAAAGCACTTAGCAGAATCTCTTTTCTTCATCTCAGTTATTTCTTCTTCTCTTTATATGTTTGTCTTTATTTGATGTATTTGCAATCCCTAGACATTAAACTGCGCAGAGTAAAGATCTATTCTCTTTCCGGTGTAAAACACATAAATTTGCACTCGCAGAAATGTAACAATACAGATACAGAAAATAATCTTACTTCAAACCAGTGAAGCCATTATAGCAGGCACATAAGAATGTGTGCAATCCCTAGACACTAAACTGCACAGTGTAAAGATCTATTCTCTTTCCGGTGTAAAACACATAAATTTGCACTCGCAGAAATGTAACAATATAGTTACAGAAAATAATCTTACTTCAACCCAGTGAAGCCATTATAGCAGGCACATGTGAATGTGTGACCATCTGACACACAATCTCCGTAGAGACAGGGATCAAGGTCACAAGGGCTAACCACCTGCTCACACTGAGAACCTGTGAATCCTGCAAAGAAATTAAAGAAAAACAATTTCAGCGCAAATTATTATGCAAAATGAAAAGTTTACATTTCCACTTAAAATACTACAAGTGAAAACAGCTGAATCTGCAAACAGTGTAGATCCAGAAAAGGTGGCTCATAATGAGCCACCTCGTCTCTATCTACACTTTTTGCCCTCCAGTCTTTGAAATCTCAATAAGATATAGTTTGGATGAAAGATTTTTAAAAAATTTTGTGGAGGTAAATTTTGTCATCTGCATTTTCAGTGCTTAAAGAATTAAATGGACAGTAAGAGTTTAATAGCAAAATAGAGTAACAGTTTGGCAACATGAGGCTGAAGACTAAATATCCCAACTCAATTCCATTCAATGAATTCAATTAGTTATATGTATTTAAAATTCAGACATCTTTAACATCTTCATAGCAGTCAGGTATGAGATCTCTTTTGTATCATGCACATCAGGTATGGCTGCCATATAAATTTAACTTGGATAGTAAGGAGGGTTTGAATAATAGCTGACTCACTTTGTAAAAGCATGGCTACTACTGAATGTGGTTTTTTGTTTCAACAGAAAAAAACAGAATCTTCACCAATGGCTCTTTTCAAAGATTTCATATAAAGTGACCACAGCTGTAAGATTCTGTGCATCATATGGCTGTTTTAATTGGATTTCACTGCTTTCAAAGCTAACATTATTTCAGTTGAAAACATAACCTTGTCACAGACAGCATCATGATATTACATGACATTAAACCATGTGTTATTAAATGTGTGGTCATGCAATGTTTATGACATGACATAAGCTGCTGAATAACAGTGATGACATATGAGCTGCGACACAAGAAAACCAACAATGTGGTTGCAAGCCCAGCGCAGACTCAGATTAGCCTGGGCATTTGCCCAGTCTGATCAGCCATTTTGCTGAGCGCTTAAAGGGTAGCTAAGAGTCTAAGCTACTTCCATGCAGACAGCGAAGACTGTGATCAGACTGGGCAAAGGGTCTAAGCTACCTCCATGCGGACAGCAAAGACTCTGATCAGACTGGGCGAATGCCCAGGCTGATCTAAGTCTGCACTGGGTGCACAACCACATTGTTTTTTTTTTTTTGTGTCCCAGCTCATATGATTGTTGATGGTTGCAAGCCCAGCGGAGACTCAGATCAGCCTGGGCATTTGCCCATCAGCCTGGGCATTTGCCCAGTCTGATCAGACATTTTGCTGAGCACTTACAGGGTAGCTAAGGGTCTAAGCTACCTCCATGCAGACAGCGAAGACTCTGATCAGACTGGGCAAAGGGTCTAAGCTACCTCCATGCGGGCAGCAAAGACTGATCAGACTGGGCGAATGCCCAGGCTGATCTAAGTCTGCACTGGGTGCACAACCACATTGTTGTTTTTTTTTGTGTCCCAGCTCATATGATAAACTTGTTTTTCAATATATTCAGATAGGCATTACACCCCTTACAACTTACGTCATCAACAATTGACTTATTCTTGAAATTACACCATTTCGTATGGTCCAGTATTCCAAATTTTACTTTTAATCTTGTACATTTCAAAGTCTCCAAAAGGCAACTTGGGGCACCAAATATGTTAATAAAAGGACAATCCCACTGCAAGTAAGGCAGCTTACGACATTATGTAGAGTCTGAAAGACTCTGACCAAATATGTTTTACCTTATGTTGTAATATATTTAGTCAATGTGCTTGTGAATTTTACAACACTTCAGGAAGGTCAATTTCATTGCAAGTTATTGTCCTTTTCTAAATATCTAAATGCATTTGGTGCATGCAATCTTTCCTCCAACAGTTACAAGCATAAAGAGGTTTGTAGGTATTCCAAATAGATAAGTGTACACATACGTCTTCTTTAATCAATTTGTGACCTGCAAAATGACACAGGTTGTGTCCCTTGTATAACTCACCTTCAGAGCAGTTACAATAGAAACTGTCCAGTATATTTTCACACAGCCCTCTTCCATGGCATGGATTACTGTCACATGGCTCTATCTCATTATCACACTGCCGACCTAATAAAAAGATAGGTAACATTGAAGGTGCATAGATCCACCACCATTGTTTTGGCTCTCATTTTTAAAAGGGAGATTGATTGATTTGTTGCTTTACATCCACGGGAAACAGCTATGGTCATGTCGGGACGGTCAGTTATCCTAACCACACTATTCCTGGGCAGGCTCAGACCTCCTAAGCGGTTAACCAGTACAAAGTGCACATATTTTCAACAGAAAAGTATTGACTTCCCTGATCAATGTATCCCTCTTCCAATTGAGGCTACTCCTAAATGAAAGAATTTGCTCTCAGACAGAGCAAATTCTTTCATTTAAGAGTAGCTTCCTGTGAAATGGGACAAAAATCTCCAAATCAGAATGATCTCCCTTGGAGGTATATTTATACACCTAAATTGCATAATAAAATACTATATGAGCCGTGACACGACAAAACCAACAAAGTGGTATGTGTGCCCAGCTAAGACTCAGATCAGCCTGGGCATAAGCCTTTGCTGTCCGCATGGAGCTAACTTAGACTCTTACCTACCCTTTAAGCACACAGCCAAGACTCTGATCAGACTGAGCAGCTGCCCAGGCTGATCAGAGTGAACATGCCATTTTGTTGCTTTTGTCGTGTCACGGCTCATATGGCAAAAAGGTGGCTAAAAGTATCTGTGAACAAAGAAGACCCCAACCAGTCTGTGAATCAGTGCAGCCTAGCTACAGCCCTGACTTTGTGCCTGTAGATTTCTCAGGGCCCATGCATGGTGTGTGCAAATACCAAAAGCTCTGATCAGACTGTATTGCTGTGCATGCTATCCTACAACTTAGCTGTTTGCATATGTGTTTAGTCTACTTCACGTGTGTTACAACTCATGTTTGTTATGGCATGCGACAACCATGAAAACTAAATCAGGGTTCGAGGTTATAATCTCAAATTCAAACTAAAGCACACTGATTGGCTGCTTCCGAGCATGTGCTCGGAAGCAGCCAATCAGTGTGCTTTATTTTGAGTTTGAGAATGTACTCAAGTTTTATAACCTCCGGGCCAGTCTGCTTTTTCATACAATCTCATCAGCCTTGAGTATCCATGAAAAACTGATCAGCTCCTGAAGAGTCTGTATTGTGAAAAGCAAACACTGAACAGTTTGTGAATATTTGCAGGCTGATCAGAATCTTGCCTTCGGTTCTTTCTGGCATTAGGCAACTCAAACAGGTAGCCAATATCTATCTTATGAAATTCAGAATATGATATGAAATTCTGCTGTGTACTACTGCAGGTGTCAAGCTCATCGTTGAAGCTGTTGCCATAGTTACTTAGTGTGCTAGTACCATTATGTCCTTCAAGTCAAGCATACCTGTATACTGACTTCCGCACTCACTGATGAAGGTCTTACCATAGTTGCTACAAGTGCCACCATGGAGAACGGGGAAACACTTACCTTTATATTGACTGTCACACTCACATATGAAGCTGTTACTGTAGCCAATTTACTTAGGTGTCACCATACTTGTACACTCACATACAAAGCTGTTGTCAAAGTTACTACAGGTGCCACTATGGTAACAGGCATCACACTTACCTGTATACTGAATGTCACACTCACATATGCAGCTGTTACCATATTTATTGCTGGTTTCATCATGGCAACAGAGGTCACACTTACTTGTAAACTGACTGTCAACACTCACATATGAAGCTGTCACCGCAGCTACTGCAGGTGCCATCACGGAGACAGGGGTTATCTGTATACTGACTCACACTCACATATGTAGCTGAAACTATAGAGGAGCCTGCATGGTAACAGGGGTCACACTTACCTGTGTACTGACTGTTACACTCACATATGAAGCTGTTACCATAGTTGCTGCAGGTGCCACCATGAAGACAGGAGTCAGATTTGCAATGATCTACTTCTGAAAATAGTAACAATATCTAAATCTAATTGGACTATTACCAGTCTAACCAAATATATAATACCAGAATATTCAATAAACAAAATCTATTACAGCAAAAGAAGTGTCATTATAAAGATATTCTACTGTATAATAGGGTTAAAGGGCACAGTCTGAGCAAAATGCACTGAAGATTTATACATTTGTCGATGGTGGCATGTGAATTTGCATATACTAAACATTCACTGCCCTGAACAGAGAATTATTATATATCTGTATGTATCCGAAGTCTCTTATAGGCAAAAACCCAATCTGTTAATTCATGTATAGCTCAAAGTCATCTTACAAATCTTATTACAAAAAACTTTTAACCTTACTCAAATTAAGATTTAATGAATTTGCAGCATGACAACTTAGGACTTTGCTAGCTATACCACTGCCTACACAGACTGTGCAGTGGCTGAGTCTTCGAGACCATTTGAATGCAATGTGAAGCCCTTGTTTTCATGAACAAGAGCTGTCGCCTGACAGCATAGCTCACCTGAATAAGTGCTTGCCCATGACACAGTTGCTATGGTGGTGTGGACTGCTAGGCATAAAACTTCAAACAAGCATGTCCATAATGACAACACATTTATAAACAAACTCTATCTCAGAAATAAGTCTTAAAATAAAATAAAAATAAAAAAAAATCCACATGAAATTTCAAAGTCCATGACCTTGAGGACAAAGAACTTAGGGGTAGAGGGGTAAGGGGTGGGGTGTGTGTGTGTGGGGGGGGGGGGGGGGGGGGGGCTAGGATGTATCAAAACCTTGAACCATTATCCAATATCAGTCCAAGTATTAGTATCAACTGAGTCCATTGTGGCCCTGTGAAATTATGTCTTATAAATACTATAACTTTAACCAAAATCTTGTAGACAAAATTCAAAGCTGATAACCTTGACTTCAAGGTCATCCAGGGGGGTAAGTATATAGTGTTTTGTAAAAACTCAAAAGTGTCTAACATCAGTTCAAGTGTAAACTAAATCTCTGTCAAGCATTATGGATCAGTATGCAATTAGAACACTTTAATAAAGACCAAATTTCCTAAGTCCCTGACCTTGACATCAAGGTCACTGAGCAGGGTTGGGGTATAACTATGTAAAAGTTTATACTAATATATAACTACAGTTCAAATATAAAAAGAATTCATCTATGGGTTCAGGAGATATTTGTCTTTAAAAAACTTTAATCAAAACATCCAATCAATAAAAGGACAATTTTCTAAGTCCATGACCTTGACATCAAGGTCACTGAGGGGGGTGGGGGTAGTACCTTGGAAAACTTTGAACCAATATCTAACGATAGTGCAAGTATCAAAGGAATCCATCCATGGGTTAAGTAGATATTGGGCTTTATAAAACTTTAACCAAAACATCCAGTCAAAAAAAACTCCCAATTTTCTAAGTCCATGACCGTGACATCAAGGTCACAAAGTGGGGTGGGGGTGGTACCCTGTTAAACTTTGGACCAATATCTAACTACAGTGCAAGTATCAAAAGAATCCATCCATGGGTTAGGGAGATATAGGTCTTTAAAAAACTTTAACCAAAACATCCAATCCGGACGCGGACGCGGACGCTGACGCAGACGAGGATGCGGACGCCGACGCCAAGGTGACAACAATAGCTCTTCCTGAACTTTCGTTCAGGCGAGCTAAAAAAGGAAAACAATACCGTGTATTTGTCATCAGCTCAATTCATCTACAGAGTAGTGAAAGCTAGATAAAGATACCTACCTATACATAATTCTGATGAATCAGCACCCTCTGTCATAGTAACATTATTACCCAGGCAAGGTACACAAGCCACCACCCCAGGGCTCTCAGAGTAGTGGCCTAGGGGACACAATCTACAGGGAGGTAGCCCAGTAGAGCTATAGGACCCTGGTGAACATGGTGCTGGAAAATACATGGATACTCAGTGCACCAGATAAGCAGGGGTTACAAGGATAGTTTTGAGATAATTTCCCATATTTCTCCATAAAAACATATGTTGTGACCCTCCATTAGAAATGTCTCAATGACACAATTCTAATGATGGGTCATAACATGTTTTTATTGCGAAATAAGAAAAATTATCCACCTTATCTGGAGCTCTGCAGATACCTGTCTAATGTAAATCCATATGCACATAAAAGCAAATTTGAAACAGACAAATATTCCAGTTTCTAAGATTTTTATTGTTGTTGATTTTTTTTTTTTTTTTTGCATTAAATCTAACTACAACATGCATACTTTTATTTTAACATGGATACTTCTTTCTAGTTTTAGTCAGTAAAGTGCTGACCATTTTAATGAACCAATCAAAGCCTGTTACAATGTTACAAACTTGTGTACTTGAGAATGAATCTAGCATAATTTATCTTATGTCCATAAAAATATAATGTAGCCCCTCAGTCAGTTTTTGTCAGAGTAACACCACTTTTTTATAGAAAGGCAGGTAACAAACTGATAGGCCACCTTATGAAGAAATATACGATGGGGATGAAAACAAGCTCAGACTCACATATCCTATTGACCTACCCTGACAATCATTTACTGAGCTGGCTCCTACTTGTGCTGTACTTGTCCCCCCTGGACATGCTTCACAGTATGTTGATCCTTTAGAGGGCTGGTACTGTCCCCTGGGACACTTGGTACAAGGATACACTCTAGTGGCTGAGAACTCTCCTTCCTCACATAAAGCTGCAAACAAACGTGAGACATGAGCTTTTAACAAAAGTTATATTCAGATTAATTGAACTGATGAATAGTGGTCACTTTAGTCCAAGATATGATTTCATTAGGTACATAACATCACACAGCAATAAGAGTGAATAGCATATGGGACTAAATTTCAAAGGAACTGAAGGCAAATGAGCATTAAATGCGCCTTAAATTCCTTTGAAGTTGAACCTCAATGGCAGCCATGATAATCCACAGTTATATCCACAACACCATTATAACCAGTTGTGTTATAAAGACCGGGCCCATCTGTGCCAGTATAATATTCTTGGAACCTTGTTCTACTATAAATATCAAGGCTTTGCTAATTTGTGAATTTACCTGCAATATAAGCCTCTATGTTACATGTTATTGGTATTGCCCTTATTTCTGTTCTGAACAAGTTCCAATTTACAACAAATTCCACTGCATATAATATGATAAACCATAGCCATAATTCTTGCTCCTGATATGGATATTCCGTACTCTGACAGCTTTTCAGCAGACATATTTGTAGCCCTATATTTACCGGAATGGTTCCATAAAAACTGCTAAGATTTGACATTTATTATGGAAAAAACAAGATAAGCAGTCGTTCTGGACTGTGTCTGTATTTTCAGTATAATTTCAGTATAATTACCTAAACATTGTGACTGGTTCTTGGAGTAGTTGCTCACAGTTGAAGTTCCTGGCAGACAGTCAAGACAACCAGTCAGTTCTAGACTGTCTCTGTATTTCCCAACAGGACACACCTCACAGATAGCAGTATGAGCCTGGGTACCAGCTGGACAAGGCCCTGAGAAATTAGAATATTGACAGGTGATAGATATTTGCACCAATTTACATTCTCATGTTAAAAAGTCACATTTTCTGTTCTTTCATCCTACTTTTGATAACACACATGTCCTGATGATGGGTATATAATAGGTACTACTGTATGATGAATTTAGTCCCAAATAACAGTGACACAGAAATAAGCCTAATTCTAATGCACTTACAAATATAACGCGACATCTCATTGGATAACGTCAAAATTTTGCGACAGTATATTCTGCGATATACTGTCGCAAACCTGACGTCATTTAGTAAATCATCCCAATAATCAAACCAAAATCTATTAAACTTTATACATACCATAATAATGAAACTGACCAATCAAAGCTGTAGTTAAAAAGATTGGTTGATTGTAGTTCTAGGATATGTTTTCATATTTCTCCCAGAAAAAAAAAACCATGCTGTGCTAAAATACAAGGGTTGATCCAGAAGTAATGTCACTGTGCCCATTGCGCGCTTATTCATCGTAACATTATTATGAAAAGTATATCAAGCTACACTGTAATTCAGTTCTGATTAACAGAAGAAATATACAATTGGAATCTTTTTCCATTCCAATTATATAGAAGTTCAAAGTATGTCATCAATGCCACCGCGCCGCACGTTAAAATAACGTTAATTACATGAACATAATTTTCAAAAGCAATCACAAATTAAAATCAAACTAACGCGCAAAATCATATGAAAATTTGATATGATGATGAAACAGCTTTCTGCTGCCCATTGTTGAAAGTTTAACATTGTCAGTGCAGTTTGAAGTTCTCTAGTTAGTGCTAATGTTTGTTACTGCCGAGTGAAAAATGTTGAATACTGACAAACGCGTCAGCGGATATACACGCGGTTTTGCCACAAATTAGGAATATCACCATTAGAAACTCTGGAACTGTTTAGGTAGACATATTGTGATATACCAGTGATTATGAGGCTTATGTAAAGGTGCATTCACAGCTGTTAAGGTGCAGATGATTCGCTAGGGGATCATTTGAAAACCGTAAGGCCTTTATGTGCAATGTCAGACAATAATGTCACTCTTATTTGGACCCCATATATGAAGATTGATGTCCTGCAATTCGAATGTTGTGTAAATTCTTGAACACAGGCTGCGGGGCTTTTCAAATAATATTGACAGATGAGATAAGCATGGTTGAGCAGACATTAGTGCGATACTGGAACAATGAATATGCAACTTGGGACATGACACAATATTGAAACTTTGTCTGGAATGTCAACAACGTCATTGACGTGCGGCGCGTGTCGTTACCATGCCTTCTATCAATCCCTATATCTTGATTATTGTGCACCATATTTTTATGGTATTTTCAGGCCATAATGCAAATAGATTAAGATACTTGTATACGAAATTTTGTTGCTCTCTTTTTACTGTACACGATTTTATAGTTGCAGTGACATTACTTCTGGATCAACCCTCATAGCTACCATAATTATCCTACATACTGAACACTTTATTTTTACAAAGTTATATTATGACCAAAAGATGCAGATGGAATGGCAAACAGCTAAGACCCTGAAAGGAGCAGTCTGATCTGGGTTTGCATAGACCTGCCTGTCCTAATACATGTACTTAGAAATTTTTACATTAGTTTAGAATTTGCAGAAAAAAAACATACAACTTACAACATTTTTCAGCACCCCCTGTAGAATTATCAAGGATCATGTAGTCTGAACAGCCAACAGATTGTGAGATAACTGGGTTGGGTAGTGTTGTTCCTGCACAGTCACCAGAGAGTTCCATGACCTTCACCTCGTTAATGTTAAATGCAGGGCACCAGGGGGCAGATTCAACAGTGGCCCTCACTTCTAACAGAAGAGACATGAAGATCTGGAAGAAACAAACATTTACAGGTAAATAATCATGAACTACCTAACTATCTTACATGCTAAGTCTAATTAAGTGATATAAAGTCTTGTTTAATTCAACCCTTGTTGAAGATTTTCAAATCTCACAAGATATTATTATGAAAAAATCAATTGATGTGCAAAGCTATAAAGGGACCTAAAAAGTTGGGATACACTACATTTGAATTACCAAAGGTAGAAGTGTGATACGGATATATTTTGTGATAATAAATGGTATGGTTCTATTAAAGTTAATGAACCATATAAAATCACTCCAAGCAAACTGCAAATAACTCCATGTGAAAATTTTTAAGATATTTTGCTACCATAAATATGGCATTCTGATTTGTGCATATAAAAAGCTGAAGGCATCTATTACTGAAACATTCAATTTTGGATCATCAGTCAGCATTACCCCCATTTTAAATCTATGCAATTAACATAATTTATGTAATTCATGCAAATAAGTTAAAATTTAAATTTGATTCTCCTGACAATCACATGACCAAATTTCAATATGAAAACAGTTTAGCAAACCTTAGCATGTCTACAATTAGACCTACATATAACCAAGATAAAGCATCTATCAAAATGTGTGTGAAATTTTCACTTCTGCATATAATATGATATGCAAATTATCTGGTTTTAAGATAATTTGGTACACCTTCACTAAAATACAGTGTCCTTCACTTTAAAATTGTGTTTTACTTATGTTTGCATCTTGAATGGTTGGAAAGTTACACAAATTTTACTCCTAACTTACATGTAGGGGACCTTTTGTTGCACTGGTCATCTGTTTCATATACACTACCAGTACTCAAAATATTTAAAGGAGCAGTTGGTATTTTCCCATAGACATTACTACAATATATAGCCAGTTCAACGGTTCATAAATTTGACAGCCAGTGGCTGAGAATTTCCCATTCTTTTGCAGCATTTTGAAGAAGGATCGAAGTTTCTGACAACAAGTAATTCAATGAAACTGATGCCCTAGTCATTTCAGTGGAATAAAAGTTGGCAATTTTCGAATTTTCTGAATCTGAGGCATTTTTCTAGAAGTCCATAAAATCTAAGAAACTTGAGTTAAAAGTAATGCTTTCAAATGGGTAAACTTGTAAGACATTCAGTTGCATAAACAAAATGGTCGTTTTCAATAGTGGTTGAAATTTTCATGATTTTCATCAGTTTGAAAAATTACAAGTTTTTCCCCAAATTCCATTTTTTTTTTACAAAAATCAGTCCATGGACATGGGCAGGATAGATATTGGATCAAAATTTGTGCTGTCAGTAACTTCGATCCTTTTCTAGAAATTGGCAAATTGATTAGAAATTCTAAGTCTTCTTCGATTGAAAGTAAATGACTCTCAAAGTGGGGATAGGTTGGACTGTCGTCTATGGAAAAATCATTAGATGCTCCTTTAAATATTTTGAGTAGTGTATAACTGACAGAAACTATCTGGCAATTATCTGCCAATATTTCTCTAGAGTGACTGAATTTTTTAGGGGCATGTGTGTCCCCTTGACAAACATAGTATGGGACATGTTAGCTGTCTGGATACACTATCATGTTTTTCTGCCATTTTCTGAAAAAATGACAATTTTTATGACTTCCTGTATGCTTTCCATGATGACATAGCCCTTCTCAAAGGGATCAAGTCTGAACGGAAGAATTTGCTTCTATGGAAGCAAATTCTTTCCTTTAGGAGTTTGACCCTGGCAAAAATGAAAATGGCAGAGTTGTTTCCCCTGAAAGTGTACCCATCTTAAAGCAAAACAGCACAAAAATGAGCTTTTGTGGACCAGGAAATGGTTCGATACAAAAATGAGCCATGACACGAGAAAACCAACAAAGTGGTATGTGTGCCCAGCGAAGACTCAGATCAGCCTGGGCATCTACCCAGTCTGATCAAAGTCTTTGCTGTCAGCATGTAGATAGCTTAGACCCTTGGCTACCCTTAAAGCACACAGCGAAAACTCTGATCAGGCTGGGTGGATGCCCAGGCTGATCTGAGTCTGTGCTTGGTGCGCATGCCACTTTGTTGGTTTTGTTGTGCCGCGGCTCAAATAACAACTTACTGAGCCGTCATGCCTAACAACAGTAACTTTGGCAATAGTCACAGAAACAATGTCACTCTGTAAGCTTGTCATCAATGTCTGTGAGAGGCTTTCACTCCAGTTACAATCCTCCTTACTGGCTGTGTCAGCAACAAATGTCCAATTTACACTGTATGTCCAGATAGGACATCTGCTAACACCTGGTCAGGAATAAATGTAAGGAGTATTACTTCCATAATAAAAACTGGAATAACAGTGAAAATGGTATCTAGATGTTTTTTTAATTTTTGATAAAAGCAATAACTGTTGTAATATGGTCACTTCAATCAAGAAATCTGTCTTCTTTCACTGGATTAACTTTTTATAATAGCAGTTCAAGTTCTTGAAATTCTTGACAATATCTTCTTTATCTTCTCATCACTGCAGAAATAGAGGATCTTACATGAGTGCTCATGTATTATTGAATTTATTAAACGAGTTGGGGAAAAAGATAAGATGCGAGGCTATGCCGAGCATCTTATCGGTTTCCCCAACGAGTTTAATAAATTCAATAATACAGGAGCACGAATGCAAGATTCTATTTATCATATGACACTAAAATTGCATTTTATTAGCAAATTTTGCATTAAAACGTCACAATTCCTCCATTAGAAAACACGACGTTTTTATGGACGTCAACGTATAACGTTACAATGTAATTTGCATATTTAATCCACCAGTGGATTATCGTTTTTAATGCATGGCTTTATTACACTCTCAATTGCGACGTCATATGAAAAACATTTATATTATTCAGACCCAACTGAGCAATGTCTCACTTGAGTTGCTATCAAAGAAAGCAATTACTGCTTAACTAAAAATATTTTCTTCAGCAAACATCTGAATCTCAATATCCCATCTATTGTTTACTTTTACATCAAAGTTACCGTGACATGCATTTTTGAAAACAGTCAGAAACAATAATGAAGCCACTCACTGAACTCTGGCAGTCCAGTCCTATCAATACTTATTGTTTCAAAAAAAAAAAATCTCTAGGACACAGCCAACAACAAAATAAGGCTTTTCACACCAGCCATCTATAGAGCTAAACAATATAAATTCCATTGTAATTTTTCCTATGATTTTCCTGAGGGATTAGGTGCATGGGAATTTAGACCAATTACCATACCTTCTGGGACACAGTCAGGAACAAATCTTGATGGCTGCCAGTCCATCCTGTCATAACAGACATACTCTGGGTGTGGTTGTACTATAAACTGAGCACCCTTCCCACATTCCACAGAGCAGATAGTCTTCTCTTGACCAGAGGAGGTAAACTTCACTTTACAGGTCTTCTCTCCCAGCAGAGGGTCTGGCAATGTCCACTGAGGACAACCAGTAGCTGAAAATATAGGACTTTCAGGTGTACACATAGGCATCCACCTCTAAGCAAAACCAGTATGACTTGGAAAGATCCACCTCATTTCCCACGGGGTTCCTACAAGGAAAGAATCTGGTTCCATAGAGGATCAAAGTCTTTCCTTTAAGAGCTACCTCATAGTAAAGATTCAAGCACTTCCACTTTTTTAAAAAGACAGTAAAACTTATCTTCGAAGTGTATCCATTCAGCTTTATGATAACAAGAGCTGTCGCCTGACAGCATAGCTCGCCTGAATTGGTGCTGGACTGCTATGCATATAACTTCAGGCAAGCATGTCCATAATGACAACACATTTATAAACAAAAGCTATCTGAGAAACAAGTATTAAAATAAAATTAAAATAAAAAAATTCACATGAAATTTCAAAGTCCATGAGCTAGCTGTCAAAGAACTGAGGAAGGGGGGGGGGGGATGTATCAAAACCCTGAACCATTATCTAACATCAGCCCAAGTATTAGTATCAACTGAGTCCATCATAGCACTGTGAAATTATATCTTCATAAATATAAATCTTTAACTAATATCTTTAAGACAAACTTCTAAGTCGATGACCTTGACTTTAAGGTCATCCAATGGGGTAAGTATATAGTGTTTTGTAAAAACTCAAAAAAGTGTCTAACATCAGTTCATGTGTAAACTATATCTCTGCCAAGCATTATGAATCAGTATGCAATTAGAAAACTTTAATAAAGACAAAAATTTCCTAAGTCCCTGACCTTGACATCAAGGTCACTGAGCCAGGTTGGGGTAGTACTCAGTAAAACTTTGAACTAATATCTAACTACAGTGCAAATATCAAAAGAATTCATTCATGGGTTCAGGAGATATGGGTCTTTAAAAAACTTTAACCAAACATCCAATCAATAAAAAGACAATTTTCTAAGTCCATGACCTTGACATCAAGGTCACTGAGCGGGGTTGGGGTAGTACCTTGGAAAACTTTAGACCAATATCTAACTACAGTGCAAGTATCAAAGGAATCCATTCATGGGTTAAGGAGATATTGGGTTTTAAAAAACTTTAACCAAAACATCCAGTCCAAAAAAACTCAAATTTTCTAAGTCCATGACCTTGACATCAAGGTCACTGAGTGGGGTGGGGGTGGTACCCTGTTAAACTTTGGACCAATATCTAACTACAGTGCAAGTATCAAAAGAATCCATCCATGGGTTAAGGAGATATAGGTCTTTAAAAAACTTTAACCAAAACATCCAATCCGGACGCGGACACTGACGCGGACGCTGACGCCGACGCCAAGGTGACAACAATAGCTCTTCCTGAACTTTCGTTCAGGCGAGCTAAAAAGGAGTCCAGAATGCAGTTACTGATATTTTATTAATTACTGTAATCACTGATAACAATTCTACAAATTTTATAATTTCATTTATATTTCTGAGACCAAAGTCTATCACATTTACCGTTTATTCTGTAATGGGATCTTCCAGTTTACAAAAAAAGTATGGGTTCTCTTCCATGTATCCGTCCACCATTTTTACAAAGGGGAATAACTATAATGACTATCTGTTTACTTCCCTGGATGTCATAGCCCTTTCAAAATGGAACCTACTCTTAAAAAAAAAAACGAGACAATTTGCTCCTATGGTAGCAAATTCTTTTCTTTGGCAAAAATGAAACTGGCAGAGTTGCTTCCCCTGAAAATGTACCCATGCACCTTTATAATATATAAAAGTTGTATGGCATAAGCTTTCCTTTTCTTTCACTGACAATAATTCTGTGTAATGTGGTGTCTCACCTGTCTATGCATTTTCACACAACAGAGCTAAACCAGAAAACTTGACTCGCAGTTTACGCCACCAGCGACAACAACGGGAAAGTAATATTTGTGTCTTGCTTCTGCAATGCAGGTGAGGCAAAAACTGATATAAACTTACGCTGTATTATCACTATAAAGTTGCAAGTAGCAGTGTTGCCATTATGATCTTCAACTGTCATGGTAACGTTGATGTTCTCAAGGACCTTGACCTTTGACCCTTCTGTTGGTAGGTATGTTACTGTGGCAACATCTGAAGGGTCTTCTACAAAGCTGAGCATCTGATAGGAGATACTTGCAGTGGTTTCAAGTGTGTCAGTGTCTATGTACACAACAGCACTGGAGCAGTTCAGCTTTGGTGGGATTGTATCTGATGAGAGAATGAAAATGATAATACAATTTTGCAGGGGGGTAAATAAACACATATGAGCCGCGACACGACAAAACCAACAATGTGGTTGTGCGCCCAGTGAAGACTCAAATCAGCCTGGGTAACAGCCCAGTTTGACCAGACTCTTCGTTAAGTGCTCAAAGTGTAGCTAAGGGTCTAAGCTACATTCATGTGGACAGCGAAGACTCTGATCAGACTGGGCGGATGCCCAGGCTGATCTGAGTCTGCGCTGGGCGCACAACCACATTGTTGGTTTTGTCGTGTCGCGGCTCATATGATATGAGGAAAGAGCATGCAAACAAAATCTTTGGATATACATGCCTCCAGGTATGGAAGGTCTGATAATCTGTAGTTTTATTGCTCATTAAGTAGCATCTGCCTGGCCCCGCATGAAAAGGAACTTTAAAACTTCAGTAAATACTAAAACCAACTAAGGACTATTCCAGACTAGGTGGGTCCAAATTTTATTCAGAGGTACCACCAAGGACTTTTAATTGCTTTGCACTAACAGATGATCTTATTTTGTAACTTTTTAACCCTCTACCACCAAAACTTTAGTAAGTTTCCTGTCCTGTCCTGTCCCAAGACAGGACGCAAACTTTTTCCTGGAAAAGCCATAACAAAAACACAGACATCAGATTCATCACTTCATTTTTCAGTTCTCTATGATTCACAGCTTGTTTTTTCTGATAGGGGTCTACACTGTTTGCCATTCCGTCTGCATCTTTTGGACACATCACTGCAAAATGAATCCAAACTGTTCTATTTTTAGGAAAATTACAGTAATTATTTTATGTATTTAAATTTTTACAGTATATACAGGAGTGGTGGTAGTGTAGTGGTTCACACACTACGGGTGAATCACAGTATTATGGCCACATGGGTTGCACTTAGAGGTGAAAAATGAACTTTTCAGAATTATTATGAAAACATGTATTTTCTAATGTTTAGTACCTCTAGTTTATATAACTACCAGGGTTTGTTCCTGGGAAGTCGATCAATATATATTTTTCAGCTTTTTGTGCCACTGGGTAAAAACGGTTACGGACTCTACAAGTGATGTATAACAAACCAGAAAAATTGCAATAAGCCTATAACAATGAACAAAAAATATTTTAAACATGACAAGAAGCTTGAAGTTATTGAACAAGTGACTTTTTGTTGAAATCATAAATCTTAGAATATGAACTAAAAGAAGATACATTATCATACTCATAAAGACATAAATTTGATCGCTTAACATTTGCTGTTCTTTTATAAATTTCAAATTAGAAATAAATCAAGATCTATTTAAGCAACATTCTAGAGTCCTTCTCACCAACAGAAGAGAAATATTTGTCCATATAGATTTGAGGATATTTTTTTTTTACAAAATATCATTGTTAACAGGCTGGTTACGGACTCTACAATACTATACTAAATATATAATTTTGTGAAATACCACCAATATATGCATTTTATTAGCATGACTCATGTGTAATTCTTGAATTTATAACTGAGATCATTCCAGAGCAAAAAAAAAAAGGCATAAAATGTTTGGTTTTAAGTTTGACAGGTATTCTTAATTCATGAGTTGTCAAATATACAGCTTTCGATTAAAGCATAAAAACATCAAGCCATTAATAGCTTAATGTAGATGGTTTTAGAATAGGATTTGTTGAGTTTTTACAACATCTTGAGGGTTTTCTATAACTGATGCAGAGAGGAGGAAAAATCAATTTTGTCTTCATTCCTTAAAAAGGACAGGTTACGGACCCTACAATCACTACACTTGTTAAAATAATAGAACAATGCAAATTCTGAAACTCAGTTTTCATTCAGAAGCTCTTAGTTACAGGAGATTCAAACAGTTATTCTCTGGAAGCACCATTTTTACCCCTAAAACCGACTTAAAAGTTGAAATGTTGCATAAAAAATAGCTTTCATCATTTTCTCTGGATCTGAATATCGTGAACAAGTGATAAAGTCAGTGCATCATTTGTCTGTATGGCCCCTTTTAGGATTAAACTTCCCTGCTTAATAACAAAATGCCATTATCTGTCATTGCCATAACCATGGCTCATAGCCAAGTGTCTGCATGCTCAAAGGCAATTCTAGTTTAATTATGGCCCGCCCCAAGCCCCATTGTTTATTTCAATTTCACAGAATGAGCGTTATAAATTGAAGACTACATTTGTTAGTTTAATTGATGTCAAATATCGTTTAAAACACAATGGTGATGCAAGGCAATCTAATGTATCCATCAATAACATCACTACTGAGAGTCACCTTACAAAGAATTTTATGATCTACATGTATCTAGTAAGAAGACTCCAGGAGTCTTATCAGAAAGTATGACTTATGGATAATTTGCATATGTTGACTTTTATAGATGACTGATTTGTCTTCAACATAAAGAGTATATATTCTAGTATGGAAGCAATCAAAACTACAGCATACCTGACAACAGCAACTTGGACTCAAACAAAATAATATGCAAAGTCATAAAACATTGATTTGTAGTGTCCGTAACCACTCTGAGGCTATGTAACTGTTTACTATTTTTTCAGGCATGACTTAAGGCATGCAGTGGGAATACCATTAGGTAGTTTAACAATTTTCATTGAAAGGTAATGCTACCATTAATGTCCATATTTACTCTCAGGAATCTGAAAAAAAAGTCACTGCATATAAAACACATCTTTAATATCAATACATACTACAATATAGTGCATAAGAATTATCGACAGTCTTTGATGCTCAGAGTATTACTTTATGATGTAATACAACTGAATCTACCAGAAAATATTTGTTTTCTGGAAGTGAAGCTTGCTAAGTCTTAAAAGCAAGGAATATGTTTATATAATCATAAAGGTTACGGACACTACATAAAATTGGTTCTCAATTCAGTTTCCAAAACCTTAACCTTCCTTCAGAACTACAACTCCAACTAGAACTACCGAATTTCTCACCATATCCTTCGGTAGAAACAGACTTGCTTGATATGTATTTTTCAAAACTCCTGTGAGTTCTTTTACATGAGGAAAATGAAACAGATTCACTAATTATTTACCAACATTTACTCAGTTAATGTGCAGTACAGGTTATGTAGCATCACATGATTTAATCATTTTGATAAGGTTCAATATCAGTCAGAGTCACTGACATGAATATTTTATAGCTAAAAGCCAAAACAGCTGCAATATTTCACTTTAAATGAAGGTATGCATTTTCGGGTTACGGACCCTACATGTTTTTCGTAGTGTCCGTAACCACATATCTTATGATAGAGAAGATGTTATAAAAATGTAATTAAAATTGTTGTTGTTCTTAACTTTTTGAATGCAACTACAGATGAGAAAGTTCATTTCACTGCAAAAAAAACTTTCAAAAGCGAAAATAAATTGCCTGGTTACGGACACTACCAGATTTTTCAGTAGGCATTTCTTTGACTTCACTGTGCTGTCATTTCTAAGGCTGATCAGAATTGTCAGAAATCCTTACTTCTACAAACTGGACAATCTCATGGCCACTTGGTAGAAGGAAATTATGTAGAATTGATTAAGATTTTCTATGATTTTTATGAGTATAACAAGAGCCTGTGTTGTGAAAACCTCAATTGTATAACGAAGTACTACTTCCACAACTTCGGTGATATCTTGAGCAATATTTGACAGAAAATCAAAATGTACATACCAAAAAATTTTCAAAAGAATTTTCTACGTGATTTAATGCCAACATCTATTGGTTTCTTACTGCATTGCACAGAAATATTTCATCAAAAAATAGTAATTTTTAAAGTGCAACCCATAACGGTGAAAAAAGGCCACTTTTATGGTGCTTCAAGAGCTGGTAAAAATTTAATAGTGGTGTCTGCAATTTCTTGTTTTGGCTACAGGTAGTACAATCACAGATGTACATTTCAGATACAAAGTTTTAAATGTGCAGCCATTTCTGGGTTTTGTATGCTGATATAACATGCTGCAGTTGGAAAAAGCCACAATACTGTGATTCACCCGTAGATTACCAATCCAGAGGTCACAGGTTCTATTCCCCACCCCTCCTGTTTTTCAGACCAAGGTCCTATCTCAGTATGACCAATGTGTTGGTGGGATGTTAAACATGTGTTCCCTCATTCACTCATTCCAGTGTATACATGTACCTCTTATAACAATTTCAATGTAACAATATGCCTGAAGTCCTGCCTGATCTGTAGCTGTCACCATTATGGTTGTGTCCTGAAACAGAATTGCAAAAATAGTAATGAATAAGTGCATTTGAGCTGTGACATGAGAAAACCAACAAAGTGGTTGTGCACCAAGCGCAAACTCAGATCAGCCTGAGCATCAGCCAAATCAGACTCTTCTCCAAGCACTTATAGCATAGCTAAGGGTCTAAGCTACCTCCATGTGGACAGTGAAGACTCTGATCAGACTGGGTGGACACCCAGGCTAATCTGAGTCTGTGCTGGGCAGACAAGCACTTTGTTGGTTTTCTCGTGTCACGGTTCATTTAAGCTTTATCTCCTCATCCTATTGTAGACTAGCTATAAGATTAGTTGTCAACAAACCTAATTATGTAAAGACTGTCTCCTTTTTGTCCTTTTGGTGTATTTGCCATACAAGTTAATCACACTATGAACAGAGGCAGACAATTCCGCGAACAAAACCTTGACTAAGAAAGGAAGCTTTTTCTCACTTTGATCTTTTATTGCAAGTTAGTAAAACCATTTCAACTCCATTTTATGTACAGACTTATTCATTATACCTATACCTGGCTAGTTTCGAATATTTTTAGGAAGGGCCTGACCCAAAACAAAGGGACAAAATCATGTGATCCTATAATTAAGATTTGTAAATACTTGATTAGTAGCTTGTGTCTAATGTTGTCTGCAAACTATCAGTTGATTCACATAGATGGTTCCAGAGATAAAGACTGATTTTAGAGTTATATGCACTGGAGGCCATGGACCTCAATCACCTGTTATCATATTTTCCTTTCGCCAACCAATGGAGGCAGCATGTTATAGGTTAATCCAGCTCCAGACCTAATTTATTTCAGAAACAAAGTGAAAATTGCAACTTGTTTGTAGGTATTTTCCAGAGCTGGGCTAGTTATTGATCTCTTCAGAGGAGAAGTGCAATTTTAAGTGTGAAGTGACAACAACAATGGAGCAAGATTAGTCTGTCGGCTCTCACAGCACTCTGCTCAGATTGCAACAAACACCTCAGACCTTGATCTGCTCAGATTGCAACAAACACCTCAGACCTTGATCTGCTCAGATTGCAGCAAACACCTCAGACCTTGATCTGCTCAGATTGCAACAAACACCTCAGACCTTGATCTGCTCAGATTGCAGCAAACACCTCAGACCTTGATCTGCTCAGATTGCAACAAACACCTCAGACCTTGATCTGCTCAGATTGCAACAAACACCTCAGACCTTGATCTGCTCAGATTGCAACAAACACCTCAGACCTTGATCTGCTCCTAAGGGTCAACACTGTGTGCTCAAAAAAGGCTTTTGTCCGAAAGGAGCTGTCTGATCCGGGTCTACACTGTTAAATGAGCCGCGACGCGAGAAAACCAACAATGTGGTTGTGCACCCAGTGCAGACTCAGATCAGCCTGGGCATCCGACAATTTTGACCAGACTCTTCATTAAGTTCTCAAAGGGTCTAAGGCTAAGGGTCTAAGCTACCTCCATGGGGACAGCGAAGACTCTGATCAGACTGGGCGGATGCCCAGTCTGATCTGAGTCTGCAGTGGGCGCACAACCACATTGTTGGTTTTGTCATGTCACGGCTCAAATATTCCATCTAAATCTTGTGGATGCATTACTGCATGTAAAACCAAACTGATTCATTTTGCAGTCATGGCACTTATTTCAGGTGGCCAAATCATTATGATTTTTTACAGTAACTACCATTCTCTTACCTCTGAGACAAGATATGGGTTCTGGAAATCTCTAGGAGTTACACTGATAACTGGCTCCAATCCTGAATTATCTGTAGCTGATGGCAAGCTGATATTCACCAAACTTGGTACACTGATTTCATCAACCAGGTATGGACTGCTTGGACAGTCCACAAATGCTGGTGGCTCCACATCTAAAATATATAATTGTTAGACATTTAAGCAATTTGGGAAAATAAAAATAAGTGGCTTCAAATTGCCTGAATTTGTTTCCTTTAACAACTACAGCATTTTGCTGAGATTCACAGCCAGTTATCATACAAGGTTATTCTCATGTTTAATACATGTATATCTGAGAGCTCTTTGTACATGACGTTAAATAAAGTTTCTACAGAATGGCAAACAAATGGCAAAATGGCTGACAGTTTCCACAAAGCTGGCTGTCAAAAAGTTCATGTTAAGCTAGTAATGAGTCTAAGAAGAACTGTGCAAAATGCTATTCACTTGACGAGCTCACTGACACAGCTTTCAGTACCAATTTAAACTTCTAATTTAAACCTTCTTTCCCAAAAAATAAACCAGTGCCAGCCTGTGAGTGAAGAGTCATCTGAAATCATGCTCAAATTGACTCCATACGATGTTTGGACAATGCAGGGCATATAATGTGATTGTCACTGCTTCAGATTTCCTAAATCAAACAAAGTGCACTTATCAAATTGCTCCTTAACATATGAGCCGCGACACGACAAAACCAACAAAGTGGTTGTGCACCCAGCGCAGACTAAAATTGGCCTGGGCATCCGCCCAGTCCGATCAGACTCTTTGCTGAGCACTTAACGGGTAGCTAAGGGTCTCAGCTACGTCCATGCAGCCAGCGAAAACTCTGATCAGACTGGGCGGATGCCCAGGCTGATCTGAGGCTGCGCTGGGCGCACAACCACATTGTTGGTTTTCTCGTGTCGCGGCTCATATATGGATATACTGCCAAATTTTCCTGCCAGTTTTACAAAGAGAAACAACCTTCCAAAAAGAGGCCTACTTTTAGAGACGTTTTGAGAGTTGACCCCTATGGAGAAAAGGAGGAATAAAAGAAAGAGTAGCTTCCCCTGACAGTGTACCCACACACCTACAGTTTTTCATATTCAACATACCGACACATGTTGGTGCTGTACTGTTCCACACTAGTTTCTGTACGCCACCACTAAAAGTAGTACCCTGGGTTACAGAGCGTTTCTTTCTGGATTTACCTGAGGTGAAAACAAATATGTGTAAAGTAGAACTATTTGAACCTGGCCCAGAGGATATAAAACTTGAGTACATTCTCAAATTCAAAATACAGCACACTGATTGGCTGTTTCCGAGCACATGCTCAGAGGCAGCCAATCAGTGTGCTTTATTTTGAGTTTGAGATTATTCTGAAGTTTTATCAAACCCTGTTGCGACATTAAGAGTATCATATTGCCCCTTACTGTCAAAAACATGATGAGTCACCTCATCTGGGTCTTTACTGTCTGACCTCTCGTCTTTGAAATTCTCACTCACTCACTATGATATAAGCTGGAACAAAACATTTTTGAAATATTTTGGACATAAATTTAGTTATCTGCTTTTTCGGCATGTTAAGGGTTAATGAGAACTACAGTATTATATATAGCTCAAGACAAAAATACTGAGGGCAACATTTTGTTTCATCCAAAAATAAGTTGCCAGCTCATTACTATTGTATGACACTTAAATTATGGTACACTGCGAATTGGAAAGTTCTTGCACATGCTATTTTTTGTAAATTTGAAGCAAACGAAATATTAGCTAAATTTAGAGTTCCTGATCCTCATATAAGCATACAAAGATCATTGGAATTTTGTGACAATTTTCAAGAAACTTCACATTTTTCAAAAATAAAACTTATGTGAATACAACCTGATGTACTGTAAAAATAAGATTTATTCAGGTTATAAAATCATACATACACACACAAATATTATGTCAAATACTGGAGATCACAGCACTTTTCTGAGCATTTTCATCATTAAATATGTTGCAAAGTGTAAAAGCATATTATACAATTTAAATAGTATATAGCACATTTTTAAAACAACATTTTTGAACAAATTTTGATAATGTTAAGATGAATACCAAAATAAAATATGAAACATGATATAATGTTACTACAACATGATGCTTTATAACCCATGGATAGCCCATGAAAGCCCTAATGCTTATTTCAAATGGGGTCCATAGTGTGATGGGAACAGTCAAGATTTTGGTACATAGAAACATTAAATATGTTTGACTAAACAGAAATTGAGATCATATAATGGAAGCACATTTGAATTATCACAATTGAATGATTATCTGTGATAATCTTTTTACAGAGCTGCATTGGATCTCATGCACTGAATGGCACCTTCAGATCAGTATACTGACCTTTGAACTGCAGCTCTTCAATGTCATGGTTACAACGAGGTGTATCACAGCAATACACGCAATAAGGTTTATAATAAGTTGAGGAGCACACTCTAACACTGCTGTTCTTCTTCCTCTGACAGGTGGAGCTAGTCTCACATCCTTTGGTTATCAAACTTATGGCTTTATCCTCATAAGTAATTCTTGTTTCACAAACGTCCTGAATGAAATATACCATATCAATCCTATTAAATGCCCCAGGGGTGTTGCATTTTAGGAAAGGTGGGCATTATTTAGGGCCCCAAAATACTAAATCAGCCACAGCCAATGTATTTCTAATAAATACTATTAAGGTGAATGGATAAACTTTCATAGAACAAATTCTACTATTTTCCCTTCTTTGCCACCCTTCTCAAAAGGGACACTGCTTCCAGAAAGGAATTTGCTCTTCTAGGAGCAATGTCTTTCCTCGAACAGTGGACCCCATTCAAGTGAGTGAATGAGTGAGTGAGTGAACTCAGGTGTAACATCCCACCAACAATGAGATCAATATGGAGACGGGAACTCAGTTTAAAGTCTCATCCGAAAGACTAGAGAAGCGGGGGATCGATCTTGCAACCCCTGAATTGGTAGTCCGGAGTATTAACCATTACACTACAGCCGCTCCTGACCCCATTCAAAGGGCTGTGTCCTCCAGAGAAGGAATTCATTTGTTCCCTTTTGTAAAACTGATGGAAAACACAGAGGTTGGCAAGTCAATGTATATGTACCTGTAACATTATTTTTGGTAAAGAGGCAAGGGACGTTTATCAGAGCAGAGGCGTTTGTTAGGATTAATACGGTATCTTAAGGTCTTTTAAAATCATAAAATAGTTTTTGAACTAGAAATGTTTTTCAGAGAAAAACTGATGTCCCCCCACCAGCCAATTCCCCATCCCCTCTAATGAACAAAAAGCCTGAAGAAGTAAAATATCTAGTCAAGTTTGGAGAAAATCCATCCACTGGTTCTAAAGATATCCTACATAGATGACTATGATCTTGAAAATGAGGTCAAGGTCACCAAAATCTAATCACCACTTAAACTTGTCCCAATGATGTATCCATGCAAGATTGGTGAAATTCCATCCACTGGTTCAGGAGATATAGTGGGTACAAGAAATTGTCATGTAAGTCTTCCAGTGACCTTGAAAAATGAGGTCAAGGTCACCAAAATCTAATCAGCTCTTAAACTTGTCCCAATGATGTAGCCCTGCAAGTTTGGTGAAATTCCATCCATTGGTTCAGGAGATATAGTGGGTAAAAGAAATTGTCATCTAAGTCCTCCAGTGACCTTGAAAATGAGGTCAAGGTCACCAAAATCTAATGAGCTCTTAAACTTGCCCCAGTGATATATACTTGCAAGTTTGGAGAAATTCCATTCATTGGTTCAGGCGATATAGAGGGTACAAGAAATTGTCATGTAAGTCCTCCAGCGACCTTGAAAATGATGTCAAGGTCACCAGAATCTAATCAGCTCTTAAACTTGTCCCAATGATGTAGCCCTGCAAGTTTGGTGAAATTCCATCCATTGGTTCAGGAGATATAGTGGGTAAAAGAAATTGTCATGTAAGTCCTCCAGTGACCTTGAAAATGAGGTCAAGGTCACCAAAATCTAATGAGCTCTTAAACTTGCCCTAGTGATGAATACATGCAAGTTTGGAGAAATTCTATTCATTGGTTCAGGAGATATAGTGGGTACAAGAAATTGTCATGTAAGTCCTCCAGTGACCTTGAAAAGGAGGTCAAGGTCACCAAAACCTGATCAGCTACTAAACTTGTCCCAATAATGTATCCATGCAAGTTCCGGGAAATTCCATTCATTGGTTCAGGAGATATAGTGGGTATAAGAAATTGTCCTCTAAGTCCTCCAGTGACCTTGAAAATGAGGTCAAGGTCACCAAATTCTAATAAGCTCTTAAACTTGTCCCAATAATGTATCCATGCAAGTTCAGAGAAATTTCATTCATTGGTTCATTCATTGGTTGAGGTGATATAGAGGGTACAAGATATTGTCATCTAAATCTTCCAGTGACCTTGAAAATGAGGTCAAGGTCACCAAAACCTAATCACCTCTTAAACTTGTGCCAATGATGTATCCATGCCAGTTTGGTTAAATTCCAGCCATTGGTTCAGGAGATATACTGGTTACAAGAAATTATCATATAAGTCCTCCAGTGACCTTAAAAATGAGGTCAAGGTCACCAATATCTAATCAGCTCTTAAACTTGTCCCAATGATGTATCCATGCAAGTTTGGTGAAATTCCATCCATTGGTTCAAGAGATATCGTGCACGCAAGAAATCTGTCACGCCGACGCTGACGCCGACGCCAACGCCCGGGATCCGCACTGAAAACAATATGTCCCCCCTCACCTTTGGTGGGGGGACATAATAATATCCACTATCCTCAAAATATGCAACAAATTAATTCACTGGCAAGGGATTACCAGATTTTCTTCCCCCCCCAGAAAAATGCTAATTCATAGTCAGAAATGTAGTAAGCCCCCATTTACTATGACCCTTTGACTGAAGTTCAGTCAGCCATAAAACTAAGCAACTAAACCATTCAATTAAATATTCCTAACCAGGCACTTTAAGGGGAAGCAACTTTAACAATTTCACTTTTTCCTCCCCTCTAAGTTAGAGCCCACTTCTGAAGGAAATTTTGCTCTTTAAGTTGCAAAGCCTTTCCTGTAAACCTTGACAGTGGTATCACAACAGAATGAATTACTGTAATATACCTTTTGTGACAACTAAATATAATTAATGTTTCATTTGTTCATATGGTAAATTAATTATATTTAGGTATCCAAACATTAATGCACATTACGGCATTATGATATTCTTACCGTTCCTGAAGAACAAGTTTCTACCTCCTTTACGCAGTCTTCATTAGATTTCTGAGCAATACATCTATAACAGCTCATCAAAGGTACTGTAGTAAACTCTGTAGTTGTGCTAGATGTAGTAGTGGTGGTAGAAGTAGATGTTGTTGGGGTAGTTGTCGTGGTAACAGTAGTTGGGGTAGTAGTTGTAGTAACTGTAGTCGGTGTAGTTGTAACTGTAGTAGGGGCAGTAGTTGTGGTTGTTACTGTAGTTGGTGTGGTTGTAACTGTAGTTGGTGTAGTTGTAACTGTAGTTGGGGCTGTGGTTGTGGTAACTGTAGTTGGGGCAGTGGTTGTAACTGTAGTTGGTGTAGTTGTAACTGTAGTTGGTGTGGTTGTAACTGTAGTTGGTGTAGTTGTAACTGTAGTTGGAGTAGTAGACACAGTAGTTGATGTAGTACTAGTAGTAGGTGTAGTAGTAGGAGTGGTGGTAACTGTTGTTGTAGGAGTAGTTGTCGCTGTTGTAGAAGTTGAGGTTGTAGTTGTAGTATCTGTAGTACTAGTACTTGTAGTTGTTGGCAAAGAAGTGGAGATACTTGTGGATGTCTCTGAAATTCCAAAGAATATAATTACCCATAATGTACATATATATTGGGACACCTAAAAATAATGAATTTTCCATTTGGGACAAATGGAAAATTTATTATTTTAGGTGTCCCAATACTTGAGCACATTAGGGTAATATGAAACAAAGATTGTATGATTGGTCTCATACGAAAAAGCACCTTACAGCATATATAAACAGGAATACTTAGATCAGCTAGCAAATCCATATAGGATGGCTATAAGATTAAGAACTGTAAAAGAGCAATACAATACTGGTATGTCATGAAATTTTCAAAATTGACTCCCTGTCTTACAGTCAATTTAAAGCAAAATCCTTCTTCAGCTCCTCTAAAATCATACCCTGATTTGCAAGTGTATCATTCACCTCAAATAAACAGTTAACATCTGCAATTACTTTTGCTTTTTCTCATAAAAACAAATGGTTTCACACTCATTTGAAGCACCACACCCAGGCAATTCTCATAAGAGACCAATGTTCATGTGAAAAGATAGAAAATTTTAAGTACAAAAACATTTCATCTGGAATTACAGTCAACTCTTGATATCTCAAAGTCAAAGAGCATATCAAGCTACCTGGTCCCAGAAAATTTACTCTGAGATAACGGTAGCTTGAGATATCTGGAATTGAAATGTAAAGAAAAATAGGAGTTATGTCTTAACTATATTCTTTGACTGAGAGGTTACTTTGAGATATCAGTGTTGGAGATAACAAGAGTCAATTGTACTTCATATTACCTTGTTTTAAAACACATGTGTGACCCTGACCATCAGCCTCCTGCACATACTCATATCCATCAGTACACGAGTAGCTCATATCAACCACCATGAGTTGACTGTTACCATCCAGAGTAATGGTTGGACACTCTTCTCCTTCCATCCATGCATCTGCCACTAGTTCTGTTGTGTTAAGTAAACACATTAAATAGCTGAAGTCTGGAAATGTCATAATGAAGCCAGCACAAGTGGTTGCATCATCCAAAGTCACGCTGGAACTCTTGGCCAAAAGAGTCACCACTAACTGAAGATCAATCTAGAAAACAAATTCATAGAACATGAGAAAAACGTATCAAACATATGACAAAACTATAATCCTATGTATTAGGAAATCCTAAACAATTGCTGCAATTAAATGTGACTGGGTATACATGTATTTTCAAGGGAAGCAACTCAGCCATTTGTGTTTTTGCCATCCAACTGAATGGGGATCAACTGCTTTAAGAAAGAATTTGCTCCTCCATGAGCAAATTCTTTCCTTCAGCAGTTGACCCCATTTAAATAGCTTTATTACCCGGGGAAGCAAACAGAGGGCACGTAGGCATGATTACATATGAGCCGGGATACCACAAAACCAACAACGTGGTTTTGCGCCCAGCGCAGACTCAGATCAGCCTGGGCATCCGCCCAGTCTGATCAGAATCTTCACTGTCCGCATGGAGGTAGATTAGTCCCTTAGCTATCCTTTAAGCGCCTAACTAAGCATCTGATCAGACTGGGTGGATGCCCAGGCTGATCTGAGTCTGCGCTGGGCGCACAACCATTTTGTTGGTTTTCTCGTGTTGCGAATCATATGTTGTAAACCTGAACAATACCCACATATTCCTCTGACTACTCAAATGTGTGTGTGCATGTGCATGCAAGCGAGGAATATCTGGTAATTATGCTTAACACTCCAATAAAGTCACAAGGTGTCAGAAATGTCTCATTTCGGTCAATAGTATTTACTGGGTTATCAGACTGAGAAATGTTCTGTTCTAATAAGGACATACTGGATATACTTACAGCAAATGAACAGGCATTATCTGAGATGTCATCTAGAATCCATCTGATCTGAAGATCTTAGCTTGTTTTAATTTGTAGCTACATCATTTACATAACAATTATGACCCAAAATATTGGGCAGGAGTGACTGAGCAAGCAATATACTATAATCCTGATATTATACAGTGTTTTCCCCTTCTAGAAATAGGGTCCACCAAATATGTAAATAAGTCTTGTGGAAGTTTGGTATGTGTTTTTTCCTTCCCAAACAGTCCAAAAATTTAGATCCTTCTTGAAAGATGGATCAAGATTTTTGGGTTGTTCTGGAGGTGAAAAAAATCTGATGGATGATGGTGTAGAGAGAGATGCTTGAAAGCCACCTCACCACACTAAACACCAGCTGCAGTACCATATGAGCCGCGACATGAGAAAACCAACTATGTGGTTGTGCGCCCAGTGCATACTCAGATCAACCTGGCCAACCGCCTAGTCTGGTCAGACTCTTTCCTAAGTGCTCAAAGGCTAGCTTAGGGTCTAAGCTACCTCCATGCGGACAGCGAAGACTCTGATCAGACTGGGCGGATGCCCAGGCTGATCTGAGTCTGCGCTGGGCGCACAACCACATTGTTGGTTTTGTCGTGTCGTGGCTCATATGATATTTGAGATAGCTTATGGTCAACTTACAGAAAATATACCATATAAAACTGAAGAAAATGTCACCATCCAACAGTACTCACCTGATTAGCACTGTGGAACAGCTGCACCTTTGTGAAGCGGATGTGCAAATCTAAATCATGGCATGCCTGCCCCACACTCTGTTGAGCATTCAACTGTAATTCTGAGTCTACCAGCAGCTCTATTAATCTTGCTTTGTATTCTTCTAAACAATGACTGTCAACTATTGTGGCCATCAGAGAGCCATTAAACCAGATATGAGTCTGAGGAACTGTCTTTGCAAAGTCTGTGTGGTCTTTAATCAAGGCTGGGTCAACTGCTTCTAGTGTACATAGTGACAGCCCTGATGTTGTAGACTGAGCTGTGGTCTGTAGTGTACTTGTTGACTCTGATGTAGTTGGTTCAGGAGGTGTTGATGAAGTTGGTTCAGTAGGTATTGCAGTACTTGGTTCAGTAGGTATTGTCACAGAGCTAGAAGAGATAGATGATGATTCTGTTGTAACAGTTGATTCTGAAGAGCTGGACACAGACACTGTTGTTTCTGTAGATGATGTTTCTGATTCTTCTGTAGTTGTTATAGAAGGACTAGTCAACTCATTAGTAACATCAGATGTGAACAAAGTTGAGCTTGTTTGCTCAGATGTATCAGCAGAACTGGTTGAAGTATCTGTCTGTTCATCAGAAGTAGTGGTTGGTGTTTCTGATGTTGACTTGCTTGTTGATGGGGTAGAACTGCTTGAGGCAGGAGAAGTTAGGGTTTCTGATTCAGTTGTATAACTGGATGTCAAGGTGCTGGCTGAGGAAGTCCAAGTACTACTTTCTGATGACAGTGAAGAAGTAAGTTCTAAAGAAGTCACTGATTCAGTTTTAGTTGTATCACTGACACTTGAGGTGCTGACAGATCCAGTGGTTGTTGTGAGTTCAGTGAAGGGTGTAGTTTCTATAGTACTAGACTCTTGAGATTCTGTAGTTTCACTTTCTGTAGGGAATGAAGTAGAGGAACTGGTAATAGATACTGATTCTGAGATTGTAGACTCTGATGCCTTTGGAGTAGTTGAAGTTTCTGTAACAGTTTGGTCTGATGTTTGTATGTCATCAGTTGTTGTTGTCAGTGTATGTTGGGTACTGCTTGTTGAGTCTGTTTGAGCTGTTGAAGATGTCACACCACTCTGAGTGGATTCAGAAACTGACTCTGTGGTATCTGCTGAACTGCCTTGTGATGTAGAGAAGACAGTGCTTTCAGTTGAAGAAGAAGGCACAACAGTTGTCTCTGGAGTTTCTTCTGTAGATGGTTCTTGTGTTGATGATTCTGTAGTATGGGCTGTTGTGATTGAAGGACTGAATGTTACACCGGAAGTGGATGATTCAGGATTGGTGGCTGATGAAGTCACTTCTAAGGTACTGGATGTCTCTGCTGATGAAGATGAGATTACTTCTGTTGTCAGTGTTGATGTAGCTGAAGTTGTTTGAGCTGTCAGGGTTGGACCACTTGATACTGAAGTTTCTGCAGTGGTGTCTACAGAAGGAAGGACTGTTGTGCACTCATCACACTCTATGCAGTCACCACTGGCTTCATCATACATGAAACCTTTGCTGCAGATCCAGGAAGCCTCTGGTATGTTGAAGCTGTCCGAATCAAAGTCTATCTTTGGGCACAGACTACCAAGTTCGACAGCAAATGTGCTTTCTAATTTTGTCTCGAAAAATATCTTAAAGACATTCTGAATTGCTGCACCACAAGACTGAATGCTGCCACTGTCTGCTGCTGGGTCTTCAAGGAAAAATGGCACCTGAATGTCAATCTGAAATTAAATAAGTAGTGGTTGCAAAGCAGAAAACAAGAAAAACACAAATGAAAACTGTTACAGGATGGATGCAGTGATAACAAGGGCTTCGCAAGCGGCGCATAATACGCCCGTTTCAGTGTCATGAAGGAGTAACAGAATGAACAAGATTGTTTATAGAAGGATGGACAGGCAGACAAAACAGGGGGAACAACTCTGTAATTAATGACTGCAATGTTATCAAAACAACACATCAAATACTATTAGTACACCAAAAATCAGGTTCCAGTGTGAAGCAGCTCAGAAGTTGTGAAACGCCAAAGTCAAACAAGGGAGATAATTCATAAACTCTTAGTCGCAATACTTTCCCTCGACAATATACACATCACCATAAAGTTTTGTTAAAATATTTCCAACGGTTAAGGAGATACAGAGTAAAACAGAAATTGATGCAAGGGCAGATAATTCAGGAAGTAAGCCATAGTTGTGGTTCATGCGCATGATATATTACCCCATTATTATACACATTCCTACAAAGTTTCATTGAAATATTTCAAAGGGTTAAGGAGTTATGGGGGAATGGGTTAGCCTAAAAAACTAATCAAAGGGAGGTTACTCTAAAATTAAGTAAGGGGGAACAACCATTCTTATATGTGACACACCGTCTTGTGATCATGCACATTGCTATAAAGTTTCATCAAGATATACCAAATAGTTACTAAGTTATTGAATGCACAAGATTAGTATACACAAAAATACCCTAAAAATCTAATCAAAGGGATGCAACTCCAAAACAAAGAAGGGGAGAGCAACCATTGTTATACGTGACACATCATCACACCCTCATACATATTGCTATGAAGTTTCATCAAGATATCTCAAACGCTTATCTAGTTATGGCGCGCACAAGACTAGTAGGGTAAAAAATAATCAAAGGGGCATAACTTTGAAACTAAGAAAGGGGGAGCAACCATTACTTTACGCGACATTTTGCCCCATCCTTATATATATGCCTACAAAATTTCATGAAGATATCTCAAACAGTTTCTGAGATATGGTGCGCACAAGAATGTTGACGGACGGACGGACGGACAGACAGACAGACGGACGGACAGCGCCATGCCATAATATGTCTGTTTTTTCAAAACGGGCGTATAATAAAAAAAGAGATTCTAGTGGCTGATTTGAGGCTTTTGGTGTCTTTCGTAGATTGTGTTTTGTGTATATGGCCTTTCTGTAACTTTTCTCTAAAATGAATATTCCTTACCATGGAAACTTTCCACAAGGGAAGCTTCCATCTTTAAAACTGAAATAGTCCAAATATCATTTGAGGGGATGTTTTACAGGAAAAGAAAATACACCACAAATGGGTAGACGCTGATTAACTGCTCCTAATCTGAGTCTACAGTGTTTGCAAATGTGTATCAGGAATTTCTGCATAGTTAATGGTTTGGGGAGTAGATATCAACTTATCACAGAGTAGAACCTTAATCAAAACAACAGATACTGTAATTGTATTAGGCTTCACTGGTACAAAAGTTTGTATGCTTTCGTTCTAATCCTATTATATTTATGTATAGAACAATATTGTTATTGCCATGAATGTTTAATTTCTTGAAATACAATATGTTTAAACCAAAAGTTCGTAGTTTTGCAATTTTAGACACATTCACCGGTACATGTATTTAAGTTTGGGAATTTGTCAAGCTTTCCTATTATTTATTTGTAAAATCATCATATTCGCAGATATTTAAGTTAGCACATTTATGTTGAACCCAAAAATCGTGAACATTAGTATACTGCAAACATTTGTACAATTACAGCACATCATAATTAAATTCTGAAGTTCAAGTATGCATTTATTGTTTTAAAGAGATACAAACACTCATCAAGATAGTTCCTCAGTGAGACTACTCAAGCTTTTACAATGGTAACTTATACTAGTAATTAATTATCCAAAGATCTGCCTGTATCTATTCAAGAACACTATCAATAGTTTTAATACCTTATTGTTTTCAATTTTCAGCACCCCTGTAGTGTTAGTGATCTGTACATTAGGTAGCTCTGTACATGTCTCTTGTAGATCCAGGTCATTAATAGCTTGCTGAGTTGATTCCTGGATCACCTTTCTAACTTCATACAGACAGTCCATGTCCAAACTCAACTGCACAGATAAGCCAATGTAAACCCGTATCATATATACAGGACCTGCAGCATAAAAGGTTTATTTATATGACATTATAAGGAATTTGTTTTAAACACATCAGAAAGCTCTGTGAACATATATGAGCCATGCTATGTGAAAGGATGTCATAGGCAACATGCACATATCATGTATTTTCTATCATCTGCTAGGCCCAACTTTATCTCCGTCAACTCCTGTATGAAATGTGCAATTCTAGGTGAAAATTTCAAGCTTCAAAACATAACAATGCTATTCAACTTATGTGTGTGTAAACTTATTAATGCAAAAAGTTTAATTTTGTAAGCTGTAAACTGGTGTTCTTACAAAACTCCTGACAGTGGCTTAATCACAATCTCTCCATGAAAATACCTGTTGAGATCTCTTGTTGGAGCTATTTCTGTGAATGATTCGAATGAGGGTTGATAAGCTTTGTTATTATGATAATTACCATATTTCTTGGTTGTAAGACAAGGTTTTTCCCTTCCAAAATGATCTCAGAGATTTAAATGAGCCGCGACACGAGAAAACCAGCAAAGTGGTTGTGCGCCCAGCGCAGACTCAGAGCATCCGCCCAGTCTGATCAGAGTCCTCCCTGTCCGCATGGAGGTAGCTGAGACCCTTAGCTACCCTTTAAGCTCTTAACGAAGAGTCTGAGTAAGCTATGAAGATGTCCTGTATGGGAGATAATACACTCACTAAAGCTCATGGATTATCTCCTCATACAGCCTGACACTTCTACTTATCCCACAAATATCTTAAATCCCCCTACTTATCTGGAGCTGTGATAAATCACTATAAAAGTGGTAATCTCTGTACTTTAAAGTCTTAAAGCATGCTTATCGTTATGCTATATTTTATATATCAGATCTGGGGCCGTATTCATAAAGCCACTTAAGTCGTTGCTATGCGGTTGCTAAGGCTAAATATCTATAAAGGAGATTCCCTACAACTATGAAATTTGGTCTGGAGGAACAGTCTTTGTAAGACTGTTCCTCCAGAGCAAATTTCATAGTTGTAGGGAATCTCCTTCAAAGAAATTTAGCCTTAGCAACAGCATAGCAACCACTTAAGTCGTTTTATGACATGATAAGTGCACCAACATATCTATTTGCAGTAGACATATAATGTTGTTGTGACACTGCACAGATTTTGATATACATTTGCTTCAGTATTGTGTAGCATTGTGTATGTTCATGAAGATAAATATACAATTTATTTTCACACACAAAAAAATGAAAAATAAATAAATTAATAAACAGATTAATAATGTACACACATTCAAAGGTTTCACTTTTAACCGCATGCTACACAAACAACATAAGTGGGTTAGTAAAGAAGTGTGAAATAACAAAAACTTCTACCTCTGAAATGCATAAGCTGAGACCATCTAATAAAAATTTCTTTTTGACTCTACATATAACCAAGTCAATTTTCTCTGGTGACTGAGTCATCCTATAAGTCTTTATAGTATGCATGAACAGTGAAGACTCTGATCAGCCTGAACATTAATATCAGGTTTAGCAGAGCCTTTACTGCTCATCCATATCAACTGTGAAGCTTAACAAGAGCTGTCGCCTGACAGCATAGCTCGCCTGAATAGGTGCTTGCCCATCACACAGTCGCTATGGTGGTGTGGACTGCGATGTATAAAACTTCAGGCAAGCATGTCCATAATGACAACACATTTATAAACAAAAGCTATCTCAGAAATGTCTTAAAATAAAAAAAAATCCACACGAAATTTCAAAGTCCATGAGCTTTAGGTCAAAGAACTAAGGGGTAGGGGGGAGGAGGGCAGGGCTAGGATGTATCAAAGCCTTTAACCGTTATCTAACATCAGTCCAAGTATTAGTATCAACTGAGTCCATTGTGGCACTGTGAAATTATATCTTCATTAATATAAAACTAATCAAAATCTTTAAGACAAAACTCAACCTTGACATCAAGGTCATCCAGTCGGGTAAGTATATAGTGTTTTGTAAAAACTCAAAAAAGTGTCTAACATCAGTTCAAGTGTAAACTAAATCTCTGCCAAGCATTATGAATCAGTACGCAATTAGAAAACTTTAATAAAGACCAAATTTCCTAAGTCCCTGACCTTGACATCAAGGTCACCGAGCAGGGCTGGGGTAGTACTCTGTAAAAATTTGGACTAATATCTAACTACAGTGCAAATATAAAAAGAATTCATCTATGGTTTCAGGAGATATGTGTCATTAAAAAACTTTAACCAAAACATCCAATCAATAAAAAGACAATTTTCTAAGTCCATGACCTTGACATCAAGGTCACTGAGGGGGGTGGGGGTAGTACCTTGGAAAACTTTAGACCAATATCTAACTACAGTGCAAGTATCAAAGGAATCCATCCATGGGTTAAGGAGATACTGGGCTTTAGAAAACTTTAACCAAAACATCCAGTCCCAAAACCCCCCCAATTTTCTAAATCCATGACCTTGACATCAAGGTCAAGGAGTGGGGTGGGGGTGGTACCATGTTAAACTTTGGACCAATATCTAACTACAGTGCAAGTATCAAAAGAATCCATCAATGGGTTAGGGAGATATAGGTCTTTAAAAAACTTTAACCAAAACATCCAATCCGGACGCCGACGCTGACGCGGACGCGGACACGGACGCGGACGCGGACGCCGACGCCGTGGTGACAACAATAGCTCTTCCTGAACTTTCGTTCAGGCGAGCTAAAAACTGACAAATTCTTAAATATTTAGAGATAAAAAATACCCCGTTACACAGTATCACATTCGACTGACTTGTGTGCAGCTAAACATGCTACAGGGCTGCCAAGTTTGGAAACATCATTTCAATGTGATCATAAGAGTCTTAACAAAACAAGAGGGCCAAGTGGCCCTGGATCGCTCACCTGAGCAAAAAGGTTAAAGGTCAAACTAGGGTCATAATTTGAACAAACCTGATAGTTTGCAACCATTTCCAAATGGTTCTGAAGAAGAAGATTTTTTAATGTTTTTCTATGTATTGCTATGGTTCAAACCCTGGAGCCCCTGGGGCAGGGCCATTTTGGACCCTGGGGCCATCCCATTTGAATAATCTTGGTAAAGGACCACTAGGCAATGCTAAAAGCTAAATTTCAAGCCTCTGAGCCAAGTGGTTCTGAAGCAGAAGATTTCTGAATATTTTTCTATGTATTTCTATGGTTCAAACCCAGGACCCCCTGGGGCGGGGCCATTTTTAATCCTGGCACCATCATTTGAACAAACTTGGTAAGGGACCACTAGGCAATGCATCATACAAAATTTCAAGCATCTGCACTAAGGGGTTCTGGAGAAGAAGGTTTTTAAGTACATTTTAATTTCGAACCCAAGACTGCCTGCCCCAGGGCCTTTTTGGATCCCAGGGCCACCATTTACACAAACTTTGTAGGAGTCCACCAGGCAGAGCATCATACCAAATTATAAGCATCTGAGCCAAGTGGTTCTGAAGAAGAAGATTTTTTAATAGTTTCCTATGTATTTCAATGGCTCAAACTCAGGACTCCCTGCCGCAGGGCCATTTTGGACCATGGGGCCATCGTTTGAACAAACTTGATAAAGGACAACAAGGCAATGCATCATACCAATCTTCAAGCATCTGAGCCAAGTGGTTCTGAAGAAGAAGATTTTTGAATATTTTTTTATGTAGTTCTATGGTTCAAACCCAGAACGCCCTGGGGCAGGGCCATTTTAGACCCTGGGGTCATCATTTGAACAAACTTGGTAAAAGACTACTAGACAAAGCTACATACCAAATTTCAAGCATCTGAGCCAAGTGCTTCTGAAGAAGAAGATTTTTTAAATATTTTTCTATATATTTCTATGGTTCAAACCTAGGACTCCCAGTCGCAGGGCCATTTTGGACCCTGGGGCCACCATTTAAACAAACTTGGTAAAGAACTACTAGGCAATGTTACATGCCAAATTTCAA